>CM074496.1:28211440-28664240 GCA_037389245.1 Oryzias sinensis | reverse complement strand
CATCTTTTGATCTATTTTTAAAGTGTTATCAGTGGTCTCTTCCCCCCCCCAGTCAAAATCAGAAAACGTGTCGCTTTTTAGGACATAGTTTCTGCTGAGCGGCAGTAGCAACCCCACCCCCCCTTCCCATCCCTGTTTTTGAGAGTCTTCTGGCCCGCCCGGCGTAATTTCTACCTCACATATCAGTCTTTTTTGGTCTGCTCCTGAATCACAAGATTTGAATAAAGATATACTCAGAAGCAACATTTTAAGCTTAATTTTGAAGAAAAAAAAACGTGTTAAGGAATTTTATTTTTGGAATGGGGCTTTAATGAAACAAACTAAAGTCCAACAGTTTTTTTTCCCCACATAAACATAAGATTTCACTATTGGACAGAAAAATGTGTTTTCCTCTCATATGGCTGTCAAAGGTTTTTTTTTCTGTATTTTTATTCAGAATCAACACCAAAATGAGGGAGTATACATCTTCAGCAATGACTGAAGATTTCTATCTGGTGTTTTTATTAATTTGTGACCTCTTCTCTGTTTGCATTTGATGTAATATCAGTTTTTGAAATAGCATCTATAGTTTTTCTTTGTAAAATTATTGGAATCATTTGGTTGGTAGAAACCAACCAAATGAAGCGGCCAACTTGGCTGTTGAGTCAAAAAATAGATTTTCATCACTTTTTGTTAAAGCCAATTTCCAAAGGAGATGTTAAAATAATATATTTTTGTTCAATATATTTCATCACTTGTAATTTTTTTTAAAGAAAGTAAAAGCAGGGAGAAAAGAAATGATTAAAATTGAATTTCCACATCGGAATCAAGTCCTCCTAGCGCGGCTGCGAATCCCTGACAAAATAAATTTATTTTTCTTTTCATTTAAAAGAAAACAAAAAATCAAGTTTGGAGCTCCCTGATTGTCTAAACCCATGTTGTTCCTTTTGGGGTCATGGGGTGCCGGAGCCCAACCGGGACTGGTCTCAAGTCTGTCACAGAGCCACAATCACACACTCTTACACGCTCACATTCACACCTATGGACAATTTAGAGTAACCAATGAACCTATGAAGCATATTCTGGGACGGTGGGAGAAAACCCACGGATGCACGGGAAAACATGCAAACTCCACACAGAGAGGTCCCCCATTGGTTTCTGGTGCAGGTCCCCCCCAGCCGGGACTTGAATTGGGGCCTTCTGGCTGTGAGGCAAAAGTGCTAACCACTGCCCCACTGTGCAGCTCAGAAAATAGGCTGAGTAGTTATGGGCTAAACTCATAATAACTATCACTGAAAAATCACATTTGGGCTCAGTGAAAAACATGTTACTATTTTTAAACACCTTGTTTGGACTTCCTGTCCATGAGTGAGTGAAACTGCGGCCGTTATGGTTCATAGACTCATCAAAAGTCCCAAAGGTGTTGGACGGAGAACATTACTGCAGCAGCGCTCTAATGCACAGGGATGTAAACAGGAAAGGACTCAGACCAGATACGATTACAAATGGACTTTGAGCGGAGAGAGGCAGGACTGTAGTCGCCTAGGAGATGGAAAATGCTGGAAGCACCACTTGTTTGTACACAAACATCAGGCTCAAACGCCATAAAATCGGATGTTTTTGCTGGAGATCTGGAGCCTCCAATTAAAGCTGGAGGTTTATTGCTTCCTACACCTTCAAGATGGAAATATGAAGTCACTCTACAGCCTGCTCCATGGCAGTGCTGTCCGACTCCGCTGCGCTTTTCCTGCAGATCACCTGAATCAGGTGAGCTCTGTCCATTAGAAAGCTGAAAATCTGCAGTTTAAAGTCTGGTTTATGTTTGAAAGGGTGAGGAAAAACTTCACACCATTACTATTATTATGGTCTGCCCACACGCCAACACTGCATGGACGTCTTAGAGCATAAAACGTCCAAGCAAGTAAACAGTTGGACCCTTGTTTTGTGTATTTGAGAAGACGAGTAGATCAAAAATGACATTGTTGTGCAATTCTTTTTTGTTTTCCTCTCACTGTAAGCTTTTATAAATATGTGACGCCTTTTTTTCTTTTAAATACATACTTATCCTGCTCTATTTCCATTGGAAATTCCCCTCTGCAGGACGAATAAAGGATTATCTCTCACCTTTCGGCACCCCCCGTCAGGAGGGGCCAGAGCGAATCAGCTTTCACCGATTTTATGGCAGATGCTGTTCCTGACACATCCCTGTGTTTTATCCAGGCTGGGGAAAGGCACAGGGGGACCCTGTCTTGTGGCTACATAGTTGGGCAGCAGCGTGACCCACACTGGGAGCTCATTGCACCCCTGGAAAGTGAACCCTCAGTTTCCCACCCGTCAGTCCTACACCCAGCCTACCGACCCGTCCACCTGCTAAGCCATTAACGCAAGTCAAAAAGTAATTTTTCAGTAATTCATTTTTTTGCAATTAACGCAATACCACATGCTTCCTGCTCTGCTTCATTCTGATGGATCCGCCTGCAGACAAACAGATCCACGTTCGTCTTTGTTTTCCTCGTCTGAGATGGAATCTGGGTCTAAACTGGACGACTGGATAGCTACGATTGCTCACCATTTTTGTTGTATCGCTAATGTTTGGTTGGGGGTGTGAGGGGCTAACGAAGAGGCGAAAGGGGGTGGGGTTGCTCCGCGCCAACAGTCCTGCCCACAACTCAGAGGGGAATTTCTAATGAAGCTCTGCAGAAACTAGGTCCACGAAAATGACAGGTTTTTTGATTTTGGCTAAAAACGCCATAACCATAATGCAAAGATCACTGCTTTGAAAATGGATCAAAAGATCATCGGGGCGGGTCTTTAATCATGGGGCTGTGAGGGGCTGTAAGCTGGCAGGAGAAAGTTTAAAAAGAGAGCTCTCAGTAACGAAGAGGGGAAGGGGGGGTGGGGTTGCTCTGCGCCAACAGGAGAATTTTTAATGCAGCTCTGCAGAAACTATGTCCTAGAAAACAAAACAGTTTTTTTTTTAATATTGGCTTAAAACGAAACCATCAAACACGGTCATAAAAAACAGTCTTTAAACATGGGGGTGGGAGTGTGATGGTGGGAATCTGATTTCGAGCCTTTAGGATCAAAATGGCTTTTTTTAAATAATAAAACTACAAAGGCTGTACGGTGGCACAGTGGTCAGCGCTCTTGCCTCACAGCAAGAAGGCCCCTGGTTCAAGTCCCGGCTGGGGGACATGAAAAACAACAACAACGGGGGACCATTCTGTGTGGAGTTTGCATGTTCTCCCCGTGCATGCGTGGGTTTTCTCCGGGATCTCCGGCTTCCTCCCACCGTCCAAAAACATGCTTCATAGGTTGATTGGCAACTCTAAATTGTCCATGGGTGTGACTGTGAGAGTGAATGGATGAGTGATTGAGGATATTCTACCCTGCGACAGACTGGCGACCTGTCCAGGGCATCCCTTGCCTACGCCCAAGTGGCCGGGATAGGCTCCGGCAACCCCGTGACCCCGAAAGGGAAAAAACGGTCAAGAAGATGTATGTATGTATGTAAACTACGAGTTCTGTTCTACGCCAGAAATCGTGAAAGTGAAACAGCCTCTAAATTTACTGTTTAACATCTGCGATAAATCTGATAAATCTTTCAACAATTATTTAAAAAAAAAACTATAACCTTTGAAAGCAGCATGCAGTCAAAGAAAATAGCCCACAATGCAAAGCAATGGGCTGTTTCAGGCCCTTTTTGATGCGACAGAGAACTGTAGCATTGGCTGCATTTACACTGCATGATTCAAGTGACCCAATTCTGATTTTTTCCTCTCATGTGGCTCAGATCGGATATGAAAAATCCGCATGGATTACGATTTTCTCAGATCGGAAATAAATCGGATACAAATCGGATACGTTTGCGCGATTTGCGCGTGCCATGTAAGCAGACAAATCGGATATTCACAGTAAATGCGAGTCGTACGTCAGTGACGTCAACTCAGGACACCGCCAACTGAGATCACACGACTTATTCAGGTGCTTTTGGGCGCTGATTTTGCTGTTCGAGGACAGCTGCAGCCCCATCAGCGTGTTACCTTTCAGCCTCAGGCTTCAGACCGTAGTCGGAAACCGCTGTTATTTCCGGTCCGGTCCCGGTCGGGACGCAAACGGTAACTAATCAAGCTGGACACCGTTGCTATGGAACCGGCTAGAAGCCGTTTATTTCTTTGCTTGGATCAAACTGTTGGTACAGCACAACGTCTGCAAAAACTTCCTCATTCAAAACGCAGAGAGAGCACATAAGCCGGCCGAGCAGCCCTCCTTTTTCCTCTCCCGCGCATCCCCTCTCCTGCCTCATCCAGGAGCGCTGAAGGCAACGCCTCCTTCCATCGCTGGGTTGCCTCCATGACAACCGCAGTCACACAAAATTCCGAAGGAGGTCCGCGGAAGGCGGAAATGCTGCTACGTAGTCCTCAGAACGTCCACGTTTGATAGTTTCAGCATTGTATAGCGTAAATGCTAAAATCGGATACGGGTCACTTTTAAAAAATGATGTAAGCGGGTCGTCAAAAAAATTGGAAATAGTCAGAAAATCGGATATGAGCATCAAAACCTACTTTATTCTAGTCTGAGGAGCTCGATATACTACAATAAACTCCACGATTTTCTGTCTGGTTTGGTCCACCTTGGTCTTCTGAAAGCAATCCAAATAAAATAAGCAAATATATTTTAGGAGTCCTCATTTATTCAAATTCCGTTGAAGGGACTTCAGTGTTCTCCCACAATGACACGGTTCCCCTTTCGTGGTTTCTCTGTTGCAGTTTTGCATGATTTTTGTTTTTTACGGCCCATTGTGTTTTGCATTCTGAATTTACATAAATCTTTGATCGCGGTCACATATTTGTTTTTGCTCTCTAATACTGGACTTATTTTTCTATGAAGGTTTGAACAATTACTTTATCATAAAAAATAAAAATACAAAAAACAAAAAAAAAACAAATGATTAATCAATTATTAAAAATGGTTAAATTAATTGACTATTAATGATTTTACTTCACTTGCTGCCAAAAAATTGATAAATTGATTCATGATTTTTACTAATGTAACATAATTTTTAACTTTTGATATTTGATCAAATTTTGCTATGGAAATTCCTGAAACAGTGTTATGTCTATTTTACTGATATAGTCTTATTTTTAATCATATCAATAGCTTTTATAAGTAACATAATCTGCATGTATTTTGGATACTTCATTGCCATATTGTAATTCATCTTTGTCATGTGCTTTATTGATATTTCAAGATTCTTAATTCTGTCTGATTAAAGATAGGAACCGGATATTGATAAATCATGTAATAAAATGGTTACGGTAGAACAGGGGTGGGATTAAATAAATTTGCTTCCTTCCACTCCTTTTCAAGCAATATTTATTAATATGTCTAATTATCCAAATTTTGATTAGTTCTTGTATAAATGTATAACTGATGATTGTATTGTTTTTGTGTATTATTCCTATTTGATTGCTTGAAATAAACCATTTCAAATCAAATCAAATCAAATCAAAAACAAGAGAGAAAAGTGTGAAAATGTCTGAGTATTAAGTGTGTCGTGAGGAGTTTTACAGCCTTAAAACAGCTAGAATTAGTGTGACAAAGTAAGACTACTACTTTGGTGACATCGTCTATCATGAGTTCAGATCAATCTGTAGCCAAAGAAGCAAACTCGGACGTAGACTTGGCTTCATTGACACTCTCCTAAATCCATTGAAACCCTCAAAGCAAACCATCACTTGGATCCTCATCTCCAAAGCAGCCACTCAGATAAAGTCATCGCCTGATTCTTCTAACATCACCGCTAATGCAGTACAACTGAAGCGTGTGAAAGGTTTTCTGCAGCTAAATAACAAACCACCTTGACATTTTTATCTGTTTCTAACAGCACCTCACCCACATGAGCAAAGAACAAATACATGAAGAGCTATTTATCTTCATCTGTCAAATCCAGCCGCTTTGACTTCTCCGATCTTCAGCAGAAATCACAACAACCTACGAGAGAGAAAGGAAATACGAAAAATATGACAAAAGTCAAATGCTCTTCCTCCTCCTCGCCATCACCACCTCCCACTCAAACCCCAAACCTGTCCGGCAGCAACAGTTTGCTGCCATAGAGGTTTCTGGGTGAAACCGGTCCGTCTGGTTTCGTCACCCACAGAGGGCCGACCGCAGCCGTCACATCTGCCTCAGCGATTTCATCTTTACGCTGGAAACCCTCTGACAGAAAACTGTTGCCTGAAGCCACCCTGCTCTTTTCGGCTCATGGTCTCCTAAATGATTCTCACGTGGGATCCCAATTTCACCACAGAAGAGTTTAGACAAAAGTTGTTTTCTGGAGTTATTTCTGACGGGAAGACCTGCCCCTCTGCTCTTTGTTACTGAGAAAAACTGTGACTGGAGGCTGTTTTTTTAACATTTTTAAAGCAGTCTGCTCCTCATTAAACACTTCTCTTCACTTGATCAGACTCAGCACGGTCAAATAGACAAGACTAAACACTTCTAGAAGCAATAGAGGGATGTGTGGGCCAACACAGACAACAGGAGACAGAAAGCAAGAAAAAAAAGCCAACTAATGCAGTTTTCTGTAGGTGATGGGACTTTAAATCCAATCAACCCCTTGGTCTTTGCTCCATCTATAAGCCTTCCTTTTAGGATTCCAAGAGAAAAGCTAAGGCTGCGTTTTTATTTTCTATAACTTAATGTCATCTTTCCTTAGTTTATGAGTTTTTTTCTCTACAATATTTCAGGCGTTTTCCTTCTAGACAGTTTAAAGCAGAACTCGCTTTTGGTTAAATCCAGCTTTTCTCTGTTTATCACGACAAACTGACCTGTAAATATCTCAGGTCAGCCGTGTTTGGTAACATGGAATATCTCTGAGCCGTAAACATAAATGTTTCCCATCAGTCATAGATCATACGGCTTGTTTCCATACTTGAACGCTCTGCAGCTTCAGCAGACTCGCTGGTCAAATGCCACTCGAGCCTCAGCCTGACATCGGTCGCAGTCCGTCGTGTTGTGAGCAGCCTCCTCAATGGCTGGTAAATACACAACTGACAGCCGTGCACATACTCCGGCACCACAAGGAGCCCCTGTTGGCCGTCCCGCGGGCACTGGAGTGTTTGGATGGAGGATAAATCAGCTGCCAGCTGGAGGAGCGGAGAGCAAAGGCCTGCATCCGTGGCCAGAGCCGGGAGGAGCGATGCTGCTCGCTGTGGAGGGTTTGGCTTTGCTTCAAAACACACAATCCAGAGACGCACACAAACACACTCACAAACTCGGACTAAAATTCCCCAAGAACCCACTGGGAGGGAATTGCGCTCCGGCTCGATTTCACTGACACCTCCACGGTCACACACAGACAAAGTTATTGTCCTCTCTTAATTCTGTTTGATGGCCCTCAGCCCCCCCCCCCCCCCCCCCCCCGCGTTATTCAGTGCCTGGGGAAATCAGTCAGACAATAGAGGCGATCCAAAGGGAAGCAGACCGCAGCGGGCCAGGAGGCCGTCCGTTCACGCTGCCAAGCAGCAGCAATGCTGGAATAAACCAGCCCTGAGCGGAGCGTGCGGCGGCGTTATTGAAGCCGGGCGCAATTCAGGTCAGACAACATCAGAAGGCGGGAAGATGAAACACAAACTGCTGCTGAAACAACCTTCTGAAGTGTCTGACCTCAGGTCCAAGGATTTATGCATGAAGCATGAAAACGGCCAGAAAATCCACCAAGGAGAGGGAGGAGCAGCAACGGAGAGTCAGGAAGTGGAGAACGAGTGGAGCCTTCGTTCACACTGATTCTCTCTTCCTATTAGGAAACTATTACAAGTGACACATTACAGAAGTGAAAAAGAAACTAAAAGCTGGTTGTTCCACTTTTGTCTTTAACCGTCAGTGAGTTTCGTGTCTTTGAACCTTTGATGTCTCTCTCTCCTGTGCAGATTTTTTTTAATGCAACAGTTATTGCGGGGTTTCACCAAGTTTAAAAGGGTTTCTCAGTCAAATTATTCCAGATTTTAAAACAGTAAACTTGGAAAAAAATGCTCAAATTTGTCCTCGAATGGATGAAGATATTTTCCCTTTCACTATTTTTCTGGTGGAGAACAGAATTCGTGGTTCCATCAAATAAAAAAAAGCCATCTTGTTCCTAAAGGCTGGAAAGCAGCCCCACACCATTACACTCCCACCACCATGTTTTACTGTAGCTCTGATGTTCTTCTAAAAGTTGTTAGTTTGATGTTCATGGAAACAAATCATACCACTAGTCCAGAGGTTTGGTAGATCATCCAAATCAGGGCTGCATGTGCCGCGTTGCCACGATTAAGCACAAAAAAAAGAAAATCCAGCAGTTGAACTTTCAGTGTGCGATCAATGAACGGCCAATTTGTACGTAGAGCCCGCCACTGGACTTAAAATACGTCACGCAATCGCGAGTGTTCCGGACGCAAAAATAGATTTTTTTTACTCACAAGTTGACACAACCGGTGTGTAGCACCTTTATGCTCGTGTTGTCAGCCGATTAGTAAAAAGATAGGCTTGATCTGAACCATGTTCTCTGCTAAGGTTTGTTGAGTCTGTAAATGATGCTCCATAATCCCGACAGAAAACAGAAAATGACACGTGTGAGCAAACACCCAGACTGAAACTGGAGTTAATAAAACATTTATTAAGTTTACAAAAACTTCAACAAAGGAGACGTCAACTTTTTTTTATGTTTCCAAGGACTCTTGAAACATGAGAAACTACTTCTTCTCACACCAACATTTTCAGGAGCACATCTGATGTTGAGGCGATGAGACCACGCAGCTATTTTCTCCTCCTTCAGCAGCAGATAGCGGCCCAGAGCTGGTTTCAGCTGATGAACGCCGATAAAAGAACCAGCAAACAATCAAACAGTTGATTGTTGAGCTGCTCTGTTGACTGAACTGAAGGGCAGAAGAAGCTTCTGCAACGGTCGGTGTCTGCACAAACAAACAGCCAGAAGCTTCTGCAGAGACAGATCCACCTGATATGCATTTCAGACCAGAAGTCTCCTGTTATTTTGATTTTTTTAAACCTCAAACTTTGCACCAAAGAGACTAAAGATGAGCAGAGGAACGACCAGCTGCAGAAAGTTCCTGCAGCACCAGATAAGACCTTCAGCAAGAAACAAAACCAACGAGTTCTGATGATGGACATTGCAGCATCGTCTCTGTCAGAAGGGCAAAGGATTTTGGATCCAATTTCATTCAGGAATTCAGATCAAAACACGATTCTTACTATATAATATATGTATATAAATATATATATTTTTTTCTACTGGATATATGAAAAATAAAATAATGTCTTTGATCCCTGCCATTTCTACCTTCATTTAGAAAAGGAGATCAGAACCAACAAAACAACAGATAAAAACACAGAGATTTAGAAAGAAAGAAACGTTTTTTATCACTTTAAGCAATCAGAAAGTGTTTTATGTAAACAAATATAAACATCACTGTTGTTTAGGATGATTTAACAACAAAACCTGTAAATGTTCGCCAATGTTTGTCCGTCCATAGAGTTTAAATGGTTCTAGTAGATCGATGACCAGAAGACGGTAAATGAAGTCACAGCAACACCTCAATAGAAATGGAACAACTAGAAAAGAATCACAGTCCTTTCATCTAAACTGACAGCAGTGTTTCCAACAGAAAACAGGTTTTAGAAACTGATCCTTTTATTATTTTAGTGGAAAAACCAAAAGACTCCCAAAACTTTAGATGAACATTTCACAGACTCGTTCCAATACGGCTTCTCCGCCATGCTAGCAGACGGTCAGATGACATCACATGACTGATCACAAGATTTTCATAATATTCTTGATTTCATATTTATTATATTTTTGATTCAAATTGTTGACTATATTTAAAATAAATTTGTTTTTCTTTTTTTTTAGAATTTATTTCAGTAAACTGAGCTTCAATCTTATTTTACTTTAGTCTACAAAAACACTTGATACTTTTACTTTAAATGAGTACTTTCACCGACACTTCAGTTTGAAAGTGCATTTACTTCTTGTGACAGTAGCACATTTCGTTTAGGTAGTTTAGAAACTTAAAACCAACATTATTCTGCATTTTTGAGTACAGTTAATTACATTGCAAAAATCCCTAATCAGTAATCAAATCAAATCAAATCAAATCAACCTTTATTTATATAGCACTTTTACAACAACACGTCACTCAAAGTGCTGTGCATAAAAACAATAACATTTAAAAACAAGATGACAAGACAAACAGTGCCGACAACCCCCCAAACACACACAGACACACACCATGATAAAAAAGTGATAAAATGATGGAATGTAATCTCAGATGTCACAAATAGTTAGATTTTCAGGAACAGGTTGCATATATCTTGGATCTCTACTTGGATACTCGTTACATCCCTAGAGGTTTCCAGCTGACTCGCTCCCAAAAAGACAAAAGTGAGGCACTATGAGGAGCTTGGGTCACTAACCACTAACAGAGCAGAAACAGAGCTCGTTTCTAGGCCTTCTTTGAGCTTTCAAACACAGACGCTGCACATGAGGAGAAGCAGACCAAGTGTGTGGACCTCCAATAGCCGAGGTCAACGAGATCATCCAGAGGTCGCGCTCCTCTTTGGAAAACAAGGCGGATTCTCACGTGTCAAATCTACTGATGCTTTCGTGCTTTTGGTTTATCTGGACTTCTAAAAGTATCTTCCAAAACTACAGCCTACGGCACTTTCCTCTGAACATAACAAATAAACTCCAGAGCTTTAACATTACCGTGCTTTCTGCCAAACACCAATACTCGAGCTTTGAAATCAGTTTGTATCAGTTTTTTTTTTTAACTGTTTCACCATTTCCTCTTATTTAAGACACCTGAAATACCATTTTTTTACTTTTCAAACAAATGCAATATTTCATAAAGCTTTCCAGCAGTCTGAAAAGTTTGAGTACGTCTTTGCTTTTAGCACATGACTCTGATGTTTCTGCATGTAACCTGCAGGCTTGTTGCCGTCCTCAGTCCTGAATCTGGTCCTCCCTTCTCCTCACTTCAAATAATTTCTAATTATCTGCAACATCACAAGATTAGAGCTGCTTTTGGTAAATAGGAAAACCGGATTTCCAAGGATGGAGAGCAGAAACAAACCAGGAAAAAGCCCACAGACATCTGGAACGTGTGAAGAATCTTTGAAGAAAATCAACCAGGAAGTCTGCTGAATGAAACCAAACAAGAAAACTCAACTATTTCTGTCTATATAGTTATATTTAGCCACGAAAGTGCATGATGTCATAATAAAAGGCAGCTCGAGTCTCACATAGTAGAAAATCCAACAACTTTTTCTGCATTTGGACAAAAAATAGCTTCCCAAGAAACAATATCTTATTTTTTACACAATAATCTGGTAATAATGATGTTTTTCCAATAATATGGAGTATATATATAGTGAAGAATGTAGAAGCTAAAGCTGCGGGTGTCAACACTTGTACTCCTGTTGATCAAATCAAAGCTTCAGATAACAGCATGGACCACGCCTCTCAGATAAACTACGCTCTGCTGCTTTGGAACAATGCAGCTTTTTAGAACATCTGTGGAACTCCGGAACCGAGTCCTGCATGAAGTGACAGAGGAATAAAGAGCAGAAACGGCAGCAGACAGAGAACAAACGAGAAGGACCTCGTCCAAAGGACAGAACAGAAGGCCGTCAGATGTCTCGCTTTTCCGTCTGATCAGAAGAACGGTCACGGCAAAGCGTCTGGGAAATCTTTGGTGTAGAAAATGACAGATAGCGGCGCATAAAAACTGAACGATGGAGACACGGTTAATGTGGAGCGGATCACATGAGAGGACGTCAGAAATGTCAACTGCTTCTCAGGCGGCACGCCGGACCTGCGTCTGTGAAGGATTGGCAACGCGTCGAGATGAAAATCTTCTATGGTTCACAAAATTGCTTTATTGACCAACCGGTTTAGCGGTCAGACTAACAAAAGTCTGATGGGATGGAGAAATTAAAACATTGGATGGAGAATCCAAAAACTACAGCCGTTTATGCTAATTAGACACATGAGGTGGACTGTGGTTAAAATCTACTGCAGAGTTTAACCCTTTAACTCCGGAGATGTCGCTGGTGACACCTAAATGCGCACGCTCGTCAACGCGACCTACATGAATCCGCTAAATCTGACGTGGAAGCGGCTTTGCATCATTATACATCATATTACTGACGTAAACTGTTTCACTGTTATGATTAAAATAAAATAAATAAAAAAACAGCACATCCAAGTGAAAGGCTTCAGGACGAAAATCCTGCAAAAAAAAAAACATTTGAAGGTCCGGGTTTAATGAAGCTAAAAGGACAACATCATCTGCCAAAAGCAGAGATGAAATCCTGCAGTCCCCAACCCAGACCTCCTCAGGCCCCTTGCTGCCCCAAGAAACTGTGTACATAATCATCATGATTCTCTTTTTTATTTTTTATTCCGGTGCTTCCTCAGTTGGACCTCTCCCTCTGGGTCGGCTGCTGTTCAGCCTCTGGTTGGGGACCTGCATCACCCCTTTGCTGTGGTGGAGCGGTCCCCACCTGTGATGCTGCATTTGGCTGGTCATGGTTCACAGAGAGTGGAGGTTCCAATTATCAGCGTTTCCAACATCCTGTTTTCGTGCTCAGCCTATTTCTTTTTTCTCATTTCTAATTGTCTTTCCCCATCAGTCAGGGGGTGGGAGATGTGAAAGAAGTGGGGGGTTGTGTAGGTACGGGGAGTGGGGCCCTATTTTTATTTTTTGTGCTTGTTTTTATATATTTATTTTGTTGTAATGTAGAGCACCTTCCTTGTGTTATGAAAAGTGCTTTAAAATAAAGTTTGATTGATTGATTGATTGATTGATTGATTGATTGATTGATTGATTGATTGATTGATAAAGATCTTGAACAGAACCTGTGACAAGCCCTTCCAGCTGAAGTTCAACATCCCCAAAGACCAGGATTACAAACCAAACCAAACCAAACCCTCCAACCAAAAAGGGGTGTGTTTTAGCACTCGAGCCTCACTAGGGCTACGTCAACAAAAGACACAGTGCTGAGCAAGGCTCGGTTCTGAATTGGCACTGGAATGAAGTCTGTTTTACAGGCCACACATTGGTTAAAGCCGGTTCTGCACGTAGAATAGGCAAAGAACCAAACAGCATGAATAAAGAAGAACTCAAATATAAATGGATACAATCCCAAAGTAAACGAGAAACCCAGTATAAATTAGTGTTTTATTTTGCTAAAATAGGGTATATAAACGAATATTTGCTTGGGGGGGGGGGGGGGGGGCATAGTTTTGGCCAACAATCAACAAAGACCCATTTTATCCATGTAATGAACATATTCCGTACAAACTAAGAGCAGATATGTTAAACATCTCCAGCAGTAACCCATAGAGTGTTGATCTCCACCCTTCAGTGCTTTCTTATTGCTGCAGAACCGCCAAGCTCTGAACATATTCTGAACACACAGAGTTCAAAATTATCCGAAAAACAGCAGGATTAGGACAGCAAGGACCATTTTTTCTGGTGAACAAGATTAAAGGATTAGCTTTTATCAGATGAAACGGTCCAGATCCAGTTTCAACACGGAGCAAAAGCTTGGAGTCTTCAAGCAGATTAACTGTACGATGGTTCTGCCCTCACAATGCAGACCGCGATGTTCAGTTAAAATCTGTTTTGGGACATTTAGCGGCCTCTTTTATTGTATTTTAGTTCTTGATTCAGCGAAACGAACATGACTAAAGGTTAAAATGATAAACTTCCCTCAAGTTATTCAGGTGTTAGGTTTAAAAAATATTCCAACAAGTCGAAATACCCTCGGATTTGTTGTAGGTTTTTGTTCATTTGTTGTGTATTAAACTACTGTTTGGTATTCTCATTTGTAGTAATTATAAACAACAATCCTAACTTGAGTCGCTGCGCTTCGCTCGTCGCCGTTTTCCAGCTTTCTGCTTCTCCAGCTGCGTTTAATAAATCTTGAAGTGAAAGCTTGAATCAATAAACTTGAGAGCTTTTAGGCCCGGCTCTGAACTCAGCTTTATGTTCCTCAAATAACCATTTCCTTTGAGGTCTTTAGCTGTGGCTGTAAATTGTAGATTTTACTGCAGCACGGCGTCCTGGACGTAAAGGCGTTCCATGGTGGCGTGAACCTGAAGCCGCTCCTTTCAGGGCTCGTGATGAACAACCGTCGGGGTTCTGATCGTCCGACACTAAAAAAACGGTTGTAATCCGGTGGAGATCTGAAAGTCACTTGATGAGGTCAACACTCAGCGGGTCTTCATGCTTCCACTTTCCTGATAAAACCACGTATACATTTTGTAGATGAAAGACTTTAAAACAGAGAAGCTGTGGAAAAAAAGAGACTAGAACTGTACCGAGAAACACAACAGGAGACTTTGAACAGCTCTGCTTATGAAAGCGTCTGGACGATCGGAGTCCTTATGAACATAAACCAAACCAATGCTATTGGGACTGTAACTGTTTCATCATAATGTTTATATTGTATAAATCTGAGTGATTTGACGAAGGTCGTTAGGGTTAATTAGTTATTGAGGCCTCGACTTGACCTCAAACCTTTTCTTTTGTCGGGATAGATCGTTAAATGTGTTGGTTTTCCGTATTCTGTACAGTTTTTATATATTAGGCTTCAAGGCTATGAACTTTCTCAGAGATTCCTGATACTTTTCAAAGTTATTTGCTTATGATTGGTAAAAGAAAAGACAGATATGTTTGCATTTTGGGAGAAAAATTTTGTTTTTTAAGGACAAAAGTTTAGATTTTATTCTTCAAATGTAAGTCTTTCAGCTCCCCGGTTTGAGCACGCTTGATGATTTTGGGTCAGTCAGGCTAACATCGGCGAAACCATCCAGAGCCTCAGATGAACCGCAGGTCCAGGTCCGATGAAGACCAAGGGCAAACTGCGTGCTGGTTCTCAGGTAGACGGCGTTTTGTAGCAGCTGTGCCACAGGAAGAGGCAGAAAAATCACAGCAGCAGACGCCGCTCTCAGACCAAAAAGCGGAGTTCCTGTTTCCGTTTTCTGCGCCTGTGTTTACATGGCTCGCTGCGGCGACGGCCCGACGTGCTGTGCTCGGTTTGAACCCAGAGCACCGGGTTGAGTCCCAGACTGATGTCGGTCTTTACCCATCAGAGCTCTGTACGCGGGGCTGACGAACAGGGCAGGGGGGTAATTAAATTCTGGTTTGGTTGGCTCATACGAGATCATTTCACTGACAGAAACGTTAAGCGGAGCTGTCACTGTGTGCCGCGGTTGAAACCCTGACCCTGTTTATCCCCTGCAGGGCCGACGGGCCAGCGAATTCAGAAGACCTTCGATACTGTCCGTCTGCAGTTTCAAATACACAGAGACGTCATTAATGATTCAGTATTTCAGAGCATTTCACTCATCAGCTTCACATCAAGAGGAAAACGTGAAAAACCGGTTTGACTTTCCTGATCTGGTTAAAAACTGACTAACAGCTTCACAGATCAAATAAATGTACACTTCAGTAAATCGACCTCTTGTGTTTAAGAATGCAGCACGACTGACACTATTTGATGAGAAGACGTTAAACCACAGCTCCTAAAAAGGAACAGCACTGATGAGTAACTACACGGCTGATCAGCTGATCTGTTCCTCCAAAAGATGGTTTTTATATCTGCAGATTAAGGGGGGGGCGGAACCACAGTTTTCTCGTGTCTCCATTATGGAGCTGTCTGCTTTGATTTCCTTTGCAAAATAGAAAAAGTAGATGGTTTTGCTTCGGTTTTCTTCTTCTTGAGAAGCTCTGAGATCAGATCCTGCTCTTCCATCTATGGTTTGTTCCTATTATAGTTTAAAAAAAATAAGCCATTTTGGTCATTTGCATTTAGGTAATTTAAAGACCCACTCAGCTGAAAACGATGTTTTTGGTGTTCTTAGCGTGTGCTTGTAGCCCTTTTTTCATGATGGAGGACGTATACTAAGAAAATTAAACTTAAAAGTGCTCTTCTAACTGTTTCTTTCTTCAAAATGTTACGTACAATCTCCAGTCTGCGGGCCACAAGCTCCCTGCTCCAATCTGATGCATGCACTCGCAGACAACTAGTATGCAAGAGAATGAATAAACGTGTTTATTCATTCATTCAAAGGGTTGATGGGATATCAGTGCAGGCTTACTCCACGCCAACAGTCACGCTATTGTTGTGATGTGTTGAGAATGCAGAGATTGCATATTATTGAATGAATGGACGTTGAACCACAGCTCCAAAGGGAACAGCACTGAGAGAAGTAACTACATGATTAATCCAGAAGGGGAGTTTGGTCGAATCCCGCTTCAATGTTTGGGGAGTATTTGTCCCCAAACTCTTCATTTGGTTCGGTTTCACACTGCACTGTCAGGAGGGGAGCAAAGACGGAAATGAACCAACAGCATTGAAGCATCACGCAGTTTCAGCAGCTGCTCACTTGGGGGCGGAGTTACTCCAGACAACGTTTAAACACTTTAGAAAAAAACTGAAGGCCCTCAGACTATCATGTTATAGTAAATGCTTAAACCACCTCATTTACCCACACTTAGGGCTGCACGATATGAGGAAAACTCCCAATATGCGATATTAGTGATCAATACTGCCATGACAAGATAACTTGAGATACATAAACAAATAGCAAAAAAAAAAAAAAAAAACCAAAAAAACAAAAATTCCATTTCACTGCAACAGTTTAATTTAAATAAGCGTCAACATAACTTACACTCCAAATGACCCTGGTCTATATTGGAGGCAAACATCTAACATAAAAGGGCTCCACCCGATTGGTCAACAACGTGAAGGGGTCAATCCGATTGGTCAAATGGATAAACTGATTTATTTGATCCGTTAATTGCTTTCAAGCCGCCATAAGATTGTTTTAGTACATTTATTGCAATTTTTTGTCGACTTCTGCGATGTGCGTTTTGCACAGCTTGATATCGCGATAACGATAAATTTGCGATTTATTGCGCAGACCTACCCACAATATATTCCACCTTTAATTGAAATTGCCTTTGTAGCTCTTCCGGCTCCAACCAAATGAAGCCAATTAAGTCGCCATTTTTCCGTGAAACAGGCACCGCCATGTTGGAGTCTGAGGATGTCAGTAAGCAGTGATTGGTCAGAGTCAGTCTGAGTTGTAGTTTCTATAGCAACCCCTCTAGCCAATCAGGAGTGAGCTTGTCGGAAGTCCACACCCCTACCACTTGAAAGCGGGCTCGGCAGAATCTGACAAACTGATTGGTCAGTTTCTAACTTGACTAACTTGTGCTACACAAAAAAATTCATTAAAAAAGTTTAAGATTATCAAGAACATGTTTAAAAAAAAATGGTACCAGAGAAAGAACAAATAGAATGAGAGAGTAACAGCTGGTTATTTCTCTATTAAAGTCTATGGGGATTTTGGCTTCTTGGAGCCACTTCCTGTTTAGAACAGCGGTGGGGAGGGGCCGTTCAGTCCAGTTCTCTTACACCAGGGGTGGCGAACATTGGCATGCGGCTGTCGGCCAATAAGAATGCGGCTCTTCTCCTTTAACCATATTTTACATTTACCGTATTTTAACAACCATTCCACTATGGTGCGGTGCGCCTAATGTGTTGCGTGACTTCGGTAAGGACAACGTAGGAGCCGACAGCATGAGAACGGTAAGGAGAGAAGTTGGGACGTGAAAGAAGAACCCCCCCCCAGTAGTACAAACATGCAGGTGAACTACAGTCACGCAGCAACTTCCAGCAGATTAAAATGAAAAGCTGTCCATCATCCGCTCCTTTTACTGGGAGGCAGCGGCGGGCGAGTGACGCCACAGTTTGTGAATGGATTGTAGAAGCTTGGACTAATGTGTCTGCTTGCACTGCTGTCGAAGTGCAGCAAAGCCGGCATCAATGATGAGGAGCCGCACGGCAACGAGACGGAGTCTGACGACGGATGCTGGTTGATGACTGAAAAACCAAAAACTAAAAAATCACAACCAGCTCAGTTTTGCTCCCGCTGCCTTTTTTAAACACACACTGGTATGCATGTTTTGCAGGTATGTGTCAAATACAGAAAAAGCACCCATAACTGAAACTGCACCCCGTGGCTCTTTGGCTCATTTCATTTTTTTGTTTTTTTCGCCTCTTAAACCAAACTCAAATCCATCAGAAGCTAATAAAAACAAATAATAATAAAATTAATTTGGCAGAGTGGCTGTTTTGATGCTGCTTCGGACACATAGCAATATTTTTTATATTCCATCAATTATCAGTTTGTTCATGCAAATAGTAAATTATTAGTTTTTAAATTAAAAAGTAAAAAAAGTTAGAAAAGTAACATTTTTACTGATGGTCAAAATTAAATGTATGCAACACACATCTGAAATGTAATGTATTTAATGTTTATTGTGTGTATTTGTTGGTGTAAGGATCATTGAAAGAGTAATGTTGAGATACAAAGAATTCCCAGTTAAATACTGTTGGATGAACGGTGAAATATTCAGTTTTATAATCGTAAATCAGACTTCAGAGGAGTCAGTGCCTCACCTGCCATCAACCTCACCGCTCGTCACTGAGTAGTTGTGTGTGTCAGAGAGAGGCAGAGAATTAGACAGTGAGAGAGTGAGTGTGTGTGTGTGTGGGGGGGTTAACTCTGGCAAGCTGCATTTGACGTGTGTATTGGGGGGGGGGGGGACACTTTCCTTGAAATAAACACAAGTGCAATACTTGCCGTTGTACTGTAAGGAGAGGAGTGTGTTATGGGAAATAACGTGGCTTTAATTGCGTGCTTGTCTTGGCGTAGTGGCTCAAGCGGTAGAGCGGGTCGTCCAATGATCTAAGGCTCCCCCCAGTCATTTACAGTGCAGCTCCACTGGTGTATGACTATCCCGGTGATGGTCAGAGGGGCTGTAGGTGTGAACTGGCAGTCTGCCCCAGGGCAGCTGTGGCTACATCAGCAGCTTACCATCACCGAGTATGAATGAGGAGTGAATGAATAATAGACGTATTCTAAGCGCTTTGAGCACCAAGAAGAGGCGCAGATAAATCTAAGCCCTCATTATTATTGGCAGGTCGGTGCGTGGTGTGGCTCTTTGACTCTCACAGTTAAAATTTTGTCTCTTTGTGTCAAACTTGTTCACCACCCCTGTCTTATAAAATCAATGATTAAACTTCATACTTGTCTAAAAACTCTTATATTCCCTCAAGATCAAACTAAAGTATATAGAGTTTTTCCCAACAGAATCAAAGGCTTGAAGTTGGTGCTCAGTGCTCATCAACTATCTAATAGTCCACCCACCATCCACATAAAACGCGCTTGGAGGACACCAGCAACAAAATCCAGGAGCTTCCAGCAGCACGACGTCTTCCTGTCTTCAGCAAAGTGCCAACAGGAACCTAGACTTCTAGTTTTCCGCTCTGAAGCCCCGTTGAACATCCTGCGTTACAAACTGCGATACCTTCATCCTCACCGTACGAACCTCTTCTTTGCCCAGTCTGGATATTGGCAGATCATTGTCAAACTGTCAGCATCTGGGGCGCAAAAGTCAAATTTACGCGGCCTGCTGATGACACGAAGCAGACACAATCATTGAAAGCGCAGGCGTGGAGGCGGATGTTATCAGCTGCTCCGGACTATCTGGCTGCTGAGAGACGCCTGATATCCTACAGGGTTTGACACTAGAGACAGGAGCTTCAAGATCTCCAACACGACCCGTTTTATTCTAAAGGAGTTACAAAGGTACGGTAGAGTCACAGTGAGATCCATCATCCATGTATGAAGACAACCTGGAACAGTGAAGAACCTCCACAGGAGTCCAAGAACACAAGGAGAACTCCTCCAGGAGGTCATGACAGAAGCAGAAGAAGACGGAAAGAAGGTCAGACCTCACTGGACTCAGTTCAGGTCAGAGGTCACGATCCAACAGTCAGAAAGAGACTTTTGGACAAACATGGATCCAAAGGAGAGTTCAAGGAGAAAAATACTGCAGAGGAACATCTGGTTGACCCACTAAACGATGTTCTGATGAGTCACCAGAGGAACTTTCTGGAAGGAGAGCGTCCACAAACATCTGGACTCAAACCAGCACTTTCAGAGCAACGGTCAGACACGGTGGCGGTGGTGTGAGGCTCCTTTTCCGATGCATGATGCATGGATAAATAAAAATAATGAAGGAGAAAGACGTCCACAACGATGAAGAGCGATAGATCGCGTTCTGCAGAGGAGAAGTCATCCAAACAGAGACTGACGACTCAGAAGAAGAACAGGTGAAGGTTTTAAACGGGTTAAGGTGGACTTCCATGAGACGAAACAGGTGTTTCACGACTAAACAGACGTCCAGGTGTACGGAAGGCTCTTTTATAAAGTTTTGAAACCAAGAGCTGCAGGTAGAAAATGGAAAAAAAAGAGCTGAGATCTTTCCAGAAACCAGTTCCAAAATAAAAGCTTCTATTCATGCCAGGAGAGAAATTGTCTCAGCTCCATCCCTCCTGCAAAGCTCCATCTTCTTGCATCTTTTCATCAACACAACGACAACAACAATGACCTTTTTTTTTTTATTTTAGCAATTGGCGCCATCAGAATCGGGATCTGCTCCGTATTCCTGCTGGATCTCAACGAAGAAATTTTGTTAGAGATAAAACGAGGGCTTGGTTGGATCAGCTGATCTGTTCCTCCAAACTGTGTTTTTTATCTGCAGATGGGGGGGGGGCACAGTTGTTTAGTGTCTCCATTATGGAGCTGTCTGCTTTTATTTCCTCTCCAACAAAGCAAACTTATGTTTTGCTGCTTCTGTTTCTTCTTCTGGAGAAGCTCACAAATCACGTCACGCTCATTCTACTATGGTTTGGTCTCATTTTAGGTTAAAAACACATAATATTTGTGCTTATTATTTAAGGTAATTAAAGGTGACCTACGACCCCAGCTGAAAACCCGAACAGCCTTGAGGATTATGCGGCCCCAGAGAGTCTGAGATGAATTGAAATCTGTTCTTTAGCAGTAATGGTTCAGGCCAACAGGTTTTCAGAGAAACGCGTCAAAGAGGTTTGTCTGATGTCTAGCCGATTTCCCTTTTAAGAGACAGAGACAGCGTCTTTGCTCTCTGAAGCATCCGAGGGGAAGGTCAGAGCGAGCTGCAGCCTCGGCGGCAGAAAACTGTGTTTTTACCTTCACAATCACTCGTTAGTACACCAGCAGGCGACCTTGGAGTCAAACGCCCTCAACAATCAGCCGGGGTTTGCTCCTTCTCAGACCACACGTGCCGGACGCTCTACCGCTGAGCCGCGGTCCGGAGAGAGCGGTCATTGATTCTGCAATCTGCTGACCACAAGGTTTTTAAGACGGCTTTTCTGCAGCCGAGCTGAACGGACTGAGTGAGACGCCAAAATAAATCCAAATGCAAACATTTTGGAGAAAGTTCAGCTTCCGGTTTGATCAGAAAAGATGTTTATTGGGCATCATCTCCATTAGTGGGGCGGCAAACGTTTCACCACAAAAGTGTCACAATGAATATTTTTCAGTCACACAAATCAGCTGTGCTGCTTTTGTCAAAAATGTTTTAGGTCGCCAAAATAAAAGACCAGAATGTCACTCCTCCACCCCCCACCCATCATTCTGTTGGGAAACACCAAGACAGCCGCAGTGGAGTCTGACACTGGCGTCCCGTTGCTATGGTGTCGCCACAATCATCAACTGTAGGTAACAACTGAACTGAGTGAGTGTGATGTCACCCGTAGATAAACGGGTAGCTTCCGGCTTCAACCAAATGAAGTCAATTCGGTCGTCGCCATGTTGGAGCCAGACGTCATCTATAAGCAGAGCGGGCTTGTAGGAAGGCCACACCCCTACCACTTAAAGGCGGGCTAGACAAATTCTGTCAGACGTTTTGGACGTGAGACCGCCTATTTTTAAATCGAGTCGTCTGATTGTTTATAAGTGCAACCAGAGGGAAAAAAAAATGATCAAGAAGATGTTGAAAAAAGGAATCGGATCAAGAATAGTAATGACCAATAGAAGGACTGAGTAACAGCTGATACTCTGTAGACGACTATGGGGTTTTTGCTTCTTGGAGCCACTTCCTGTAAGGAACTCCAGTCCAGTTTTCTTATACAGTCAATGGTGAGAATGTAAAATCTCATATTGGATTCAGATCAGGTCATTTTAGCACCAAACGGATTTAAAATCAGGAACAACAGGTGCGTTTGGAACAAACCAACCCTAGATCAGATCGAGATCAGAAAAGAAGGAAAGAAGCTGGAGAGGCGTCAGGATTGAGAAAAGTGTGTCATCGAGAACGAAAGGAAAGGTGTAGAAGACCGTGGTGACAGAGGCCATGTTGTTGAGACACCAGGCAGAACCGGAGGCCGCAGCAGACATGAAGATGTTGAGGTTCTCCTAAGGAGAGACCAAGATGGATAAGGAATGAATCCAAGAGAGGAACAGATCATGGTAGATGTTCTGGAGATAAATGCAGGGAAGCAGATGGAGATGGTTTGGACCGTGGGGGGCAGTGACAATGTTGGTGAAACGATGCTGAGGATGGAGCCACGAGGAGGAAGAGGAGGTTCATGGATGTAGAGGAGGAGTACATGAGGATGATGGGTTAGGTAGAGGCAGTTTTCTGTGGTGCCCCCTAAAGGGAGCCGCTGAACTTCGGTGTGGTCCAATCAAGCAAACCCGAGTCTGGTTTTCAACACTGGGAACGCAGGCGGACCGCATGGCTGTGATTGGTGATTCTAGTCTCGTGTATTTTGGAAAGTTAAAAAAGCAGAAGCCAGAAGTCAAGAAGCAGAAGCAGACAAATCTAGTAGATGTCTGTCATCTCACCTAGAAGAGTACAGAGTCAAAGACCACAAGAAGATCGACCATTCCGGTCTGAAAGCAGCCTTGAGACCACAAGCCCCTTCAGGTGGTTTGAACCTCGGTTCCACTGAGCGGTATGGTACGGCCCGATTAAGAACGGTTCAGGAAATTCAGGTGAGCGTTTCCACTCAAAGTTGGACCGTCACTGCAAATGTGGGGTGTAGACCGATTGCGTCACTTTACGTCAAAGTAATGCGACGAACAACAACAATGGAGGTCACCCAGTAGCTTTTTTTTTTCTTTTACCCACTTGGATTTTGTAACTTGGTATAGACGAGTCACTTCATGTTGTTTGAGGAGAGGAATACAGCCGAAAAGAGGTTCTTTTGTCGTAATGACCGTCCGCCAATCAACGGGTCACATCGTGTGATGACAGTAGCTCCCCCTAATTGTTTCGTTCCATTTTTCTATGGACCTAAAACCAATGGAGGCCCCAAAACGGTTCGGTTCGGTTCAATGGGTCAACTTTAGAAGTAGAGAGTGATGGAAATGCGTGGAGGTATTAAATAGGAGGAAGTTCTCCTCAGAGGATGAAGATGACAGCTGACTCCCTCATCAAGCATCCCAGGAGGAGGGGAGCTGGAGGACAAACGACACCCGGAAACAGCCACCCGCGGGTCACCTGGGGTTAGCGGTACGCACGCACGCGCATGAGTCCTTCACACACAGGAGTTAGAAAATGACCTGCTGAGGATGAGGAGGATGAAAAAGTGGAGGGGGGTGACAGACTTGTTGGCTGCTCTCTGACTGCACGCCTTCCTCCCACAATGTCACACTGATCGCCGCTGCTGGGGGGGTCAGAAGACACCAAATGTGCCCCAACCTGATGCAGCCCCCCCAGCACGGAGAACTTTGGGCAACAGCGGGAGGAAGAGGAGAGCCTAATGGTGGAGAACGAGCTTTCAGGAACATTCCATCTGAATGGGAACCAACATCTGCTGCTTGGCTCAGAGGCACAACAGCAGGTAAACATGACGTCTCCGGCACAGCTAGCCGCGCTCGTGCGTGCTAAAGCCCGAAAGCCGCCCGAACGGCACACTTTCCCCCCCGCTGTAACCCCCCCTCAAACCCCGGTGTGGAACTGCAGGGCCCGGCGCCGCCATACGCCGCCGCACGGACACAAACCAGCAGCGTGTCCCGGAGCCCCGAGCGGAAAGAGGCACGCGAAAACCGAGCAGCAGCGGGGGGGGGGGGAGCCCGCCGACGCGGCCGCCGAGGACCGAGGCACGCGGACAACAAGTCGGTGGACTGACCTGTTTGAGAGCCGCGCGGTCCGCTGGATGTTGGGCTGAATGCGAGTTAAATCCACTATCAGTAAAACAAAGAGGCGAAAATGACCGAGCGCTGGCGGAACAGGCCGAAACTGTTCCCCGTGGGGCGCATGCGCAGAACAGCCAAGCTTGGGGAAGGGAGGGGGCGGGGTGAATGAGGGCAAACCATTCCTGTTTTTTTATTTAATTCACTTTGCAGGAAGTTTATTAGTAAATAAGTGGATTTTCTTATCAAAAGACAGTTATAAGACCTACAGTTATTTACTGATGTAGTTATCACACAATGTGTATGTGTTACAACCAGCAATATATTTGTTTAACAACAGGGAGCCCCCCCAAAAAACATCAAAACAGGTTTGAGTTTTTTTTTTATCTTCCTTATTTCTTTAATAATTAAGGAAATTTAGTTCTACTTTCATTTTTTTCACCTTTTTACAACATGCAATCAATAGTTTGATAAGCTGTTAAAGGACTGTTGGCTTTTGAAAGCACATTTGTGGAGAAAACAAACAAAATCGGATTAAGTTCTAATATAATTTGCTCACCTAAACTGTGATGAACCACTTTGTGGTAGAAAACTGAAATCAAACGTTGGGCTTTTTAAAAACGGAATTTAAGAACAAAACAAAAAAAAAGAAAAGAAGCTGGATTCTTGAAAAGCATCATAGATGTTTGATCTGAAATAAAGTCCACCACATTTATTGCTCTATTGATCTCTACGGTTCAGTAAAATACCTGAACTGTAGAGATTAAAACAGCATTCTGAGGGGGGTCAAAGGGCAGGGATACCAGTATAGCTTAGTCAGTTTGTTAGTTCATTTTACTATTTTCATATTGAATTCTATGTATTCATGATCCTTCTGATTTCATGTTTCACTTTTTCAATTACTGATACGAAGCCCATCGAGACGACTGTTGTTGTGATTTTGGGCTATACAAATAAAATCGAATTGAATTGAATGAGTGTTTGCTTTTTACGGAGCCCCTAAACTGACATAGAAGTAAAACTGGTTTCTCGTGCTCACCAGAAAGTAAGTCTTGTGACACATGCGCTGCTAGTGATGGGATTACTGGCTCTTTTTAGGGAGCCATTCAAAGGACTGGCTCGTTTGGCTCTTTTTACATTTATTCAGTTTTTAGAAGCCAGCCTGGATCTTATTGATTTCATCCTGGAAATAATCTCAGGGAGGATTTATGGGCTGAGATCTGGATTAGAATAATTGAAATTCAGATTTTCCACCAATAATTGAGTTTCATGCAAAGACTTTGACAAAAGAACATTTTTAACAAACAGAACAACTTAAACTCATGACTCATGACCGAAACAAACCACATGACTTTAGAAGCGGCTTCAGGTGATGTACAGGGATGACATCACCTAGCAAAGCAGGCAATCAAAGGTGCAAGGTAAAATAAAGCGCAAAAAGATCATAGTTTGTTTTTATTCTGTTAACTGTCTGGTGCAGATGAGAAACAAGTTCTTACTTTTTTTTAACTTTTACGTCAGTTTATTGGCTCCGTAGCATTTTCCTCTACTGCCATTTATTTATAATAGTGCATTATCATAAATATAAAGTTAATTAAAATGTAGTTTCTGTTGTTCAATACAGGTGAGTCCACAACATTTTTTAAACGTGTTCATATTTTGGAATTAGATTTAACTGCTTTATTGTCTGAGTTAACTTTAGTTTGAATGAAGACTTGTTTTTTTGTGTGTTTTTAGCATGTTGCTGTGGCATTTTTCCTGATTATAGCGAACTTATATGAAGAAAATTCAGCTCAAAACTGCACTTCTGAGAATTTATTTTTTTCAAATCACTGTGAATCAGGAGCAAACGAAAAAATGCAGTTTAAAAAAAGATAATATTTGTGACGTAGAAAATACGCTGACTTTATAAAAGATTGAATACGAATAGAACTGACATTTTAAAGTTCATGACAACTACATGAATAATTTTCCATAAAAATTCTTCAGCGCCACAGGAAGGAGGAACAGATCTGTTCAGTGCAGAGAGAAACTGGGAGGAACAGGAGGTCTCACTCTGAGCCTAATTTGCTCCACAGAGAATCAACTTGCATGAATGAGAAAATGACAGCAACGTCTTTGTCCTTAACTTTCATGGATCCACTTGTGTGTTATGATTTCTTTTCTGCTGCAGAACCCAAGCACTCTTGATCTTCACGCAGGTCTTTCATGGATCTTCGTAGATCCATCAGTCAGTGGAAACTTGTTCAGGTCCTGCAGCTGAAACCAGCACCACACTAACAACACACCGTCTGTTGTTTCCTTTCATGTTGCTCTAAAAGTCTGTGTTTGTTGGAGATCTTTGTGGATCCAGAAACTTCCTCCTGTGTCTCATCAAACTATTAGTCCAGATGTTTTGACAATCATCCAGATGTTCCTCAGTGTTCTGTTTTTTTTTAAATATCTTGCAGACTTGCAGCAGATGATAACAAAAAGTGTGAGACTGACATTTTTGTCATTCATTCAGTAAACACAGTCATTATGATAATAATGTGCTGTTCTGTTAAACTAAAAAGAAGTAAATCTGAATAACCTTCAATACCGCCAACACTACTTTCTCTTTGGCTTTAAAATAAACCATAAAACAGCTCAGAATTATAAATAAAAAAGAACATTTAACAGAAGTAAATATTAGAAGTGTCCAACTGAGATTTTTGTGTATACGATAAATTGCTTTCTTTTATTAATTTGGCTTTTCTGAAAGAGTTATAACGATTTTTAAAAAAACAGCAAAACCTTTAATGCATTCCTGCATTTCTGGTTCTTCTGTGTATATAATGAGATTTTTACAAGTTGTATGATAATTTGTATTATTTTTATTTTTCTTTCACCTTGAATTTTCAATTCTTTTCACCTTGAGGCTTGATCTCCAGAGTTTTTGTAACAATTGTAACAATTGAATTGGATCAATAACGTTTTTATATCTTATTAAAGTGATGAATTCACTGGTCAGTGTATGTGCAGCCCTCCCAGTTAACCGCATAATCTAATGTCATTAAAAAATATGTAGATGATCGTGTGGAAAAAAAAGCTTTTTTAACACAAAACCAACACATTTTCATAAAACTATAAGACAGGTCAACTAATAGAAAGACATATCGCATGGAAAGATGATGTGAAAAGTTAAATCAAGTTTATTCTAAAAAGAGTTTTCTGTGGATAATTGTTGAATAAAATGTTTCTATTTTTTTCTATTTCATATAAATACATAATTTATTGAACTTAAGAGACTGTAAAAAGGACAGAGGTAATTCTTATTGATTCTTGTATCTGTTATCCCCGTATTTATAGTCAAAAGAGGAGAGTATTTTTTATTTTAGTGTCGGAGTAATTCCTCCTCCTGTTTGAGGATCTTTGAACAGTACAATGACAGCTCTCCCTGTTCTGGAGGTGTTGTTTTTCCTGCCGGTTGTTTCCCGCCGCTCTGAACACAGAACTTTCCTCTCTCTAAAACGGAACGGAACGTTGGACCGGTTTCTTCTTCTAAACTGGATGAGGGGGACACGCTAACGTCCCTACCTGCCCGGTGCTGACACCGGTCGGGCCATGGACGGCGGCGTGGACCGCGCCGAGGTTCCGACGGTGTGTTCGGGAGTTTCCGGAGGAGCGCAGTCGGAGCTGCGGAAACTGCTGTCGTTCAAAGTGTACAAGCGGAGGTGGCTGGTGCTGCTGGTGCTGTGTCTGTTGAACTGCTCCAACGCGACGGTGAGTTCTCAGGAACTGTATGGTTGACTGAAATGTTGAATTCTTTTTTCCGTTTGAAGTTCTTTAAAATGCTTTTGCTCTGAAGGTTCCTACAAAATAAGGGATTTGTATGGAAATACAATTGTGTCAAAACTGTGAGTGGAGGCAAAAAAGTTTGTTTAATTTTTTTATATATCAATGTCGTACTAATTTAATTTCCAGATTTCTTTAGATATTTTTACATATTTTCCTACACTTTTACTAAAGAGTGAGTATTTGAGAATATATTGTTTATTTGGTTGAATGCTTTTCCTGTTTCTCTTTATTATAATATCTTCCGCTATCTTTGCAGCTGAACTTCTTCTACAATTTTTCGTCTATTTTATCCATTCAACTATTCAAATGTTCAGCTTTTTCCAGCTGTTACTTTTGGTCCTTCAAATCCTTGAATTTTTCAAGATATTCAAGGATTTCCAGGATTTTTGCCTCCATTGAAAAACATGGGGAATCCTTGGTGCAGAAGCTCGCTGGTTCTATACCCGGCACTGGGATTTTTCACTCATTTTTATTCAGCAATATAGCGTTCAACCCGGCTTTTTCTTCTGGAAAAGCAGCTCCTTGAGTTGTTAGTTGATTTAAATTAGCGGTGCTCATTACGTCGATCGTGATCGACTGGAATGTGATGGTAGATGTTGTTCCGACATCAGGCATTAGGGTTGGGCGATGTCCCCTAAATTGGCAGTTGACGATGGTTGCAGTCAACCATCGGGATGGACGATGATACCGTCGGGGGGGGGGGTTGTTATTATATAAATATTATTCATTATTTTACTTTATTACTTTATTTATTTTATTTCCCACTAATGACTCATCTGCGATGATCCAGTCTAAACTTAGGGAAGTGAATAAAAAAAAAATAGAAAAGAAGTGGTCCGGTCCTGCGTTTGATTAGACCGGTGAAGCGAGCGACCGTGTCTCTAGCAGAGCAGACGGACTTACAGTTTTGTGTTTTAGGGGAAGTAAGGATGCTTTGTTATGTGTGGGAGACTTAGGACTGTGATCCGTCCCGCAGCTCTACGTGAACGAGCAACCGGAATTTAGGAGAAGCGGGTCTCCCGGTAAAAGTGTGTCGGGGCAGAGCTCGGAGCGCTAGCTAACGCAGTGTGTAAGCTTCGAATCAGAAAGGCCGCTCAGTCCTTAGAAACCGTTCAAATAATCACGTGGATTTGTGTTTCCAGTCGTGTCACGACAAAATAAAGGCTGATGTTATTCCCACATATTTACGTGCAGCCAAAATGCATAGTGCAGCCTTTCCCGCATAAAATTTATGTTCATGCTAATGTTGTTAGCCCGTGTTAGCATACTGCTAATAAGTTAACACGGGCTTTTTCCGGCTCCGTTTTTCAACAGAAAAAGCACTGACCACATGGATTAAAATTAAAACGATGAGCGAACAGGCGCTTCATAATAACCGTAACATTAATAAACGTTTAGGAGATCATCTTGTATAATACCGAGCTGACGTATCTATGTATATAGCCGCTCGGCGGAACTAAGTTTCGCTTCCGGTTTTTAAAAACACTACTGCGCATGTGCGAATGATTTATTCCGACCGAAAGTGTGACCCATGTGAACGTTTTTATAATCTGAAAAAGGTTTTCTGGGCCCATGTCCATGGTTGGATTCTAATCCGACCAATAATCCTTATCAAGATATTTTGTACATGTAACCGCGGCTTATGGTGTCAACTCGCAGCGTGGCGGGGGCGTGGCATCACGATGGTGTCTCTCCATCGGGATGTCAGTCACCCATCACGATGGACGATGGTATCGTCCATCGGCACAACTCTATCAGGCATCAAGGTGGAAAGAAGAGGAAAAATCCAAATGTGCAGAAAAAAGTCAAAGTGAAGGAAATATAACTCTGAAGAATGTGTCATGATGCAGGCTGACAGAAAGTAGGCTGCAGGGTTTCTATGTGTCACCGTCTTGTTACTCCAATGCTTGCTGGGAACATCTGAGCTGCAAACCTTCTTCTAAATTTAAAAGCAGCCTTTAGTGAAATGCAACCGAACCGTAAAATATCACAACTATCCAGTTGTGGCTCTGGCGCACAAGTACAGTGAAGTCGTGTCGTTCAAATGTGCACCACGATCGTTAAAATGTTTTAGACTTTCAACTTTTGAACCGTACGTCGATCATTGAAGCCACAAACGTCTGGGGGGTGGGGGGATCGTTGTGCAGCAGCGTGCCTGGAGGCAAGTGTGCCCCCTCCCTCATGGATTCCCAGCTTCTCTTGTCTCCGGAAGGGCTGGTGTTCTCGAACAGAAGGCGCTCAGCTGGAGGGGCAGCTTTCACGATGGGGCAAATAACAGCTGATGAGGCAGTTAGGAATCAATCCTGTGTGACATTTACCAGCCCTCAGGGGGGGTCAGGAGTTATGGAAACCAACGAGGGCGGGATGGTGGTGTTGGTGTGATTGTGTGTGGGGGGTGGGGGGGGGGGTTGCTTATGTTATATTGCTCATGGCTCAAATAAAACTTTTGGTAAAAGTCCTCCAAAGCTGCTCAGTCATGGTTCAGAATATTTAAAAGAAAAAAAGATGGAAGCAGTTTGTGTTTGTGTGGAAAGTTCAGAATAAACATAGAACTGAATTCCACAGAGAAAGGAGAATTTCCCCCTCATAACCTTGAAGAGCCTTAAGGAACATTTAGTGCACGTCAAAAAAAGGGAATTCTAGTTGTCTGTCAGGTTTAAACCTATTTCATTCTTTCCTCTTGTAAACATTTGGTTTCACCCTAACAGCATCCCGAACATAACACATTTGTAACAAAATCAAAGTGTTTCTACCTTAAAACAACAGAAAAATGACGTAAATGCTAACATTTATGATGGTTATCTACATCAGCGTTAGGGCTGCACCATATGAGGAAAACTCACGATTTGAGATATCAGCGATCCATGTTGCCATGACGATACAACATTTGATGCACGAACAAATAGCAATAGTTTAAGATCTCACTGAACTGTGGGAGTTTGTTGTTACTAATTGATAAACCTACAAAGTAAAAAAAACACACACACACATTTATGAATCGTAGTGAATCATCTTTGTGGATTTTTTTTGCAGGTGAGATTTCGCAGGAAATTTGAAGGCTGTAGACGCCTTAATGAACCCGTAGAGGGAAAATATTCATGCACGTTTTTTTACCTACGGGCGTGCTGCGGGCCACAGGTCGAAGTGAACGCTGAACTCGCACTTTACCAGCGACTAGACATGTACGACATCATCACCTGTGAACCATAAGTGCGTGTAGCTTCCATTACCCTTATGAACACTTCACAATACCCTTTACCTCGCGTGCCACAATGGTATCTTCCATTTTCATGACGTGCCTTGAGGTGGCTGTACGAGGGACCTGTCAGACACACCGGCGCTCCCCTTAAAGACACACTCGGATAAAAATGGTGTTTTTGAACACGTCCTGCTGGCATTTCTTTCCTGATGGAGGAATATTTCTTTATTCAAATCGTTGTGAATCAGGAGCAGATGAAAAAATGCAGTTTAAAAAAGCTTGTAGCTGTTAAGGTTGGGGGTGTGAGGGACTGTATGCTAGCAGGAGAGGGTTAACAAAAGGATCATGAGAAATGAGTGGAAAAGAATGAACTCCTGCCGCTCTGCAGAAACTAAGTCCTAGAAAACGACACAGTTTTTCAGTTTTTGGCTAAAAATAGCATAGTCATAGTTAAAAGAGTGTCTTGAAAATGCATCCAAAAACGATCAGAGTGGGACTTTGAGATGCGGCTGCTCCTTTCTATGACCCTCCAGGGGCGAAGATGACCAAAAACAGAACCCAGCAGGACTCATATTTGTTTGTTTTTTTAAACAATTTGGACAGAAACTCAACCAGAAAACGGTTCCAATAAGTGTGCGGGACGTCTGGGAGACAGAACTGACCAAAACTTGTTCAACATAATCCAACCCTTGGATTTTTCCAAGAGGATTCAGAAAATCCGGCATGGATTATGTTTATACTTGGCCTTCAACACTCGTAAGAACTGGAGAAAGAAGTAATTTGTACTGAAACAAACCTTCACACAAAAGCTGAGATCATTATATAATAATAAAATATATATTATATTAATAATACTAAGAATATTGCACTTTTATTTGGCATTTCCAAGCAACTTTGTTAGCATGAAAGCTACTGGAGTGGCCGTGTTGGGCTCCAGCAGCCCTGTGACCCCGTGACCCCGACAGGCACAAAATGGTTGAAGATGGATGAACAAGTATGAAAGCTAAAAGTTGGTGATGGCCGCTCGTCTGGTCAGAAAGGGGACTGGGAGTCTGGTTTCAAAGCTAAAATCAGCTGCAGAAGCTGTGGAGGTTTGACCAAAGCAGAGGGGAAACCGCATTTGAAGTTTGTTGGACTCGTCATGAAGCGATGAACGGCTGACACGACGTGGCGCTGAAAACCACCTACAGCGGTTCTCTGACCTGTTAGGGGGCAAAAACGTGTGTGAAAAATGGCGTTTGCTGCAGCGTGATGGGAACACACGGCCATTGTTCCTCTAAATCAGCTGAAATGAAGCCGTCCGTTGTTCTCCACAGTGTTGGTGCAGCTTTGGTTCCTCCTCAGATTCATTTCTGTTTTGTTGAAGAATATCGACGTAAAAACACAGTTTTATCTTATTACATCTGTATTTTGATAAAATATTAACTCAAATAAAAAAAAATAATTAAATGAGATAAATATACTTCCATGCTTTTGTAAACCTGTCATCATACTTGTAAATATTTAATAAAGGTGTTTTTCTCTCTTTGGTAATTATTGTAAAATGTTGATTTTAGTGAAAATGATGTTTGCAACCTGTTCCTGTGTCATTTTTCCTCATGTTGGAGGACATGTTAGGCTAAGAGTGACGTTTTTGAGTTTTTTTTCTCTTCATGTTAGGTTGGGGGAGCGAAGGTCTGTAAGCTAGCGGAAGAGCATGTAAACAGAGAGCTCTCAGCAACGGGAAGGGGGAGGGGAACTAGATTGATAAGTGCCAGCAACTCAGAAGGGAATTTCTAATGGGTTGTATTCAATCCATTGTTTAGTATATAGTATTTAGTATATAGTATTCACCCCATTGTTTTCCTGTTTCTCTTTCTTTATTCTAGTATCTTCCTCCATTTTTTGTCTCTAAACTTCTTCTACATTTTTTCATATATATTATCCATTCAACTCCTAAAACGTTCAGCTCTTTCAGTTTTTTCCAGCTGTGACTTTTGGTCCTTTCAAATCCTTGAACTTTTCAAGATATTCCAGGATTTCCAGGATATCTGCCTCCATAGAAACACATGGGGAATCCTTGGTGCAGACGCTCGCTGGTTCGATACCCGGTCTGGCATTTTTCACAAACATATCTATTTTGTTATTGTGCTGTATTCAGTTTATTTATGGTCAACTTTGATCAGTTATTTATTTTATTTTTTTTGCCAGTTATGACCCTTGAAGTTTTATTTTCATTCATTTTAATATAACATCAACCCTGCATGTTCTCCTGGAAATTCAGCTCGTTCTGCTCTGCAGAAACTATGTCCTAGAATACGGCATCATAATGAAAAGACCACTTGGAACGCTTTGAAAATGGATCAAGAGATGACCAGAGTGGGACTTTATGTAAAATATTTGATACAGTTCTCTGCAATCTAAGCTTTTTCATTAGTTTGTCTTAAAATGTGACTTTTGGTGTTCAGGCGTTAGAGCAAAGAGTTACAGCTCTAGGTGCTGCGCGTTCTTCCCACAGTCTTGAAAAAATGTCTAAAAACGTCCTTAAAACTTCTGGATGCTGATCTCATTCAGTTCACTTCATTTAAAGACCATAAAGACGTGTAAAAGGTTTGTTCTAACCACACCAGCTGACGCGAGGATCATGGTGGGTGGTTGCGCAACAACACCCCCCTCCCACCAAAGAAGCGTCTTTGTGACGTTAAAGGAGGAAGTTTGAATCAGGATAAATTCCCAAATGACTGCAGACACCCTGTGTTCCAGGTTGTTCCTGCCTGGTGCTGTGTTGACGTGGACATGCTGCATTCTTGAGGGATTTAACAAACCGAGAGTCCACTTTGAGTCCTGTTTCTCTGGTGACCTGGACTCTGAACTCCTGTTATGATGCTCTTGAAACCTGAAGAGAGGAAACGAAAACTGCAGCTTTGTTTTTTTTTTTTGTTCCTTTTGTGCTGCTGCTGTGTAAAACTGAGTGGAAATTGTTCCTCCTGTTTTGATTTGCAGCTGACAAAACCTCACAAACAAACAAAATTATCATTTCTTCAGAACCCCCGTGGATCATATAGACTACTCTAAAAACATGTGACCTCTTCGTGGTTTTCAGTATTTTGATTTTTGTTAGGTTTCATTGATCAGGTGTGGAGGTTTGTAGAGAATCCTAAGCATGCCCACACAATCATACCACCCCCACCATGTCCGACTGTTTTTCTGGTAGAGCTCAATTGAGTCCAGATGTTTGTGGACGTTCTCTTTCCAGAAAGTTCCTCCAGTGTCACATCAGAACATCAGTTCCTCTGCTGTGTCTTTCCTTGACCTCTCCAACGGATCCACGTTTGTCCCAAAGTCTCTTTCTGAGCGTTGGATCGTGACCTCTGACCTGAACTGAGTCCAGTGAGGTGTTACCTTCTTACCATCTTCTTCTAACCGTCACAAGAACATACCCGCCCTATAAACTGTCGATGGTACTTTCTGTGTCTAGCATGGTGGCAAGGGGTAACGGGGAATCAGGGTTCGATTCCGGAGAGGGATCTGAGAAACGGCTAGCACATCCAAGGAAGGCAGCAAATTACCCACTCCTGACTCGGGGAGGTAGTGACAAAAAATAACAATTCAGGACTCTTTGGCTGTAATTGGAATGAGTACACTTTAAATCCTTTAACGAGGATCAAGTCTGGGGCCAGCAGCCGTGGTAATTCCAGCTCCAATAGCGTATCTTAAAGTTGCTGCAGTTAAAAAGCTCCTAGTTGGATCTCAGGATCGAGCTGGCGGTCTGCCGAAAGGCGAGCTACCGCCTGTCCCAGCCCCTGCCTCTCGGCGCCCCCTCTATGCTCTTAGCTGAGTGTTGCGCGGCGTCCGAGGCGATTGGAGTGTTCGAAGCAGTTCTGGTAGCCTGAATACCACAGCTAGGAATGATGGAATAGGACTCCGGTTCTATTTTGTGGGGTTTTCTTCTGAACTGGGGCCATGATTAAGAGGGACGGCCGGGGGCATTCGTATTGTGAGGCTAGAGGTGAAATTCTTGGACCGGCGCAAGACGGACGAAGGCGAAAGAATTTGCCAAGAATGCTTTCATTAATCAAGTACGGAAGTCGGAGGTTTGACGATTATTCAGATGCCGTCGTAGTTTCGACCATAAACAATGCCAACTAGCGATCCGGCGGCATCATCCCCATGACCCCCGTGCTACAGTAATGTTTTCTAGAAATACTTTGTGTATTCCTTGTGGTCTGCGTATGTGGGGAACTCCATGTCCCTAAAGGTCCAAAGACCTGCAGTTCTTTCAGACCAGAACCATTCAGAGGCTTTGGTTCTCCTCCTAAGCACGAACTTTTCACCCTTCCAGATATGGCTCACCTTTGCGCCTGTAGCAGATCAGTCTGCCCAGTATCTGAAGGTCAGTCTGGACGCCATCAACTGGCTGTCGTTGGTCTACATGGTGGTGGCCATTCCGCTCAGCTTTGGGACCACCTGGATGTTGGACACCCTGGGCTTACGGATCACGGTGAGCGGAATTCTCTTCCTGTCGTAGGACAGGGCGGATGTCTGTGACGTCTCGGTTTTCCTGCCTCCGCAGCTCATCCTGGGATCCTGGCTGAACATGCTGGGAGCGATGCTGCGCCTCGTCGGACAGCCCTACGCGGTCTCCGATGACATGTGGTTCTTGGTGGTGATGCTGGGTCAGACGCTCTGCGCCCTGGCTCAGCCGCTCATCATCTTCACCCCCACCAAGGTGGCCGCTCTGTGGTTTCCCGACCACCAACGGGCCACGGCCAACATGATCGCCTCCATGTGTAAGCACCCTTCATATTAAGAGTTAATGACAATTCTACGCTGAAATGATAATTGTTCTCTTTTTCAAAAGCGTTTCTAAAGCGGAAACACTAAAGACTAATTGAGCATCTTTAAGGCCTGCAGTCTGTTTGCTTTCAAATAAAGGTTTGAAGTTTGGACTCCAACAGAGAAGAGCAGAAAAATAAACGAGTGGGAACAGGGGTGGAGTCAGTGAGACGCGGAGAGGGCGGGGCTTCATGGGAAGATCTGATCTCACTTCAGTTTGCTTCAAATCAAGTCCAAATGCAATTATGTTTATATTTCCGTATGCTGAGCTATCAAAATAATATAAACTATAGTAAAATACTTTTGGAAAGTAATTATTTGTTTAGGAAAATAGAAAAAAAAAAGGTTTTATAGGAAAAATTGATTCATGGATTTGATTCATTCACAGTTGCTTTTTTATGAGCTGTAATCTGGATTAGAATCTGACGCTTTCCTCAGAACCTGGGAGAGCTCACGTTCCGGAGGAACTCCCGTTTTACCGGTCTTAACGTCCTGTCTGGCTGAAACAGGAAGTGTCTCTTTGCCCGTCACTCGTGAAGGGAAAGGAATGTCAAGCTTGACATTCGTCCCTTTTGCGCTGAAGTGTCCTCAGAGCGTCGAAGGTGGAGCTCAGACATTCAAAGTGTTGCTTTAGATGGAGCAAACAGGAAGTGGGCACGAGGACTTCCCTCTATAGCTGAACTTCTGCTCCCCCCCCCTCAGCCAACCCTCTGGGCATCCTCCTCGCCAACGTCATCTCGCCTCTGATCGCCAAGTCCTCTGCAGAAATTCCAGTTCTGGTGAGTTTCAAAAATCGTGGGAGTTTGTAAAATATGCATTTTATAGGGAGAAAAATGAGATTGGAGCCTTTGTTTTGCACTATTTTACCTGTGAAGTAAAGACACACTTTGGGATATTTGGGATTTTAAAATGACTCACGAAAGCAGCAGGAACCCTTGACCCGATAGAAGCTCCTCCCACTTCTACGGCTTCATTGTCTCCCATAGTAAGAATGTTAAAAATAAGACCCATTTTGTCAGATTAAACTCCGTTAAAAGGGACAGGAGTCGCCCAGACATATCAAAATAAAAGTTTTAGTTTCAAAGTGAATCATTTCAAAGTAAAAGTCTCTAAAAGAGCTGCAGATGTTCTGTCTGACACGCTAAACTGTTGGACAGGAGATGAAAAAAGCGTCTTTGACTAAAGGCCGTGTCACACATACATACATTTTCCACGTATGTAATCGCGGCCTTTCGTCATCCATGCGTGATTCTTAACGTTCGTCCATGTGCACAGATGTCTGTTGAGGGTTTTGGTTGAGGGGTCTTTGAGGGAATTTGGTTTTGAGCTGGGCGGCTAGGAATGACGCAGTTTACGCACATTGTACGTATACGCATTTGTTACATGAATCTTACGCAATTGGTGTGATTTTTGCGAGATGCACACACAAATTTGTGGCTTTCCCACTTTCCCAAATCACATTCAGATCAATTTTGAGCCACATTTGGCTCTTACGTTAATTTCCGTGTTCTTTGCGTAGTTTATTCGTACTTCTTCCCTGGTTTTATTGTGGTTCATTCGTGATACTTTTGGGAAAATTTCACGTAAAGAACCACAACTTTTCTCCCTTTTTCTACGTATATTTATTCACGTATGACCAATTTTCATCCGTGTAAATAGGCGCTTAATGTACGTAGCAACAGGGCCTTAAAGACTCAAATGGCTCAAAGTGACGGAGCGGAAGAGGAGCAATATTCTATTAATAATTACTTTATTATTATTTTTTTTCAAAGAAAAGAGTTTTCTACTTTTTAATAGAACTCCTTGTCATTCCTAATGTTCATTCATAATTATTGATAAAATTTCAACTTCTGTTCAGTTAGAATTTTTGTTCTTTTTACATAAAAACTGACCAAGTTATGTAAGAAGTCGGTTTATCAGAAGAACTTCCAGGAAATGTGTTTAATCTGGTGGGATTAGATCAGGTGTGTTGGATTAAGGAGGAATTTGAAATATTCTGTGTGAAGATCAGAAAAGCGGCTTTTAACCTCTGCTCCTTACGCAGATGCTTGCCTACGGAGCCCCGACGTGCATCATCTGTTTCCTAGCAACACTGGGAATCCGGACCAGCCAACCCCCGACTCCACCGTCAGCCAGCGCCGAGTCGTCCGGATCAGAACCGTTCGTCCAGGGATTAAAGCTGGTGAGACGGCACCCAAAGGAGGAAGGAATTTGTCTGTTCGTGTGTTTATGGTTGAAAAAGTTTATTGTGTTTTCCCATCTGAGGATGATTTAGCCTGAAAATCCAACAGGAAGTGATCTATTCCTCTTGGGGTCATCTATGGCAGGAGCTAAATTCTTTGTTTTTTACTGGATATTTACATTTTCAGTAGCAAATGAATTAGAATCTCTTTCTTTTTTCTGGACTAGTTTAAAACAAAGATTTCTCCCACCAAAGCTTCAGATCCTGGCTCCTAAAACTGGGACTCAGCTGGCACCGTCTCTCTGCAGGACAGACCAAACTAGAAGAGTCCAAACAGAACTTCAAATCACACAAACTTGGCCGAAGGGAAGACAAAGTCCTGAACCGCTGTCTTCAGTGGACCGGCCAATCAAACGAAACCCTGACTTGGTTCTGCTGTTCTGCTGTTTCCGGCGTATTCCTACGTTTTTGCTGAAGTTGTGATGTAGCACCGACTTGGCTCCATGTCTGTGGAGGACCAGAACCTGAGAGAAACCAGACGAGTTCTGACACAAAAACCAGTTTTGAACCAGGACTTAAAAAGGTCACAAAGAAAATATGAAATATAATCTGAATTTAAGATAAGAGACTCAACACTTCACTTGGACTCTAGGCTAGAGACTTGAAACCTGACTTGGACTATAGGTTAGAGTCTCTGACTTGGACTCTAAGTTAGTGACTTGAAACCTGACTTGGACTCTAGGTTAGAGACTTGAAATCTGACTTGGACTCTAGGTTAGAGACTTGAAATCTGACTTGGACTATAGGTTAGAGTCTCTGACTTGGACTCTAGGTTAGTGACTTGAAACCTGACTTGGACTCTAGGTTAGAGACTTGAAACCTGACTTGGACTCTAGGTTAGTGACTTGAAACCTGACTTGGACTCTAGGTTAGAGACTTGAAACCTGACTTGGACTCTAGGTTAGAGACTTGAAACCTGACTTGGACTCTAGGTTAGTGACTTGAAACCTGACTTGGACTCTAGGTTAGTGACTTGAAACCTGACTTGGACTCTAGGTTAGTGACTTGAAACCTGACTTGGACTCTAGGTTAGTGACTTGAAACCTGACTTGGACTCTAGGTTAGAGACTTGAAACCTGACTTGGACTCTAGGTTAGAGACTTGAAACCTGACAGCAGGCTTAACAGATTTAAAGTTGTTCTATAGTTTCTATATCTGGTTTAAAGTATCTAACTCTGTAAGGCATGAAGCCAAACTACTCGACCAGAACCGCCTGGACCCCTAATCAGAACCCGAGTCCTCAGTCTGATGCATCTGTGTTAAGCAGCAGAAGAACCAGAGGTCCAGCTGAAGGCCTCGTCTGACCTTCCTGCTCTGCAGACCTTCTGGAGCGACTCCTCTTAGCTGCTCCTCTCTTCCGGCTGTTCTGAGGTCTTTTCCAGACTAAACTCTGGGAATTCTTCCGTCTTGGAGACGCCGCCGCCTGTAGCTTGTTGAGGTTGATGATCATCCAGTTGTCTGGTTGCTGCTGTTGCTTCACTCCGAACGTCTGTGTCTGCAGTTACTGAAGAACAAAGCCTACCTGGTCCTGCTGCTGTGCTTCGGCTCCGGCATCGCCGTCTTCACCTGCTTCTCCACGCTGCTGGAGCAGGTCCTGTGCGTGCGGGGATACACCAACGTGAGCTGGGCCAGAACCGAACCGGACTTGGGGAGGCTAGAACGCCACTGAACGGAACCTCTGTCCCTTCGCAGGACTTTGCGGGGCTGTGCGGGGCGCTCTTCATCGTGTTCGGCATCGTGGGCGCCGGAGCTCTGGGCCTCTACGTCGACAAGACCAAGAAGTTCATCGAGGCCACCAAGATCAACATGGGCCTGACGGCGCTGGCGTGCGTCGCCTTCTCTGTGGTGAGAACGCGGCGAGAAACGCCTGCAGACATCCTCAATCCACTTCCTGTCAGAACCAAACCCACGCGGAGAAATCCGGATCGTACCGAACCGTGAAACCGCTTCAACCTCAGGAGAGGCTTTGCTTCAAGCTGCCGGTTGAAAACTTTACGGAAAGTGTAGAAAAAAATAAGAATTTTAAAATAGTTTTTCTTTGGTTTGAACATTTAGGGAGAAATTTTACATGATTTTTAAAATGATCACCAACGAAAACAAAGACAATAAATCTATATTTTTAAAGTTTTATTTAAATATGAGGAGTTGTTCCTGTTAAAGGAATCAAATATTTCAATGGGGAACTTTTAAAACTAAAATTAGATGTAAAAAAACAGAACACGGACTTTAAATCCTATATTCACTGGCTAAAAAAAAGAATTTAACTGTCATAAAAAATAAAAAGACGTGGATCAGTGTCGCCATTTTTTGCAGTCTGGGAAAGCTTCTGAGAAAACTTCAGTATTGGAAGTAACGGCGTTAAAGTATTGCTGCATTACAAGTATCAGAGTAATCAAACTACTGACTTTCATCTCCGTTACAACGCCGTTATAGTTACTTGGTACGGTTCAATCAGCTGCAGGCGCTCCGGATCCACGACCAACAACCTCTGTTGGGCCTTTTCCACCAGTTTGTTCAGCATTTTTGGAAAAATCCACATTATTTTACTTTAATAGAAGCAAATAAATAAATCAATGTTTGATCAGGCTGTGTTCCGACAAAGACATCACCCACGTCCGTCTGGAACCTCAAACGTTTTGTTTTTCTTCTGTCTAGCCGAGGTGGTGAGAACACAAATTAAACTTGCAGCTAAAACCATCAAACTTTAAATATATGTTGATATTCGAAACCTCATGTTTGTGCAAAGTTTGCTTTTCTCTTCACGTGAAATGAAGATGATTTGATGTTTTTCTTGTTGCAGTCCGATCATTCTGAATGACACATTTATGGCTGTAATTAATGACTGTAAAGATGCAGTAACTGGCTAACTAACTCAGTTACTTTCTGGGCAATGTAACTAGTAACTTCAATTACTGCCTTTTTTTTAAAGTTAGATTCCCATCACTGGCAACGACGCGCTGGAGAATTGTTGCGCAGAAACAGCAGAGCGTGAGCGGCGTGTCCCTCTATAATTTAAAAAGTGTTTGGTCCCCCGCGCACAGAGATTCCTCCGATATCTTTAACATTAAATTTATGCACATATGAAATGGAGTGTTGTTGTATCCTCTCTCAGTGACTAAATTCTATACGTTTACCTTCACTGTACTGCATCTTACAGTCGTCTTTATTATTATAGTGATGACAGAAATCCTGTTTTTTCCCCCCGTCCGTTTGTCCTCTCAGGTGTCTCTGATGCCGCGGCAGAAGTTCGCCGTCGCCGCCGTCTGCTCGCTCTTTGGCCTTTTCGGCTTCTCCATTTACCCGGTGGCCATGGAGCTGTCGGTGGAGTGCTCCTACCCGGTGGGGGAGGCCACGTCGGCTGGACTCGTCTTCGTGTCGGGGTACTTCCTTTTTCTGTTCAGGAAATGTAACATCCGCACACATCGGGGCCAGAATCTCTTCTGATGGGGCTCAAAGCATTTTTGCTAAATCCTCCGACAAAACCAAAACACACAAACGAAGTCTTAAAAATGATTATGGGATGACCACAGGACCCATGGCTTGGCGGCCATTGTGTGGCAAATTTAGCAATTTGTTTTTTGTATTGATGACCTTTGACCTCGGGAATAGACCCCCAAAAAAATCCCCTTTAGTACCTTTCTTCAAATTTGCATGCATCTCCTCCTCACTCCTTGGAAAAACAAGGATGGTTTTAGAGTTTGTGGATTCTAAACGTGGCGCTCATCCTTTTATCACACTTTTTTTACTGAAATATTGGGAAAATTTGATGCACAAATCGTTGGCCCGAGCTCGTCGAAACAATATGACAAATATACGATATGAACATATTAGGAATGCGGGCGTGGTTTAACAAAAAAAAAAAAGGAACTCTGTTGCTAAGGAAAACCAAAAATTTACTTCAGCTGATTCTTCTAAAACTCACATAGATCTGTTCATCAGCCCCCAGAGACCGAAACTGGAAATGGTTGTTATGGAAATAAACCAACGAAAAAGCCCCCATTTTGAAAAAAGTGTATTTTAAGTGAATTTAGCTCATGCAGTTCTGACCTTGGCGGCAGAGGCAGGGGGGAGGGGTGTAGCCGGCACTCAGCCTGTGAGAGCGGGTCAAAACGGGCCTATTGTGGCTACCATCATCAGAGGAAATACAAAACCTGAAACTGATGAGAAGCAGGTTTTCTAAGCGTCAGATATCTGTGTCACCGCAGCAGCACGACTTCTGGCCTGAGGAGCAGAAACCGGAAAGTCAAATCTGGAGAAACTTCATCCTAAAGGGAGTTTTTTTTGTTGCAGGCAGGTTCAGTCGGTTCTTTACATCATCGTCCTTCAGGCTTTAACCACTCGACTCGCCGACTCGCCTCAGTCGACCTGCGGGGATGCAGCGTTCAGCTGGAGAGGTGGGTTACTCCAGACCTGTCACCTTAACCCTTGTGCTATCCTATGACACCCCCCCCTTACATTGAGGTGTTCTCCCTACCATGACAAAGGTGGATAAAGGTGGAAAGATTTCATGTAATCCATGGACACCAGTGAAGATCACAAATCATTGAAGAAAAAAGGTTCAGAGGACTGTCTAGTGGGTCTAGATGACCCCACTCCCAATGTTAAAGTGCCTGGGATAGAACAAGGGTTAAATTAAGCTGTTAGAATCCTAAATCTGAGACCGTTATGGCTAAAACTAGAATAAGTTTAAGGGGAAATGAGAGTCCTGTCACGGTCTCATGAGCTGTGGAGGCGACAGCAGCAGTCTGAACGCGTCCATCTCCCAGATTTCAAAGGGTCAAAGGTTGGATGTCAGACGGTTTCCTTCTGTTTCCCTCTGCAGTTCCTCTGATGGTGTTGGCGGGTCTGTGCAGCTTCTTCTGCTGCATCTTCATCGTCTTCTTCCACAGCCGCTACAGACGCCTGGAGGCAGAGCAGGAAGCCAGCTACCGGCCCAAGAGAGGCAACTCCACGGCCGCTCCGAGCGCCGGGACATGAACACGGGTTACACTTTGGGACTTTTGGGATTCCTGATGTCGTTTTTATGAAGTGGGGGTCACTGATGAAGGGTTAGGAAATAATAGGTGGCTCCAAAAACGTCACCATCTGAAACTTTGGCTTCAGGAAACAAAGTTTTTAAGCTGAAAAAGTTCAGAGATGGACTAAAAAACAAAGTCATGGCAGACTTTAAATTGGTACTGAATTTCTTTTTTTTTACAGAACTGTGGAGCACTTCTTACCAAAAACAAAGGTACTACTTCCTGTCTGAGCTTATAGGTTAGCGGTTGTGGGTTTGAATCAAATGTCCAAATTCCCACCATAAACCCTACATAGTGCACTCTATAGTACATTCTCTATTTTCTAGTGCTGTAGAATCTAGAATTCCAAAACCCAGTGCCTTAGAAATTTCCCAGAAGTCTCTGTGAAAAACCATCGTGCATCGATGCTCACCAGATCAGTGAATATAGACCACAATGCATTGCGTTGGAACAATTTTTGCCAAAAGAAATGTATTTTTTTAATAAAGCATCAACGTTTTTGCCTTCAGAAGACAGATTTATAAATAATCATCAAGAAATGCTCTTATTAATTAGATTTTAACTTCATGAAATTGATCATATCTGCCGTTTAAGTAGTGAGCATTGTGTCCAAATCCATTGTGCTGCACTTGAGTTTTTTAGGTTGTTAGGGTGGGAATTCAGACACAACCATAGATGGGATTGTTTTTTTTGGGACCAGGTACTTCCTGTTGGAACGCCAGGTGGGAGGAGTCACTCAGTCCAGTTCCCTGATACAGTCGATCGTTTTAGTAAAACTGGAATTGAACTGATTTCTCAGAATAGCCTTTAGTTTTTGAACTGGATGTGTGATTCGGTTCTTAAGCAGCGGCGTGCCAGAACAAACTTACCTCAACGTCAGACTTTTAATCTGTAATGCAGCAAATGTTTGTTTTCATTTTGAAATAAATCCAGGAGAGAAAAGTTTGTTAAAACAGAGAAATATTGTTTAATTTCACTGAAGAAAAACAAAAACAACATAAAAAAAACAGACTGGAGAGATCTTGAATCCACGTAAAGCAAATATAAAAACTGGGTTGGACCTGCAGGGTCCTCTCCCGCGGACATCCAGACTGAGCAGTTTTAAGAAATGAGACGGACGAAAAACTCTAAAACCAAAATGATGAACGCTACAGGAAACTAACTGGCTCCAAACTCGGCCTCGCTCTCGCCTGTGGCGCCGAACAAACAAAAACCAAAGAGGAGATTCTTGATGCAAGATTCTTGAGCTGGTATTTCCTTAAGGGGGACTTCTGCTCTCAGAGCTGCAGGGCGCAGAACTGCTGGTACACGGCCAGGATGTGGTGGTCCAGCTCGGCGGTGAACAGCAGGTTCTCCAGGGTTCCCATGTACTGCTGGATGGTCACGTGGTGCTGAGGGAGGGAGAATGTCAGAGGCTCACCAACAGATCCACCAAGCTCCATGAACGCACTTCTGTCACCTTTCCTTCTGACCTACAAGCCTTTTCCTCACCAACCTGCAGTTGCGGCGCTTTCCCTTCAAGCATTCGTCTGCATTCTAGGCTTCTGTTGATACGGATCTTTCACATCTTTAGAGAAGCTCGCAGAATCATGATTCCCGTTTTGAGAGGTTACTTTTCCTCGGAACATCAGCGCCAGCGAGCGTCAAAGCTGAGCTCTGACTCTGACTGCTCCTCATCCACCAGAGGAGGAAACTTCAGAAACCTCCACCCAACACACTCACCATGAGGAAGACCTGCTGCAGCCGCTCGATGCAGTTCTTGTACCACGGCGTGCTGATGTCCACGCTGCCCGTCTCGCAGCGGACCAGGTGCTCCGTCAGCAGCATGATGAACCGCTGAGGCAGAGACACACAAAGATCTTTTTAGCGCCTCCAGAAGCTGCAGTTTCCCGCCGCCTCAGCCCGAACGCCGCTTCACCTGGAAGATGACGAGGAAGAGGTTCTTCTGCTCGCTCTGAGCCGACTCCACCTTCTCCTGCAGCCGCTCGATCTGCTCCTCCAGCTGACCCTCCTCGTCCTCGCTGTTCTTCTCCATGTCCTCGTCGTCGCCGCTGTCCCTCTGGAAGCAGCGAGAGAATGTGGGCGCGCTGGAACAGACGGCGGCGCCTCGGCCAGAGCTCGGCTCTTACCTGTGAGGTCACCCTCTTGTTCTGCTGCTTCTCCAGCTTCTCCTTGGCCTCCTCCAGCTCCTTCTGGATCTTCTGCACGTGTTTGTTCATTTTCCGGATGGTGGAGTGCAGGATCTCCCAGACGAAGAGCCTTAAACGAGATCAGAGGAGGCGTGCAGCGTATGCCAGCAGGAGAGAGCGTCTCGGTTCGGCCGGCGTTCCTCACCTGGTGAACTCGTGAGCCATGTCCTGAGAGAACAGCCAGTTGGCCACCGCGGCGCAGTCCACGATCTGCGTCCGGACCATCTTGTCCACCAGCACGGCGATCATCTGCCACGAGAGCAGTCACACTTACACCGGCTCCGCCGTAACGCCGGCCTTGGCCGCCGCCGCTACCGTACCTGCGGGTGGTTCCGCCACACGTCGTACACCACTTTGAGGATGTGCAGCTTCCCCTCGTCGCTCTCCGTCAGCGTTTTCAGGATCTCGTGGAACCTGCAGGCGTGACATGCAGGTGAGCTTCAGGAGATTCCACACACCACCCAACATGTTAGCAACAAACTGCTCTAACGCAAACCGACGCCCAGGAGGCGTTCAGAACCACACATGGCTTCTGCAGACGGGCTTACAGTCGCAGGAGGGTGACTGGGTCCGCTAACGTCGACATCTTTAGGGAAACCGTGCATCAGCGCAAGGTTTCAAAATAAAGTTTTTGAAAACTTGCCCTGAATAGATCCAATAAGAAAATGACCTCACGTGACCTCACACGTCCATCAGTTTTAATCTTACAGACCCACTCAGATGAAAATGGTTTCTGGTGTTTAGCAAGTTCTTCTTTTTCTGATGATGAAGAACGTGAGTGAAGGCAATTCAGCTTCAAACTCCATTTATGAGTATTTCTTGATCCAAATGAAAAGTTGTAATTTGAAAAAGGTTGCATTTGTGACGTAGAAAATACGCCTCCTGCTTCCAGCTGCAAGCCCTCAGCAACGGGAAGGGGAAGAGGGGGCGGGCTCGCTCTTTTCGCCAACAGACCCGCCCACCACTCAGAGGTGAATTTCTAATGAACTCCTGCTGCTCTGCAGAAACTCTGTGCTTAAAAAACCAAACAGGTTTTCTGGTTTGGACTGAAAACGGCACAATTAGCACTCAAAGACCACTGAGAACACAAGGAACCGGCTGCGGCGAACGCGCCGGAACATTTCTGCACGTACTTTCCGAGGGCGCTAAAGGAGTGGCTGAAGGATTTGGCCGCCAGGTGGAGCAGCGTCTGCAAGAACACGTCGATCTTCAGGGGGTTGAAGGCCTCGCCTTCATCTGAGGAAGAAAAGCAGTCAGAGGAGGAGGAAGAGGAGGAGGAAGAGGCTAAGTTTAAGTTGTTTCTTTTTAAAAGGGAGGGATGTGAAAGCGTCTAGTCCAGCTAAAAGGATGTCTGAAAACCTTTGAGATGATTTCAGGTTACCATGACAACTGAACCCGGACGCTGAGTCCAGACCGTAAGACTTAATGAAAAAGTTCCAAAAACGTTTAAGTTGTGGAGGTTTTCTTTCTTCAGTATTTCTCACTAAGACTTTTTGGGGTCGATGATGGAGATCATCCACCAGCTGTGACCGCAGAGCCTCAAGCTTCTCCAACTGACCACAAAGCAACTTTAAGAGCAATTTTCTTCTAGGCTTTCAAAGTAAACGTGGCGTTTGTTCACTTTAGTTAGCAGCAAATGACAGCAGCAAAATTAGAAAGATTAAAAAAGGGTCATCTCAAAAAATGTTTCTGCGCTGCTGCAGAACAAACGTTTGGAGATCAGATACCGGACTCCTGGACTGACAAAGTACAGATTTTATGTTCCACTCAGACCCATCGCTGCGTCCTGACGACGTCTGGCTATTGCAACAAAGATGGAGGCTGACTATGTTCCCTCTCAGTCCAGTTCCCAGATCCAGTCAGTGGTTTCCTCACAGACAGAGGCTGACAGTGTGTAAAGAATCTGCCCGGTACCGTCATCGTCCTCCTGGTTGGGGTTGGGGACCTCTTTGAGGATGGCCAGGATTTCCTCGTTGGACGCTCGGTTCTTGATGGCGTTTGAAACGGTGACTGAGGTGGGGTAGCCCGGTAACGAAGCTGTAAAAACAGTACATTTTACTTCATGGGGAGTCCTGGCTCTCATAACGGGGTCAGACAGCACGTCGGGTCGTCTTACAGGCGCTCTCGTCTTCGTATTTAAAGGTAAAGATGGGATCGGCGGGAATGAGGGCGGAGAAGGTGGCAGGAACGATGTCCACAATCCTCTGATGGTAGGAAAGCCTGCCAGCAAACACGAAAGATCAGGAGAGTCAGATCTGTGACTCACAAAGCAACTTCCTTCTTCAGATGACTGCAGGAATCTGAAGAAGACTGCAGCAGCTGTGTCCTGCACGTCCCTTTCTCATCCAGCAATAATGAAAAAGCACATTTCTATGTCTTCTGCTGCAGCTCAGCATATATCTGTCACCTTTTCACCAGAACAGAGTCCCTCATTTATTGAAGGAGTTACATTCTAAAAATAACCGTGATCAGTGAAACCCACGGAGAATGATTGCAGACCTTTATGGCAGTAAAACTCCTCACTGCCTAAATACACTTTTCTCACACAAACATGAATAATTTTCACACTTTTCTCTCTTGTTTAAATTCTCAAACCTTCCTAGAAATTAGGTCCAGAATCTTAGAATGAAAACAAAGATCTGATCGATCACAGATTTCTGGTCTGAAGAGCTCCACGTTTCTGTACAGGAGACACGGAGGAGATTGATTGACAAGTTCTCCAGCCAATCAGGACACAGAACAGGGTGCGCTGTTTAAAAAAAGCAGCATGATCGCTCAGAAAGAATGAGCTAAACCGGGAAAAATGAACTGTGACGTAGAAAGGAAAGACCGTCTTCTGTTCTGTTTGACAGATTTTAGAGGGTTTCAGGTTGGAGCACAGACTGCAGAAGGGGGGAAGAAAATATCACTTCTTGATCTTGTGGCCAGATAAAAGTAAAAAACATGGGTCTCTGATATTGTTTAGTGGGCCGGACCAAACATGGAGGCGGGCCGGATCCAGCCCTGGTGTAGACTGTCTGCAGGTAGTCTAGGGGGAAACTGAGGGCAGTTTAGGAAAGAGTTGTGACGGTGTGGGATTTTTGATCACCGCTGTGATGTACCAGCAGGGGGCGGAGTCTCTGGAGCTGCAGGTGAGCCTTCACCTGTGCTCTCTGGTACAGACCTCTTCTCAGAATATTATATATTGCCCAGTAATAAGCAGACTGCAGACACTTTGTCACCTTTCTGGTAGCCATGAAGCCTGACACCCATGAGGAGCGCGGGGCAGGAGGCTCCGCCTTTGTTTATACAGACACGTAACTTTGCGCTGCACAAAATAGTTCCCAACACGAAAATGTAGTGATATTCATGGAAATCTAACAGTTCATATTTGGTGTTACAGAGTGAAGGAGAACAGAAATAACCGCCCCCCCCCACACAAAATCCTCCGGCGGGCGGCTGTGTCGCGCACTCAAGAACGCAAGCGGCTTGTAACGGAAATGACTACAATGGAAATGAATAATTAGAACGCAGTTAATGTGTCGTATTTCCTCGCGAGACGGAAACTTCAGCTGTAGAATCAATGAGGATGTGTGTGTTTCTGAAACTGTGTGTGTGTGTGAGTAAGAAGAGGGAGCGTGTGCAGCGTAGAGGGAGTGAAGGAGAACAGTAATAAAAGGTTCCCCCCAGAAACGCTTGAAGTCTGAACACAGGACTAGCAGAAAAAGTCAATTATCAGCAAAAATGGACGTGTTTATTGTGTTTATGATAGTTCCAATCACGCACCATATGCAGAACTGCAGTGATGCGGTTATCGTCACACCTCCAGTCTAGGAGCAGTCTAACCTCAAACAACTTTAAGCAATTGGGAAGTTTTTGGGAAAAGGTCGGGTTTAAAGATTGTAGTTGTTGAACAGTGGTAGCGTGGCGAGCTCGCAAAAGTGGCGTTGCCCTATGTCTCGCACATTTTTTGCTGTAGCGTTGTGAACATTTAACACACGAATCGTTGGCTCAAGCTGAATGAAATTATTTAGCATGCGATATAAGAATAGTAAATATGTTAGCATGGTTACCAAAACACCTCTGTTGCCAAGTAAATCCAGAAGTTTACTTTTGCAGATTCTTTTAAAAATTACAGACCTGTACATGACCCACAGGAGACCCAGAAATAAAATGGTTGCTATGGAGATAAAACCAACATAAATCCGCCGAAGCGGTTTTTTTTTTCCATTTATGTCCTGTGCGGTCCTGACCAGGCTGGCAGAGGCAGAATGGGAAGAGCTAGTGAGGTTTCTAAGTGACGTGGCGTAGCCAGAGAAGGCGGCTGGAAGGCCGGCGGCGGGCTTCACGCCATACTACTACACTTGAATTTGTCCTTTGAGTGAATTCTTTTTGAAGTGAACATGCATGAAAGCGTTAGAGAACAGCATCTGTACCTCATCGACTTCTCCAGAACCTCTTTGACAAACTTGGGCTTGGGTTTGTCCAGGTCCACAGTCAAGCAGTCGGCCCTTCACACGGAGGAAAAAGTGTCACAAAAGCGAAAAAATAAAAAAAAGGTTTCAGCCACAGAACGACAGGAGTTACGCACCAGTCGTCCCAACTCCACCGGAACTGAAAGTTACTCAAGTGATGAGCAAACCAGTTGATAAATCTGTGAAGAGAAGAGAAAAAAATGTTTCAACTGCGAAGACTTCAACACCCAGAATGCATCCTGTCTGTGTAGAAACAAACCTGTCCATGCAGCTGGTGTTCATGGTGTCCAGCCTCATGTAAAGCATTTCTGTGGCTTGCGCCAACTTCAGGTCAGTCAAGGAAAATCAGCTAGTTTGGTTCAAGAAAACTTCAGAAACAAAACGGCTAAAAAGATCCAATGAAGTCCAAATTTACCCCCCCCCCCTTTTTAAATATATGTAATAAATGTATAAATGTAAATGTGTAATCGTAAATCTGAAGATTCTGTTTTAACAAAATGACTTTTTAAAAATAAACCCCATATTTGTTTAATGGAACCATCCGGCTCTGCTCTTCTGTTTTCTGAATGGTTTACTTTATTTTTAATTCCCCAAAGGAGTTTTAAATCTCCACCATATCTTGGGTTTATATCTTGATTCCTTTTTGAGTTTTAGATCTTTTTTTTATAGCAAACTTTCCAGGATGTGTAGCCTGATGACCTGAGCTGCTGCAGAAACTGGTTCATGCTATAGAACCACGGTCAAAAACAGTTTTTAAATGCAGCAAACAGAAAAAGAGGAGTTTGAACAACGCTTTGAACGCTGGACCGACTTTTTGGGGACATTTGCTTCGTGTCTCATCGACCCGATCGCCTGACCTGACCTTCCAACGGGTTTTGACAGCGGAAGCATCAGGATACGACTTGCGGTAGCGACCCCGGCTGCAATTTGCAGAGCTCGATGAGCAGAGACGTGTACATGACGTCGATGTGCGGCGGCGTGGGCAGCTGGAAGAGCTCGCCAAAGATCACCTGAAAGGCAGAGAAACCGCATGACGCAGCAGTTACGCTTGGCGCTACAGGAGGCTAAAAGAAGGGAAGTTACCTCTACGATGTGATAGTTGAGCGGGATTTTATTCTTTCCTGGATAGCTGAGTAACTGAGCGGCACTGGGGGACAAAAAATACAGAGAAATATGAAAAAAAGACTTTCAGTGCGACCTGGCGTCGTTTCTTCACAGCTGACGGCGCCTGATCACCATGTTTTCCTTTCCCTCCAGTGAGTTTTGATTATGCAGTGGAGGTTTTCTTCAATGACAAATCTCTCCACAGAATGGCTGCCGGGCATGACGGGTCCCTGCAGGTGGCGAACACAAACAGCGGGTCAGAACCGCAGCGGCTGTTTTCTTGTGAGCGGTGGGTTCGGGCGACTGACCTCCGGGGCGTCGGTGTAGTCGAACATCCGGAAGATGACGCGGGGCATGGGGTACTGGGCGTCAGGCATGTGTCCCGGCGGAGTGAAGGGGGGCAGGTTGTGCTGCAGGGCCTCGCACAGGACGCTGTCGAAGGCGATGTACGGCCGGAGGATGTGGCGCTCCTGCCAGCGGTCTTTCTTCAGTTTCTGGATCTGAGCCCAAAGGCAGTCCAGGTACTGCAAGATGGAAGCAAAAGGGACGAATTCAAACTCATTTGGCTGATTTCACCCTCCTTTTAGTGACTTGAAATGTTTAGTACTTCTTATATGAATTATGACATTTAGTTTGATCCTTTTTTTCTTGCATGTGTTATCAGCAGACCCAACAATTTCACTGGGGGAGGGGGGTGTCAGTGTGGCCCCTTCTTCTCTTCCAGTTATCCTAAGCTGACGTTCCAGCGTTTCTCCTCACAGGAGTCGTTTTTCTTTAAAATTCTTCAAAGCAATCTGTATTTTCCCCCCTTTGATCTTTCTAATGCATCTTTTTACACTTGCGTTTCAAAACCTGCTTGTCCAGAAGGCTCACCTCTTCCTGTGGATGTGGTTTCTCGGCGGTCCACACCTGCAGCATGGGGACGTGAGTCTTCACCCTCCTCCTGTCCAGGAACACAGGAGAGCGCTGGAGTCAACAACAGCTTCAATGGAAACAAAAGATGCCCCAGAAAAGAGGCCGCGTCTCACTTGAGGTAGCCTTCGATCTGGCTCAGGAGTCGGTCCATCTCCACGTCCTTCTTCTCATAAAGTTCCTTGCCGACCCACGGCAGGCAGGACAGAACCACGTACACGAACCAGTCCAACCGAACCTGGAGCCAAAAGGGTCTCACGCTTACTGATCTTCATCTTCAAGTCAAATTGAGAAGCTGAAAAATCGTTTTTGTATAAATCTAAAACTATTTTTACACAGAAAATGCTCATTTTTATTTTTGATTGGACTGCAGTTCTCCCAAAACCAAATCATGCTGGATTTTTGAGTCGTCATTGAGAACATCAGATGATACAAAAATAAAAGGAGTTTGCTGAATTTGAAATATGAAAACTCAAAATCTTTTGTCCAGATGTTGCAGTAAAACAAAAAGAGGCGCTTTAAATGTGACATTTAAAAAAAGGGATGTTCATAAACTGATACTTCTGAAGCAAACAAATATTCCAGGTGAGGCCGTGTAGAAACAAACCTGTGGCACATCTTCCTCCTGAGTAACACTGATGAAGTTTTCAAACATGGCTACCATGGAGGGGGCAGCGATCACGTGACAGTTGACCAAGTCTGACAGAAAGCGCACCTGAGGAGAGCAGAGACCTTAAATGATGCCGAGAGCAAAAGGCACTGCAGCAGCAGCAGCAGCAGCAGCAGCAGCAGCTGCGAGTTTAACATTGAACATCAACAGACCAGGTAAACGGCTTCGTTGTAGAAGTTGTTTTTCAGCGTCTCCTTCAGCTGCCGGATCATGGCCTCCACAAACTCTCCCCCAAAGTTGTAGTTCCTGGCGTTCAGGAGGCCGACTAAAGTCGTGTAGACGGTCAGCTTCTCCGGCAGGAGGCGGGCTCTGTCGGGAGACGCTTTTGTGAAAACGGACCGTTTCTTACGCTTGAGAATGAGGAGAACTGCGAACGACTTACACTGCACATAAAATACGCAGGATTTTGTTTTTGTAGTTTGGAAGGTCCGCCTCCAAAACCCCTGCGAGCCCCTCCAGGTTGCTCTCGAGCGACGATGTACTCTTTTAAAAAGATCAAAGAAGGACTTTAGTTATTGCAAATTATTTAAATAGTGAATATATGGCTTTATGACAAAACGGCCATCGTACTTTTTCTCCAACGCGACATATCAGCGACTCCAGGCGGTCTTCAATCTCAATAGGCTCCGATGTTCTCCTCCTTTTGTGGGCTTGACCTCCTAAAAATGAAAAGGACAGAACTTCAACCTCTGATCTGAAAGGACACTGAAGACAGAAAAACAAATCTACGTTTTTGGGGGGGAAATAGTGTATTCGTCTCATAAAATCTAGTGTTTCGACAGTCACACATACTCCCATCTGACTTTACTGGAGGTTTCCTCCTATATACTTTAGGTAAACAGAAGAAAAATAGAGAATATTGTGTCTAGGGCTAAAGACAAACAGTTGGAGGTCACTACAGAGCTTCAATCAGCCTGCTGGAGAGCCTCAGAGACCATAGAGATTTTTCAGAAGAAGCTCAAAACCCATCTTTTTAACATCGCTTTGAGATCATTTTATCTGGTTAAAATAAAGATCAGATGTCTAAGCAGGACTTGGAGAAACTTGTTTATGAGTTGAGTCGATCTTTAGTCGACTTGACTATTGTTCCGGTGTTTCTACAGGAAGACCAAGAACAAACAAACAAAATAAATCAATCAGGAAACGACAGCGTATTCAGAACTCTGCTGCTCGGCTCCTTCAAAGGAGCCAAATATTAGACCACATCAGTCCAGTCCTGACCTGTCCAGTCATCTGGATCTGGTCTTTCGTCAGTACCTAGAGTCGAAATCAAACACGGAGAAGCTGCATTCAGCTTCTATGCTCCGTAGATCTGGAACAGACTACCAGAATTAAGCCTGGTCAGCTGAAACACTCAGTTTATTTAAATGCAGGTTGGTATTTACTTCAGTTCTTTAACTTTTTATTTTGGTGATAACTCCTTTAATATTTCTGTTAATTTTTCTTTTGGTGTTTTTTTGTATAGGACATTGAATTGCCTTTGTGCATAAAATGTGCTAAAGAAATAAACTTGCCTTGCTGATTCTCTCCTTACTGAAATCTCTGAATGAAAGGTATACAGACAATGACAAATACATACTAAACTTATCCTACATTATATAAAAAATATTGATAGGTCTGATCATTTTTAGTGTGGCACCGTGAGAAGCTTTGGTTGTGAATGTTCACTTATAATAAATCACAGAATCCACGGGGCTGTAACATCACGTTTCCGTGCGCATGATGATGAACCCACAGAAAAAGTGTCTCTTTCAACATTTACGTCAGTCTTTACAAACTTTAAATGTATTTTGGGTGCCAGAAACCGTTAATGAAAACATCAATCTGGCCGTTGAGTCTTAGCGTTAGCTTAAGCCTTAAGTAGCTAACTAACGGAACCGGGTTTTTCTGGTAAAACTTAATCTCTAAAAAAAACATTTTTTAAAATCCCCTCATTTACTTAGTAGCTTTAAAAAATACTTGATATTGGCTCAACGCCTGCTATCGTTGCATTCTTGTAAAGTTATAGCCAATACAGATGATCAAGCTAGCTGTAGCTAGCTGCCGCGTTAGCCGTAACGTTTGAATCGCACATGATGCAGCGCGCGACTTGCCGTCACTGTCGTCGCTGTGTCTCCTCCTGGACATGTTCTCCCCCCTGAGCTGCACGCGCGCAGACACCCGGTGAAAAAAAACAACGCAGGACAGACCGGTGGATCCTGGAAAAGCTTTGCTTATATTGAACGGCAGAGTCCGGAGGCGGCAGCAGCAGCAACAGCAGCTTCTTACAGAGAAATAACAGCGGAGCGATTGAAATGATGGACATCCGGGTCATTCAAGGTACAACCGGAAGCTGAACTTCCACTTCCGGTGAGCTGCACACTCGCATGGAATTACAAGGGTATTTACCGCGTTTGAGAGCTTATATCTCTCTTTTTGTCAGTATTTACGCGTTCTATCACAAAGTTGTGTTTTTTACGATCACAAACATATTTGTCGTGCATTTAATTTGCCATTTGAGGAGAATGGCAGCCAGTGAAGCAGTCTGCTCAGAGTTTCAAAACTGGGAGGTCAACACGTCGATCGTTGATGGATCAATTAAGCAAAACAAACACATTTCTGCTGCTCACAGAAAATATTACAGCTTCTGCAGGAGAAAGGTAGGAGAATATCTGGCTTCTCTTTTCCACAAAGACAACACAAAATGATTGAAAACACAGAATAAAAAATTACTAAACTAAATATTCATTCTGACCCAATTCTGGGCAGTTTGCATCTTTTATATATTAGTAATATTAATACTACCTAAGGTATTCAAGACATGAAAGTTAGAGAATATCTTTGTTTTTTGTTTTTCTGTGTATCAAATCTAATCAATCTTTATTTATGTAAAATGTATATAATTATATAACATGATAACACAAAGTGCTTTACACCAAAACAAACAACAACAAAAATTCTTTTAAAAAAGGCACAGCAATTTAGAAATAGATCCTGTAGTTAAAAACATATCTGACAATTTTAGAGCTGAAAACTCCCCTTTCAATCGCAGTCTGAACCAGGCATTTATTAAATGATTACTTTATATTTAGTGAGGCACATTTACCTTCTGTCTGGGACAACAAATAGAGGGGCGGCTTATTTTTAAGTGTTTGATGTCACAAACAAACAAATACATAAAAAAACTTTTTGTTGCTTTTTTTAAATTGTCACTTTAGATATATAAAATTCTTCCTTGATTTTGTTATTAACAGATTATTACCGTTTACCTGACCAAATAGTTGTAAATCAATGCTTAAATCATTTATAGATATGTAATATATTTCAGGCTTGATCAGGGTATTAACAGGACAAAATTTGGCGCATTACGTAAATATTGACGTGAACCTCAATGATGATTCAAGACATCACATTTAGAAACTCCTTTAGTCGGTCCAACTTTTTTGGAAACCATATATTTCTGGAAGTATTTGAATCAGAATAAATTTGCTTGATTGGGGGTTAAATGCTTTGATTCTTTTTCCTTTTCAGTCTTTTGCCTCGTTTGTGGCTTCAAAGATCTGCAGCGCAGAGGACGGCGCCTCCTGGTGCTGCTGCGGCCAGACCTTCACAGAACACTCTGCCGTTCACAAGCATGTGGCCAGAGCTCACGCCGCCGAAGTGCAGACGCTGGCGCAGACGGCGTTCCAGGCTTCGCTGAGCCAGCTGGCAGAGGAAGAGCAAACACAGCGGCTGAACGGACGCAAGTCGGAAGAAGCGGACGTTTCTGTGTGGATCCCAGACGTTAGCCACGTCCCAGCGGAGCAGCTGAAAAAGTAGATCAGGGTGTCACGTCTGCCGCAGACGCGATGGGAAACACTCCTGACGTGTTCTCGTTCTCCTGCAGCGGTCCCGGCAAGGTTCTCCTGTACTACCGCTACTGCCAGGTGGAGGATCCGCACGTCATCTGCGCCTGGCAGAAAGCTCTGTGTGAGAGGCTGCAGTTAACGGGGAAGGTGACCACAAACTCCTCCGTAGGGTCCATGAGGAGAAGCTTTGTTCTGAAGCTGAAGCTCTCTGCAGGTGAGGGTGGCGGCAGAAGGAATCAACGGGACGGTTGGTGGAACCGCCGTGGCCACGGATCTCTACACCAGGGCCATGATGTCACACCCCCTCTTCCAGATGGACCGGGAAGATTTTAAGGTAAAGTTTCTGAGATGCTTTTCATCTGTGGCCACATCAGGATAAAATGAATCCTAAACATGTTGGTTAATCAGTAACAACCTTCAAACTGGTTCCATTCATGTTTTTTAAATGTATTTCCTGGTTTTGTGCGTTGAGACCAGTGACGGCGGTGCCGAGTGTTTTCCAGAACTGAAGGTCGGCGTTTACCAGGAAATCGTTCCGATGGGAGTCGATCCGGATGAGGTTTCCTACCAGCTGGCAGGTGAGGGTCCTCTTCACGGACGCTGCTGCTGCTGTAATCTAAAAAAGGAAAAGTGTAAAACTCTCCATCTCTTTGCTTTCTCAGGAGTTCATCTGGATCCGGAGGACTTCCACAAAGAAGTGGAGGCTCTTTTAGTGGAAGGGGATTCCTCTAAAGACACCCTTCTTCTGGACTGCCGTAACTTTTACGAGAGCAAAATAGTGAGTTGCATTTTCCGTCAGTTTTTTTTATTTTTTTGTAACTTCTGAGTAAATCAGGGTTGTAGGTTTTTAACAGTTTGAGAAAATGCTGCAATACACGTCAGATCCTGCAGGATCGTCAGTCAAGAAATTGAGAAATTAGAATTTAACCTTATTATGAAAACTTCCAGGTTCTACGTTGTTCTGCATCCATCCTGGAGATCAGCCAAGCTGCTGTGATGTTTAAAAACAGGAACATGCATTTTATTCCATGAGGTTTACAAAGCTGTGAGGATTTTATGAAGGGTTATGAGATTGTTTTTATGTACACCTGACATCTGTTAGCTAAAAGAAGTCATACCTGTACAAAAACACTCATACACCTGGGTAAAGGTCCCAGTATAGATGTGTGCAGCAAAGAAAGACTGTTTAAAAGGAGAACTGTGCTCTTTAACTCTGATCCTGCGCAACCTAAGAGACACAACTACCAGAAGAATAGAAAAAAAAAGTTCATTTTTAGATATAAACGAATCAATGATGCTGCTTTACCGTCTACAGGCTACGGTGGCCCTGAAGTCCAAAGCACATCAACCAATGAGCACAAAATCGTATTAAAGATCGCCATTTAAAAAAGCAAAACAAATGATGAAAAAAGCATTAAGTGTTTAGAAATCAAAACAAAATCAAGTCCAAACGTTTTAGAAAACACAATTCCAAAAAAACATAAAACGTTCCAGAAAACAAAAGTAATTTCCATGAATCAAAACTTAATTCAATGTTATTTATATAGACCCGTATTACAACCATAGTCGTCTCAATGGGTTTCATCCCGGCAATTGTATAGTAAGCATGAAATCAGTCATAGAGTTCCATAGGTAATGCTAAACTAAACTAAACAGACAGAGCTGAACCTCAGTAAGGAGATGACATGTTTAAGAAAACGTTGGTATTATGGGATATCACTGATTGGATGATGACCTCTGAGCTTTAAGGAAGAGGGAAAGCAGAGGGTTGTGGTTGTGGTGGATGAACCACTTGCCGCCAACTATGTGTCCTTTTTTTTCCTTTTTTTTACAACATACACAATGAAAAAAACAACACATGATAACGGGTGCCCACATCTAGTTTTTGTTTTTAAGTGAAAAACAGTTCCTTTCCTTATTTTGAGTTGTGACTACAATAAACTTAACAGGAAGAAAATTAGGGCGAACCACTGCAGAGGGGTGTTAAGTCTGTCATAATGGACATCACTTTGTTTGTTTTTAAGGGATTTGTTTGGTTTATGTTAAACTATGTGGTAGATTATGGTCAATATTTTGCTTTATTTGCAGTTAAAGTCATAAAGGAATAATAAAAAGGTTAAATGTTTGTTTCCCTCCTTCCCTGCTTGTTTATTGTGTGTTAACCAGGAAGGTTTTTTTGGAATGGTTTAGTCCACTTTGTGTCAAATTCATTTGGTTATGGGGTTTTTTAATGGGGGGAGGATTTTTCTTTTTTATAAGAACAAATCATTTCTATTTATTCATTAAAAAAAAGAATAAAAGAGCTTCCAAGCAAAACAACTTTTTTCCTGCTGACTGATGCTGGACCCTCGCTGTGGTCAAGAGTGGATCCATCAATCACTGAACTATTGCAGTGGGCGTGGCCAGAAGCTTTCAGAAGTATCGTTGCTAGGAAGATTTTTTTCTTTCAAATCAACTTTATTAACAAATATTGCACATACAAAATATCAAACATTGTCACTATGTGCAAATAACAACATTTTCGCATTTGATAATGAGCCATAATAAGCCATAATAATAGCAAAATAAAACAGAAAAAAACAAACAAAAATAAATGAGGTAAAGGATTCTGCTAAAGTCTAAAAAAATGACCGTGTTTCAACTGTTCTAACAGGTTTTTTGTTTGTACAGGATTCAAAACTATTTACATACGGAATCATTTCTTTCTGGAAAATGTAAAACACTGTTCTTTTGTTAACACTTATATCACCACGCCAAATGACTCTCTGTTGAAAAGGTGAACCAACGTCCTCATCCAATCAGTGATATCCCATGATACCACCTTGTCCAGTTTCTTTATTTTGTTTAATGTCTTTTGAGCTTTTGGGCCACCGTACTACAGACTCATAAACCGAACTTTTGGGCTTTTTCTTTTCCTTGCAGGGACAATTCACTCGATGTTTGGCTCCAAACATCCGCAAGTTCAGCTATTTCCCCGACTACGTCGACCAGAACCTGGAACTCTTCAAAGACAAGAAGGTTCTGATGTACTGCACAGGAGGGATACGCTGTGAGCGCGCCTCGGCGTACCTGCGCTCAAAGGTGAGCTCTGTTCTTTTTCTTCCTGCGTTTCCATGGAAACGTGTCAGCGCTCAGCTCTGCACTCTCTGCAGGATGTGTGCAGGGAGGTCTACCAGCTGAAAGGTGGAATCCACAAATATCTGGAACGGTTCCCCGAAGGGTTCTACCGCGGGAAGCTGTTCGTGTTCGACAAGCGCTACGCCATCTCCTCCAACGACGACGTCATCTCAGGTCTGTGTGTGAGGGGGACTTTTCAGGGGGCGGGGCCAAACGGTCGCGGCTTAACCGGCGCTTGTGTTCAGACTGCAGCTTCTGCGGACGCCCGTGGGACCGGTACGAGCTCTGCAGCACCCGCTTCTGCTGCCAGCTGGTGCTGTCCTGCCCCGCCTGCAGACGGCAGGGTCACACCGCCTGCTGCTCCACCTGCCAGGCCAAAGGACGCGCTCAGGGCGGGGCCAACGGCCCGCATCACAAGGAGGAGTGCGAGTGCACCGAGAGACGACCCAGAATTCCCCAAGATATCTGACCTCAGTCATTTGACTTTGATCTAAATTCTATTTATCAGCGGTCAAATATTATTTTTCTGTCAAAGTAAATGTTTTTAACCTTTTATCAACTCCTTTGAGAAAGAAAAAAAGCATTTTGTGCATTTAAACCTGTGGCTATTGTGAAAAGCACTTTCACATTAAAAGCATCCATCTGTAATGCTGCTTTACACAATAAAAGCCATAAAAACAACCATAAATGCTGCGTGTAAGTGTGGTAGTAATTTACTGCAAAGGGGATTAAAAAAAAGATGGAAACACGTTCCAGCTCTAATGAGAATATTATAATATCTAATGAGGAGATTGTGAAGGATTTCCAGACAAAATTTTAATTGATGGTAAAAAAATATAAAATTGTCTCTGGATTTTCTGTCTATGACTCAACTTCAAAGATGTCACCTAGATGCATTCATATTGTATGTCATCTTATTTTGTCTAGCTTGAGCCGATGATCATTATAACAAATGTTTTAGAATATTTCGGTAGAAAAATGTGCAAGCAACACTTTTGTGAGCTCGCTCCCCAATAAAAGGCAGTTTAAAACCGACAACTTTTAAAACCAAGTAGCTTCCCAGTGATGCTCGAGGAGTTAGAATCAATTGAAATCCCTTGGAGGAGTTCAAATCTGTAGAAGGTGGAAAATTTAAGATGAGGTCAAAGGGTAACGAAACTTTGGTTTGGGTTGTTTTGTATCCTCCGTTTCAATATGTCTTAAGAATTATTTATGGAAATCTTCGTATTATAACAGTCGGACTCATTGAATGAAATATGTTGCCACAGGTTTTACAGTGAATGAGGGGGTCTTACCCCCAAAACAGACAGGAGCATTGTTTTTTTTCCACCTCCTTTAAGGTTAAAGTGCAGTTGCTCCATAACTGATGTTTGGACTCTCCTGGATTTGAGGGGGAAAAGTAGGAAATGGCTAGAAAGCAAATTTCATTTTGAACAAAGAAATGGAAGTTTTGGGGTTTGTTTTTGTTCTTTCAAATAAATCATTAGCAGCAAAAATATTAATAAAGTCTGTTTTATAAAAGCATCTATTTGAAAAGAGGGTGTTGTTTCATGTTGAGACCAACAGTGAACAGCTTGCAGAACTTGCAGACGGCATTCCAAGAATAAAATGCACCGCAAAAGAAAAATAGGAATAATAAAGACAAAAAATATGATGAGAATATGATTAAAAACAATATACATTAAGATAGGACTAGAAATGGGTTTATGTTATTGTATTTATTGTTCAAAGTTTTATTAAAAAATACATTAATATAGGACTAATTAAATGTTATTTTAATTATTGTTTAAAGTTTTATTGATCTACTTTAAACTTAGGTGAATGTATTTGTTTGTGTCTCTTGCGATCGTTCCCACAGTACCTGAACGCACCGCAGTGATTCGCGCGAGGAGCTTTGCAGTTACACGTCATGTCCACTAGAGGGAGCGCCAATTCCGGAGCCCACTGACAGCTAAGCTCCTTCAACATCCCGACTGGAGGCTTCAGCTCAGCCGAGCGGACCTGGCCAGGCTGCCCGGGTCTTCGCGGGCCACCTGCAGCCTCTTTTGCCGCAGTTTGGACTCGGCGGTGACGGACAAGCGTTTGGCCGCAGATGTGCGCGTCCTCCCCCGTGAGGGCATAGGCACGGGAGCATGTCTGCGCCCGGATACACCAACCGGAGCAGCTCCGCCAGCTTCGGCCAGAACTCTCCGGCGAACGGCGGAGCGGCGCCCCCCTTCCAGAACGGTGAGACAGGCCGGATCATGGTGCGCTTTTGCCTGCCCGCTGGGGGGTTAGCATGTTCACCTGGAAGTTGATTGTCACTGGTTAAGATTTTTAAATTACATTCCTTTTAAGCTGCTCTGTTGCCCTGGTAACATTATCTACACACAGCTAGCAAACTGGAGGGAAGTGGGGAGTTTATGCTAACCGGATGCTAACTGTGGCTTAAGCTAACCCAAAGGGATCAGGGGCTAACACAAGCTAGCAGGAGTTAGCAAGACAGATTGCGCATTTGATAAATCCTAAATTATATTGCAAGTCAACTTTTACATTTTAAGAACTTTTATCGACTATTTTAATGCTTAGAAGAATGATAGTTTAGTCAAACAGTGAAAACACTCAGAATATCAATCTGTCAAACTAAGTCCTCGTTTGGGTCACTGCGCAGATTTACGTTTTTCTTTTGTAATTGACCGGTTGTCGTTGTTTTTTTTAGTCCATAATGACTTTGATCCTCGTCGTTCAGGTCCGGTGCAGACCTACCCATCCATGTATCCGGCGTCTGCGGGCTACTACGGAGCCCCGCCCCAGCAGCAGAGCTACCCCGCCGGCTCTGCCCCCAGCAAAGCCCCGGTCCCCAGCAGCTACCACCACAACAATCAGCAGCATCATGTAGCTCCGCCATACAGCTCCCATCCTCTGGCTTCACCAGCTCCTCCACCCTCCTCAAGCGCCCAGTACAGCCATCAGCCATTCCAGCAGACTCCTTATGCCCCTCCAGGATCTTACTATGTGCAGCCGACATGCCAAACCTCTCTACCCCAGACGCAGCCGCAGACGCAGCCGCAGCCCACCTTAGTGCCGGCTCCCGCCGCTGGCCCCGGCGCCCCTCTCTACCCCATCGTTTCGTACCCATCCGCTCACGGATGCAGCCAGTACGGCACCCTCAGTTCTCTGCAGAACCCCTCCACGCCGGGAGTCACCCAGATCGCCGCGCCCTTACACCACTACAACACAGCCCCGCCGCCGTGTGCAACAGGCGTGCAGCCGGGGTACGCTGCGGGTTCTGCTGGTCAAACGGCACCAACAGTTAACGGTCAAGGAGGGGCAGGTACGTCTGAAGTTTTAGCTGTTAGTATAGAAATTCAGTTAAATTGTTAAGTTTGACATTCTACTATCAACTCTACGATCTAAACCAAGTATGTTTTTGTTATTCTCACGACTACATCATGTTTTCATGATGTCCCCCTCCAGTTTTTTTAGTCTTAGATCCCCTCAAACCTCTTCCAGCCGGGGCTCACTCTGTTCTGCGCTTCTTCTAACCCGCAGTTCCAAACAACGTCCACCAACACTACCACCAAATCCAGCAGGCCCCACACGCCTACAACTCCTACGGCAGAGGCGGCGCAGACGCAGACCGGCCGCAGTCGGGAACCCCCTCCACCTCTGTCCATTCCTCCCCACGCCATCACCAAGGTAAAAAAAACGCAGATTTGACCTCTGAGCGCATTTCACGGACGAAGCGGTTTAAGTCGAGTGAAAGCAGTTGAATTTGCTGCATTGAAAATAACTGGAACAAACTTTAAAATCTAAATTGAGACGGCGAGTTTGTCTTCTGAAGACTTTCAGACATTCAAAGTGTTTACCAAAATATTTTACTTTACTTTTGACCAAACGAGTGAAAATCCTCCTAAAGTTTTCTTAGTATCTGTGTTTTCTGAATTCTTCAGCACAATCGGGACGTCGGGGGGGGGGGGGTCGTTTTAACAGAACATATTTGATGCGTCGTCCTTTTATTTAGTCACAGTTTGTTGTCCAGATGTCCAGACATGATCACGAAGTTTGAGACACTCCGTCGGAATCGGGTGTCGTGTCCCGATCAGGAATGGGATGTTTGTTTTTTCTCATTTTAATGATCGGCATCATATATTCCAAGCCTGACATAAAAGATAAATACTCCATTAGAAGTCTAAACGGGTATTTTATTCTGGCAGATCGCCACAGAATACCACATGAGTTTGAGCAGGAGGCGCACAAAACAGTCCAGTTCGCCAGATATCCACAGATTTCCACTTCTGGGCTGAATCCCACTTTTAATAGAAGTTTCTCTATTAGTTTGTCTTAGCTGAAGCATTGACCTACATTACATTTTTCAAATCCTTTTTAGTGAGAATTGAAGAGAGAGAGACAGCAGTCAGTCAAGGGACCGTCTACAAAGTGGGGACAAAGGGATCAGAAATATCTGAAACTATTGATATAAGCTAATCATGAATAATAATCATCCAATTTCTGCTACAACAATATAATTTTTGTTAACTTTGAGGAATTTTTAATGAAGATATGGTCAAAAATGTTCAGTAGTTCTAAAGATGGTAATACTAGAGTCACCAAACTTTCTCACACGACTAATAATCACCCATTTTTACTAGTTGCACCATTTGTACTTGATTGTTAAAGTTTCGTCACAGAAGTGCTCTGCTGAAGTGTGAAATGATTAAAGACGATGACTAAAATGACAATAGGGGAAAACATGGATGTGTCTATAACATTTGTTCATTTTTGGTTCCTCTGCCAGCTGCAGAGCAGAGCAGAGCGGCTTTTTCTATTCTAAACACAATCCCTTCAGATCTGCTTTTAGTTCTTTGAAATTAAATCTAACTTCTTCTAAAAGTTTTGGCGTTCCAGGATAAAACAAAAAGCACAATGGTGAACAAACTCTATGTCAGATGAACATAGTATATTACACTTTGAGGACCGTTTCAGACCGGACAGCGTCTGAACTTTCCTGGAAACGGTTCCTGAAACGTCGAGTGACAAACGTGAAATCCTCCCAACGGGACGATCTGGACTTCTTTCTATCCTGCTGTTTGTCAGCCGTTCACAGCAGCTGCTGAACAAACATGTTCAGAGGCGCAGGTGTGAAGCTTCAAACAAATGTTGGTGGTTTCAGGGTCAGAGGCCGCCGCCGCCGCCACTGCTGCTGCTGCTTCGGGTGTTTGAGAATCACCTGTCAGCGGTTGGCGCTGCAGAAGCAAAGCACCAGTTTCACACATGGAACTGCTGCTTCGGCTGTTTTTTTCCACGTTTGTGTGTAAACTGGAGGAGACATTATTATTTTAGAAGAAGGAAAAAAGAAGCTCAAATGGAAGTTGTAGTTTTGAACTTTATATGTCTTTCTGGGACTTCGTTCATTTAGGATTATTTCGATTCACTCCCAGTTTGACTTTCTGACTCCAGATAACAGAAACTGTTTTTCTGTCTGGCATCAATAAAAATCAGGAGTGTTAATTTAAATTTGGTTTGTCTCAAACTGGAATCTTAAGAAAGGAAAAAAAGAAGAACAATGATCATATTAAGAAAGTTTCACAGACTCTTAATTTAATGTGACTAGAATCATTTTAGATCAGAATTCTTGGTCAGACATTTTCTGACCCTACAGGCAGATTGTTTTTGCCTCTTTATTGGGCCGGACGATATGAGGAAAACCTGCGATTTACAATATTAGTGATCAATATTGTGACGACAAAACTTGCCATACATGAACAAAGAGCAAAACAAACAAAAATATAATTTTCATTTCACTACAACCGTTTTAAAAATAAGACCCCAAATGACCTTCGTCTGCATGGGAGGAGAGCGTCTAACATAACAGAGCTCCATCTGATTGGTCAACACCGTGAAGGCGTCCATCTGATTGGTCAACACCGTGAAGGCGTCCATCCGATTGGTCAAATGCATGACGGGATCTTTGATTGGTTAAACATGTCAAGCTGTCATAAGACTGTTTTAGCACATTTTAGGCAACCATTTGTTGCAATTTTTGCAATAAATGAGAAATTTGCGATGTTTTGTGCAGACCTACTTATTTGAAGTAGTCATAATTTAGTCATAATCTGGATTTTCAGAGTTTCGTTTTGGACACTTTCGTCAGCACAGCTGCTGTGTTTTTGAAGTGTTTCTTTGGGTTTTTGCTGAAACTGTTTCTTTGCAGGTTGAACTTTAGTGGAATACGTTGTGTCTTCTCAGACTTTCTTTCTATTGCACACACACACACACACACACACACACACACACACACACACACACACACACACACGTGCACAGAGCTGACGTATTTCTTCTGAACCTCTCCCACCCCCCTCCTCCCCACAGGCATGCAGTATGGATATGTTGCTAATAGTGGAGCTAGCTCAGCTTCTGCCACCACCTCAGGCCCGGCAGCAGCACCCTCTTCATCCAGCTCTGATGAAGATGATGATGAGGAGGAGGATGAGGAAGCAGGTCTGCTTTAGCTTTTACCCCCCCCCCCCCCCTTGCCCCCTCCCCTGCCATGCGCCTGAACTGTCTGCATTTCCTCCGTCCGGTTCAGTGTTGTCTCTGACGCTCTCCATGCATTTCTGTCTTCTCCTGTGAAACGTCGTCATCTGTTGCTTCCTGACCCGTCAGCCTTCTTTCATTTGTTGTTGTGGTTGTACCCGGTTCTGCTGTTTGGAAGCCAAACCCGGGCAGCACACGAGCATCCGGCTTGGGGCTTTCTGCTGGGCTGCATGGTTTGGTGTGACCCGCTGTAGCGCCCGGGCCGTGGTGTCGCCCGTCATCCGTCACCGTCTGGCTCTTTTCTCATCATCAACGGTTGAGCTTTTGGTTTGAGCTGAACCGGATCCATTTCTGTTTCTGTTGAGGATGAGAAGGTGCTGAACACAATCTGCAGATTGACAGGAAAGTTGGAGAAGAGTGTTGTTCATATTTGCAGCTTTGGGATTCTGTGGACACTTTCATATATGACTGAGAGTGTTGCCTCGGAGGAGACGTGGGCTGTAGAGGCGGGCCGGCCCGCGCCACCTGTTTGGGTTTGGAATGCAAATGTTCCTCTGGTATCAGAAGTGACGTGGTGGTTTTTCCTCCATCTCCATAAACCACAGATTTATCCTAAATTATGGAAACTTTCAAGAGCTTCTGCTAGTTTCAAGTCTGACATCGACCAGATCGAACAGGTAGCAGAAACTTTGGGTAGTTTGAAAGACATTAGCGTGTTAGAAATGTTTGTCTCTGGTCTGATGTCTTATTTATCTGCAGCAGTGATGTTTTAAACCGGGGGGGCAAACTCATTTTTACTGAGGGCCACATCAGCATAGTGTCTGTCCTCAAAGGGCCAAATATAACTAATATATGTGACTAAATGTAATGAAAAATAAACTTAACTACTCCTTAATTTTAAATTAATTAATTATTTATTTATTATAACTTTTTAAAGTGAGACTTACAGCTGCATAGAAAACATATGTTTGCTTGTTACTTTAGCATAAATCCTTTTAAATTTTGTCAGCTTATTAAAACCCACATAATAAAGGATCAAACTGTCCAAGTGAATAAAGAAAAATAAAATAAAACTATAATTTTAAATGAATAATAAAAATAATTAAATAATTACAACTGCAGCTACACATAAATAAATGTAATCAACGAAAAAAAAAAGAATATTTTAAGAAATGAAAAACTTTGATGCTCTCCTGGGCCACATAAAGTTACATGGAGGGCCACATTTGGCCCCCGGGCCTTGATGTGTTTTAAACGTTCAGTTTAAGGAAACACTGACTTATCTGGGGCAGGTGAGGCCTGCAACTCTTTAGGTGTTGTTCTGGTATTCTTGTGACATTTGGGGGTAATATTTGTTGATTTGCTTCTTCACTTGTCCGTGTTTGTCTTCTCATTGTTGTTCTCTGACAAATACTTTTCATGTTCCGCTGTGTGATATCAATAATTACTTTAAAACATGTTTTAAAGTTTGTTTAGACTTAGTTTCACGTGTGACCCGTATCCAACCGTCCTCTGACCTGTTAAAACCGTGACGCTGAAACGACCGTCCTTTCATGAGCGGGGAGAGCTCCGCGCTGCTCTCAAACGCCTCCCTCCCTGCTCCTCTCAGGTGACCTGCTTCCCCGCCACAGGCGAACAGGTGTTTCAAAATAACCCCTCCCCTCTCGGGGCTCTCTCTCCGGTCTCCTGTGGGGACTGATGGTATATTTATCTCACGCATATTAGATTTTCGGAAAAGTACCGACATACAGTTTGTGTTTGAAAAAGTTTAAACTCTGGAAAACTTTCTAAAACAGTATTTGAAGACCCACTCCCATCGTCACCTCGTCTTTTAATCATGATGATGCCGTTTTTAGTCGAATGAAAAAAATCTGTGTTGTTTTCTAGGACATAGTTTCTGCAGAGCGGCAAAAGTTCATTAGAAATTCACCTCTGAGTTGTTGACGGCAGGGCGTTCGGAGGATTGATGATCTTTCTGCGCAGAATCATGGTTACTAAGCAAAGCGGCCCAGACCATAACCTCACCTCTGCCATGTTTGACAGAAAAACTGGACTCTTTATTTTTGTGTCTGTGAAGATTGAACTGTAAAGCTCTGCAGTTTGTCAAATGCAGCGTGGACCTGACAATCCTGTGGAAAGTCTGATTTTTAGGGGTAAAAACAAAAAGATTTGGGGGAGTTTTAGGACATTCCAGTGACCGTTTGGGGTTGTTTCTTCATTCCAGAGCGGCAGGAACAGCTGTGGCGTCGATTCTTAACACGGAGACCCGACACTCGCCTCTCGTTGTGGCTCACGTCGGCTAATCTGACCATAACCCACTGTGTAAAGGAAGTAAATGCTTTGAGGGAAGTCATTTAGCCGTGTGTCGGTTCTACTCCCTGCAAATGGGTGGAAGAGGCCAGGCAGCAGCCCTGGAAGAAGAGGAAGGCTATGCTTTTGTGACCCCCCCCCATGGGAAGCATAATCCTGCAGTCTGCTGGTCAGATTTAGTGGGAGATAATTGGATCTGGTTCTGTCCAATGAGGTCCAGCCTGAGGCTGGTTTGCTGACCCCCCCCCCCCCCATCCTTTGACCCACATGGATTAATGGCTTCATTCAGAGATTTTTTTTTCTCCCACAATTCTTTGGGAAGCGCACAGTTTGGGACTCGTAAAAGCTTGACTTTCCCATTCTTTCTCTGTTTTTTCTGTAAATTGATGCTGACCTGGAGGCTCCCGGGTTTAAGTGCTCTCACTGTGCTGCAGGGATTTTCAAAATAAAACCTGATGCAGCTGTGCAGTAAACTGATGCTGGAGCAACATTTCTGTCTGTTCTTCACTCCACAACGTTCATTTTGGACGTTTATTCACAAAAGTGCATCTTTTTGAACTTTTCTTCAAGTTATTAAAGTTGAATAAAAAAAATACACGTGAGATTGTGCAGGATGGAAGGCTTTAAGGAGCTTCAGTTTAAAGAAAAATACAAACATGTAGAAAATAAACATTTCATTTTCCCTGTTGGTTTAAGAAATACCTCAATTTTATGTTATTTAAAACACTAAAAAATGAATAAACGCAAACCTGTAAAGAAAATAAAATTCAAATAATCCCCAGATGTGACCAAGAAATAACCATTAGAAATATTCCTGTTTTTGTTTCTAATCGTTTTTATTTCGTTTAGCTGATAGAGCTGCTGGAGGCCATTCATTCAGATGTGGAGCTGCACACTTTGGATCTTTTTTTAAATCTCAAATGATGTGAAAATCAGACCAGACTTTCTAAAATCCTCCACAGATCTGAAACCTGCCTCTCCCTGTCATTTATTCTCTTTTTTTTCATGACATCAAACTCAGCTTTCTTCCACTGCTTCCATCGATCTTTGCTTCCCGTTTGCAGGATTTCCACGCATTTGTCCGTTTGTGTGTGATTTAGTTGATTTTATTTTCTTCAGTGTGTGTTCTGTTTGGTTTCCCTCAGGCGGGGAGACCTCCTCCTCCACCACCGGCAGCGCCTCCCCAGCTCCAAACAGTTACGACTCTCTTGAAGGCGGCAGTTTCCCAGGTCGACCTCCGTCACATTTCACAAAAAACACTCAAGTTAGGAAGAATGTGTTTGTTTGTTTTTTACAATTATTATTTCACGTTTAGCTGTATTCTTATTTATTTGAAACCTTTCCGATCGTTCATTTGTTAGGTTCGACATGAAATGCGTGTTGTAATAGTATAGAGCTGCTGCGGCGAGTCATGAAGCATTGAAACGTGAGGTTCTGCTTCGTTTGTGTGTTTTCCTCCCAGATCCCAGCTGTTCCAGCGACATGAACAACCAGCCTCAGCCCTACAACAGCTACAGTTACCACAGCATGCAGGCGGCCTACCGCTCAGGACCAGAACCCCCCCCGCCGCACAACCTGTACACCCAGCCGACATACCCGCCGTACTCTCAGGTGAGGCTCAGCTCCAACCAAAACACGCCCCCCCCCCCTTTAATTTTTATTTTTAACCCACCTGGTTTAAGTGACAGAGATGTCTAATGTGGTTCTTCTGGTTTATTGTTTTTTTTAAACTGAGCACTGAACTCATATGTGCCTTTGACCCCCTCCCATCTCTGCAGCCTTTTCCTAACCTGTCCCAGCTGTCTGCGGCCCTGGGGGGGCTGAGTGGGGTTCCGGAGCTGGAGGTGGAGGCTCTGAGGCCCGTCAACCTGCTGCAGGAGAGGAACCTGCTGCCTCAGAGGCCGCAGGAGGCCCCCGAACCCAACCTGAGCCCCGACCTGAAGAAGGTCAACTGCAGTCCGCAGTGAGTGCAGGCCGATGGGATGTGAAGCCGCTCGGACTGACGGTCTCCAGGCTGTCTGGTAACCGTGTTTGTTTTCTGATCCGTTTGCATCAGGACCTTCAGGTGCACCCTGACCAGCATCCCACAAACGCAGGCTCTCCTCAACAAGGCCCGGCTCCCCCTGGGCCTGCTCCTCCACCCCTTCAGAGATCTGCAGGTACCGTCTGGGATCCCTCTCAGTCTGAACGCCGTGTTTGTGTTCAGGACGTAAAGAACCCTCGCCGTGCATCACTTACACATCCACACAAACCAGCAGGAATAACTGAAGCCGCCATCCTGGACTTTGTGGCTCTTTTTATTTTTTCAGCTGAAATGAAATTCTTCTCGTTGATATGATGAAAGAATTTTAAATTTTTGTTCTTTTTAAGGTTGAAAAATGACTAAAAGGCTTAAAACCTTTTTTTTCTCGATAACATTGGATTCAAAAGGTATTTATTTTTCTGTCAAACACATTAGCTTCTATTATAACCTGACTTCTGCTGATTCAAAAGAAATTATATTAGACATTTTCATTCTTATTTTGAAATACCTGAATAGTGTTTTATTTTGAAATACCGGTGTGTTTTAACATAAATTTAAAGTTTGCCTCTCCGTTCTCCTTACATCAGACGATGGTTTCAGCCGCACCGTCACTCAAAAACGAAAAAAAAAAATCAAATAAAAATGAAACAAAAGCGGAATATTTTCTGTTTTCCAGCTCAAAAACAGAAAAGTTTTTATCTCTTTTTTTTTTTTTTTTTTTTGCTCAACATAAATCATAAAACCTAAAATAGTTTTCACTGTTGTGATCAATCCAAAAAAATAATTGCAAACTAAAGGAAAGAGATAAAGAGATGACGAATTAACCCAGTGAGTTCAGCACTGAAAAAGCCTTTAATGCAGCCACAGTGATGTCAGTGAGGATGATGATGCTGATGAAGGCAGCGGCTTTGATGAGGAAGAAGCCGCGGTTCCTTTAAAATACGTGTGAGCCGAACGTCTGACCGCATCAACTCCCATTCGTTTGTCACCGGTCGTACGTCAATACGTGCCAACAACATCAAACATTTATGGCGTGCTGATTTAAACAAAACAGATACTCCACCGTCCCTGTGATCCATGAAACGTTCTGCCCCGATGGAGCTTCTCACATTCTAGAGTTTATTTAAAAAAAAAAGTCTTGGAAAAACTCTTGGATTGCGTCAGACTTTCCTCGCGTTTGCTGATAAATCCTGTGTCCTAGAAATTTCCCAGAAGTCTCTGCAAAAAAAAGCCAGTGAGCTTCGATGCTAACTAGATAGACACAATACATGTGAAAAAATGTATTTTCATTTGTTTTTTCTTTTTAAATAAACCATCCATCTTCAGAGCCCAGTGGGAACATGAATAATATTCATGTTTATTTGGGAAAATTTAGCCATATTTGGTGTTTAAAATAAATAAAAAAGAACAAAAAAGGAAATTGTCTCACACTATTTGACGCAGTCTTAATGACTGCATTATTCCACCTGGGCTGTTTTTCATATTACGATTCTATGTTTGCTGGTTTAAAGCGTGGAGAAAATGTACATTTTTAAAGTCAAAAGTATGAATGATGCAGAATCTTCAAAGCTGCTTCCTCCTGGTCCTGTTTTAACTGTTTAGTTCTCCCTTTTTCCTCCACAGCTTCCTTGTTATTTTTCTTTTTTCCTGTTGTTTCTTCTGTTCTTCAGCAGTTCTAGTTCAGGCTCTTTCCTGCAGAAACATTGCTGTGTCTCCACTGTTTCAGTAGTGAGAGGGGGAAATGTCGCCCGCTTTGCTCTGTGTGGAGATAGTTGCCGCGGCGACAGGCGGATGAGCAGAAGTGCAGAGCAGATAAACGGATGTATATTTGGAGCCGGCACTGTCAGAAGGGTGTGAAGTGACAGAAGCAGCAGTCGCTCTCAGCGTTTGTGCTTGTTTTCAGTCTCCCCCAGCAAAGAGTTTGTCTTTAGTTTGAGCAGTGAACGTCCCGGGTTTGAACCTGTTCGGATCACAGAGATGATGTGGAGGAAGACGCTCTCCATCCCCACCGTTTCGCCTTTTCCTGCTTCCCTGCCGGTTTCAGTTTTGGCTTCATAAGTCATTTCTGAGGGAATAAACTGCTCTTTAAATCTCCACTAAAAACAGGATGCAGCATCTTTTCCTGACAGTCATGCTCTTATTTTGTTTTCGTGTTGTATTTCCTGTTTCCTATGTTATTAACGAGAAAAATTTTTTTTCTCCAAACTAATTTACTTAATTAAAATAAGATTTGAAATCAAACCGGATATGCGGGACGATAAAGTGAATCACAATCTTTTGATTCCACATAGAATCTCCGGAGAAATGTTGCAGCAAAACTCTGTTTAATCTGGAATTTTAACAAAAAAATCTTTTATATTGAATCTTTTATATTACTTGAATAGAGTTTTTACATTTAAAACTATAAAAAAAAACGGATTTAGCATGAAAAATACAATAAATTCACAAAGAAAAACAGCAGGTCTGATGAAATAATGCTGCATTTCTTTACGTAAAGATCAAATTTGATTATTATTTTAAACTCGGCCCCGATTGTCTTATAAGTGAATGTTTTTTTTTTTAGAAAAACAATTTTTTTTAAAACAATCTGGGGGAGTTTATTTTGCGGGCCAATCAGGCTCTCAGGCTTAGATCCTGCTGCCCGCCCAGCGTATATTCTACGCCACAAATATGAGCGTTTTTCATCGATTCATAGCAATTATAAAGCAATTATAAAATAAAGAAATACTCAGAAATGCAATTTTGATCTTTCATTTTACGATACATCATCAGAAAAACGCCACAAGAAGATGTTTCTAGGTCTACTAGAAAGGTCTGTCGTTGGTCTTTAGCGTTTAATTCTTTCTCTTCTTCTGTTGAGATGCAGTGTAATTTAAATGAGGTTCATGTTATTTAAACACAACTGCTGCAGTGAAATGACGACGATGATGTTTTAGTTTGTTTTTTGTTTGCCATCTGTAGGCATTTCTTCATGGAAATATTGATCACTAATATGACATATTCCAGGTTTTCCTCGTAGCGTGCAGCCCTTCTGGGAATTCTGATTATTTTACGGAAGCTGGAAGTAAAGCACTTCCCAGTTGAGAAAATACCCAGAAAGAGGAAAAGTCAGAAAAAGCAGGAACTGCGTCAGAGTCCAGCCTGGAGGCTTCAGCCGTCTGCACAGCCACAGATGGAGGGACCTTCTGCTGAGTTTGAGGGGAAAACGTTCCAGCTTTTTACGTTTTTACTTAAATAAAGCTTTTTTTTTAAACCCTTTTAGGATGATCAGAAAGACCAGCAGCTCTGCTTTCTCCTACTCTTTGTCTTTCTTTGTAGATCTGATCAAAATAATTCAAACTGTTCAGCAGCTTTTGTTTTTCTCCTTTCCTTACCCTCTGCAGCAGTTGCCGGTGATCACGTCCAACACCATCGTGCGGTGCCGCTCCTGCCGCACGTACATCAATCCCTTCGTCACCTTCCTGGACCAGCACCGGTGGAAGTGCAACCTCTGTTACCGGGTCAACGACGGTACGGCTCCAGGCGAGGCTTTTGTGCTGCTCTGCAGCTTTTCTTTGTAATTTTCTGTAAACGGCTTTCGTCTTCCTGCTCAGTTCCAGATGAGTTCATGTACAACCCGGTGTCGCGATCCTACGGCGAGCCGCACATGAGACCAGAAGTCCAAAACTCCACCGTGGAGTTCATCGCCTCCTCCGATTACATGGTGAGACGCGTCCACTAGGGGGAGGCGTTGTGCAGACAGAGGGGCGCTCCTGCTGCAGAAACGGAGCAGCTTTGCCGTCTTCTCCATCAGGAATTTTTTTTTCCCTTTCCATTTCCAGCTGCGACCTCCTCAGCCGGCCGTCTACCTGTTTGTGCTGGATGTGTCCCACAACGCCGTGGAGGCGGGATACCTGAAGGTCTTCTGTGATTCTCTCCTGGAGAATCTAGACAAGTGAGTGCAGATCCTCCGCCGTCTCCCACCTGTCCCTCTGTAGACGTGCTGACGGCGGTGCGTGTGTTTCAGGATGCCCGGGGACTCCCGCACCAGAGTGGGCTTCCTCACCTTCGACAGCACCGTCCACTTCTACAACCTGCAGGAGGGGCTGTCTCAGCCGCAGATGCTGGTGGTGTCGGACATCGACGGTACGTCGGTTCTCCACGTTTACGGGAGGGAGCAGAGGAGTTTTTTCTGTTTTATTTTTTAACCCTTTAACTACGGAGACACCTGCATGGCACACGCTCTTTGAACTGCCGTAACTGTTTTACGTGACGGACGTGAATCGGCTGATTCTGACACCCAGAAAAGTCTCCTTATGTCAGCTTTGCTCTGATAACGGCTGTTTTTACAGACGAGGCTGAAGGCGGCAGTTTATTTTAACTGTTGAAGGTGCAGTTTATCTGCATTCTCTGTAAAAAAAAATAATCCACTAGATTTCATGTAGGAACCATTTTAAATGTGATTTAGCTTTCCCCCTTATCCATAATTGTCAAAGTGGAAGCTACAAAATCAGACGTCAACTTCAACCTCGTCCGACTATTAAGGTGCGGCGGATAAATGCAAAAGAACAAAAACAAAACGGTCACTAAAACGAGTATTTTTTAGAATATAGTAATAAATGTGAATCACAACGTGAACAACTTTATTAGCAGCATCCTCGTAACATTACACAGCCGGTTGCTGAATATTCTGCATTAATATTATGGTCTGTGGAAACAACTGTCACAATAAATCCATATTTAAGAGTAAAAACTCCCAGTTTTTGACCGTTAAATGCAGATTTCTTTTATTTTGAAGTCAAACGCTCTTCTGTTTCCCATCTGGATTTTTTCTGCTCAAATATATATATATATTTTTTTTCATGTGTTCTTCTGCTAGTTGAGGGTTTCAGCTTAGCGGTCGACGCAGCCGCTTTAAGAACGTCAGTTCTGGTGAAGAATTCAGTAGTTTTTCAAAATAAAACTTCCTTCATTATCAGATAAATAAAACAGAATATAGGTTATGTTTTTTTTTTCTCTGTGGTATCAATTATCAAAATAAAAATATGGATTTCGTGAACATGATATAGTGCAAAGAAGTCTATTAATCTAGGGCGTTAAAAACATTTTTTAAGCAGCTTTCAGCTCTTTAGGAAGATAAAATATTTTAATTTTAAATTGTAAATTTGCTGCAAATGTGCATAAAAATCAGGTTGTTTAGCAGAAGTTCAGAAAACATCAGAAGAAATTTCTTTAGTATGTAATGTTATATAAACAGAATAAAAACATGCTTCTTCATTTAATAAGAAACATCCTAAACGTGATGAGAAGTTGATGAAAATGTTCAACCTGCTTATGATGAACATGTTACTGAATTATTTAGTGTTTACATTGAGAACGTCCTCTGCTTTTCCTGCAGAGGATGGATGTTTGTGCAGCTTCAGGTGTTCTGATGCTCATGCTTAATAAAGTTGTCTAAACGGCAGGAAGGTGGAGGTTCATGATGCAAAAGCCTTCAGGGTTTGTGTTGTTTTGCAGACGTCTTCATTCCGTCTCATGACAGCTTGATGGTGAACCTGAAGGAGAGCAGAGAGGTACGTCTCCCCGTTCTGCTGCGAGCTGTGGAGTGAAGGAAAAGCCGAGCGGCGCTGCTGAAACTCCGTTTGTGTCGTCCCCCTCCAGCTGGTGAAGGACCTGCTCACCTCGCTCCCCGCCATGTTCAGCCAGAGCAGAGAAACCCACAGCGCCCTGGGCCCCGCCCTGCAGGCCGCCTTCAAGCTCATGTCGCCCACCGGCGGCCGCGTCTCCGTGTTCCAGACTCAGCTGCCGTCGCTGGGCGCCGGCAAGCTGCAGTCCAGAGAAGACCCCAACCAGCGCTCCAGCACCAAAGTGGGTTTCTCTGCCGCAGCCAAAATTATTATTCTATAGGAATGACTTTTTACATGGGTAACAGTTAAACTACAAGCCTCTTCATTCAGCCTTTCTGATGACAGACTAATGATCCAAAATTTAACTCATTTTTCTGTTTTACACACTTTTCTTCTGAGAATCATCAGGTTTTCATGGAGAAAAAGTTCCCCTTTTGACCCGCCTCACTGGCTGAGTGACAGCTAAGGTGTTCTGGTTTCTTTAGTGAATTTTAAAATATTTTCTAAGAGGTTTTGCCCCCATTCCTTTTCTTTTTTTTACATATTTTCTCCTGCTGTGATGTCATCATTTTGAGGGGGGGGGGGTTGTTGCTAAGTCAAAACTTCCTTTTCACTGGGTCCCAGGTGGGTCCATATTGGAATCTGTCTGTTCTGACTGGATATGTTTCCGTTCAGGGGGTGCAGCACCTCGGCCCCGCCACAGACTTCTATAAGAAGCTGGCTCTGGACTGCTCGGGACAGCAGATCGGGGTGGATCTGTTCCTGCTCAGCTCGCAGTACGCCGACCTGGCCTCGCTGGGTGAGAGCTCCTCATCCTCACTACTACTGGAAGCCACCAGCTTCCTGCTGATCATCCACCTGCAGACCAACAGATCCATGAACGTCTCTGTTTTCCTCGTCTGAGCTGGACTCTGGATCCAAACTGTGCGACAGGATAGCTCTGATGTTGCTGCTTTTTTTGTTGCACTGCTAATGTGGAGAGGAGAGAGTGTTAAACGATGGACGATGGAAAGGTTTTTGGATTTTGCCTAATAAAACAGGCATATTTATAGTTAAAAGGCTTCTGGGAAAGCTTTGAAAATGGCTCAAAAGATGATTGGAGTGGAAGTTCTACATTAAATACATTGAATCACAATAAAATACCATTTCTTTTTATCTTAAGTCAGCCTTTGGAGTTTAGTCTGCTGTTGGTTTCTCTAAAGGAACTCCTCTTTTTTTCCCCGCAGCTTGTGTCTCCAAATATTCAGCGGGCAGCATCTTCTATTACCCCTCCTTCCATCACGTCCACAACCCGGCTCAGCTGCAGAAGCTGCAGAAGGACCTGGAGCGCTACCTCACCAGGAAGATCGGCTTCGAGGCGGTCATGAGGATCCGATGCACTAAAGGTGCGCCCGCTTCCTCTCTGCTGTTCCGTTCGGTCGGGTCGGGTCGGGTCGAGCTTTAACAGCGCCCCCTCTGCCTTCAGGTCTCTCCATCCACACCTTTCACGGCAACTTCTTCGTGCGCTCCACCGACCTGCTGTCTTTGGCCAACGTGAACCCCGACTCCGCCTTCGCCGTCCAGGTGTCCATCGAAGACTCTCTGGCCGACTCGTCTCTGGCGTGTTTCCAGGCGGCGCTGCTCTACACGTCCAGCAAAGGTGAGCTCCTCCCCCAGAACCTAAAGCTTGTACAAACATTCTAAAAACACGGGTCTAAAACTAACACCCGCAAATGTTTGACAGCAGAAACATCGTTACAAATGTTGCTGTGGTTTTTTTATTGGTTTTAGGAAAAACAACTGTTTCCTACAAAGAAAGGGACGTTTTAAGGTTTGACGAAGGAAAAAAAAGGAATTGTCATTCTAAACAGCTGCTTTTTTTTTTTTAGAAACGTACAGTTTTAGTTAGAAAAACACACAAAAATCATAAAATTACCCGGAAACCCCTCGACAGGAAATGAGGATTAATGGTTCAGTCGGTCTGAAAATCCTAGATTTGATCAAAAGTTCTGTTTAAATAAAAAAGAAAACCTAATAAACATTTCAAAGTAAAATCAAACCGTTTCTTAAAAGAAAAAACAGAAGTATATTGTTTTTGTGTCTGTCTTTTATGCTGCCATCAGTGAAAAAGAATCTAAAAAGTAATTGTTTGGCATTTAAAATGATAAAAGTAGTATTTTTAATTCTACAGGGAAATGTCTCGTAACTTTAAGAAGTTTAACTTTAGCGTCTGGCTGGTCATCAAACTGGTTCATTCAGATCCCTATTCTGACATCTATTATGTTTTTATGAATGTGAAATAAATAAAAAAATGGGGTTTAGTGAGTATTTTCTTTTTGTTTTTTTAAATATATATATATTAAATTTAAAATGTCAATTTAGGAAAAGTAGGCTGATGACAACAGTTACTCCCTTTCACATATTTATAGTTTATTTATCTTTGTTTTATGGCTTGAAATAAATAAAAGCATTATAAATGTATTATTACTGAATCCATATTATTTAATTGTTTGAATGAAATATGAAGACAGTCTGTTCTTTTGGATGAACGCCTCACAGTCTGGACTGTGGTTGCAGGAAAGCGGAGGATTCGAGTCCACACTCTGTGTCTGCCGGTGGTCAATCAGCTGAGCGACGTTTACGCCGGAGCCGATGTCCAGGCCATCACCTGTCTGCTGGCCAACATGGGTCAGTCCGCCTTTACCTGCCGGCCCCACCCACTTATATTTGGACTAAACAGACGTGCAGGTCCCTCCAGAGGCTGGTTTAACGTAGGACTGTCCTTACCGACTGTGGAGAGGAAATATTTGTAGAATAAAGTCTGAATAACATTCAGGTTAGAGTTGACTAGTTAATACATTTTGTAAAATCACAAAAAATAGTTTTAGAATTACCACTTGGATACGCATAACATAAAAAAGAGGAGGATGATAAACTATACCCCACCTTTATGACAGGAGCTTTTAAAACGTGCAAAACTTAGATTTTTTTTAAATCTGGTGTACAGTGATCCCTTGCTATAACGCGGTTTACTTTTCACGGTTTCGCTACTTCACAGATTTGCATCGTGCATTGTGTTCTGCATTCTGATTGGCTAAAAAGTCACTCCACTTCTCTACCTGTGCGTCAATAACGTTGCAGTTTAATATGTACACGTAGGTAAAACAGCTTGCCAAATTTACAACAGATACGTGCAAATCATCTTTCAATTTCGAGTTTCTCTAAAACCCATAGAAAAAAGAGCAACAACTGTCAATCACTGTGTTCTTCTCCCGAACAAACACAGCTGCACCGCGGGCTTCAAAGGGTGAAAACACTGCAGAGTGGAGTCAGGATGAGAGAAAACCCTCTCAGCGGATCTTCTGCATTTAAGTGACCTTTTAAAGTTCACACTTTAATGACTAATGCATGAAGTCCACTCACCTCAGTGCTGGATTAACCTTAGGCACTTTAACATTGGGAGTTGGGTCATCTAGACCCACTAGACAGTGCTCTGAACCTTTTTTCTTCATTGATTTGTGATCTTCACTGGTGTCCATGGATTATATGAAATCTTTCCACCTTTATCCACCTTTGTCATGGTAGGGAGACCACGTCAGTGTAAGGGGGGGGGTCATCTAAGATAGCACAAGGGTTAAGATGATTTCTGCTGGACTGGTTTAGGAGGTCTGGCCTCTGGAGGGGCCGTTTGGCGTCACTATGGGATGTTGCTGTTTGTTGTTGAGAATCCTACAGGTGGAAAAACACTGACGGGATCTGCAGACTGTTGATGTGGGCCGACCGTGTCAGTGCCTTTGAGAAAAATGTTGAGGTGTTTCTTAAAATGGATATTTTCTAAAAAATAAATACATAAAAGAAGCTCAAAACTTTTCTCTGTAAAACAACAATAATTCTATGAAACTCACATCCCGTTTTCAAATCCCAGCCATCGACCGATCCGTGTCCTCCAGCCTGTCGGACGCCCGGGACGCGCTGGTCAACGCCGTGGTGGACTTTGTGAGCTCCTACAAGAACAACGTGTCCAATCTGCAGCAGTCGGGTCTGATTGTCCCCAGCGTCATGCGCCTCTTCCCGCTCTACATCCTGGCTCTTCTTAAAGAGGTGAGGGTGTTCAAATCAGACCAGAAAACAGTAAAAGAATAGCTGTAAAACACAAGAGCTGGACGTTTTTGAATAATCAAATGTTTACGTGATGCTTATTTTCTAAAAGCCCAACTTGTTAAACTTAAGAGCAGATTAGATGTCAGAGGAGAGGGTTCAAATCCTTCATAAATGAATCGCATTGCATCTAAAAGAAATGGGAGAAAAATGATTTAAGGCGTAAGATTATCAACATTTTGCTCAAGACGACCGTAAAACCAAAAGAAAAAGTTCTGAAATCTAATATTAACATTTATGTTCAATTGCTGAAAATGAAACGAGTTAAACGATTCCAAATTCCACTTTGGAAGCTTTTTCTCTCATTTGCACTGAGATGATGATGATGATGATGATGATGATGCAGATCATGTAAGCATGAATGGAGCAAGTAGATTAGAAAAGGGGGGCCGAGTGTAGAACCCTGTGGGACACCAGCAGAAAGGCGTGCCTGGATACCCTGAAGGTTCACGTCTGGAAAGCTGCAGGAGGGACTGCGAGAAAATGTCTGAATCCAGGAAACGTGAACCTCCACATCTGGAACCGGACCTCACAATGGACCAGACGGCCGTCCGAATGCTGCGTCGGGTTCTTAACGGGCCTGTAAACTGTTTGCAGAAAGCCCTGCGGACCGGAACCAGCACGCGACTGGACGAGCGCGTCTTCGCCATGTGCGAGTTCAAGACGCAGCCGCTGCAGCAGCTCATGCGAATGGTTCACCCTGACCTGTACCGGCTGGACAATGTGTCCGACCAGGTGAGTCCCACCGCACGGAGACTCACCTGCTTGATGGGAGGATCCATAAAGTGAAATATTCTATTGTCGAGGAGTTCTTAATGTTTGGATTCCTGTGAGTCTCGTTGTTTGTGTGCAACCTGCAGGGGGCGCTCCATCTGAACGACACTACAGTTCCACAGCCTCACCTGATCCACCTGTCTGCCGAGAGTTTCAGCAGAGACGGAGCGTTCCTCATGGACTGTGGAAACGTGAGCTTTCAGCCTCGCTTTTATCTGCCAATAAGAACACAAATGATCTCAATTCATTTTGAGCTTGTGAATTATGATACTAAGATCAGTTCCTTGACTGTTTTTTTTCTCTAGAGTCAAATTCTTTAGAAAAATGTTTACAAATGGATTGAATCCTGTCAAAAATGTCCTGAATTAAACCTTCATGTTTGATGTTAATCTACAACAGATTTAGACGTGTTTACAGTGACAGGATGTCTGATGCTACATTGATATGTTTACATTTTGTGATCGGACTTTGGCTTCTCGGGGGATTGTGGGTAAAATCCAGCTGTGTTTTCTGCTGGTGTGTTGAGGGTTTGGTGTCTTCCTCTTCCTCCAGGTGTTTTATCTGTGGGTCGGCAAATGCTGCAGCGAAATCTTCATCCGGGACGTTCTGGGGTGCCCCAACTACGCCTCCATCCCCCCCAACATGGTCAGTATTTATCCCCGGAGTCAGAGACGGGAAGTCTCTTATTGTTTTTTTTTTAGTCCGCTTGTTTTGCTGTGGGATGAAGAGGAGAGCTGTAAGTCATCAGTGGGGCCGGAGGAAGGCCCTAAAGCGACATCGATTCATTTTTTCTTCAATCTGACACATCAGCAAAAAGACTCCTGTTAGTGTCGGCAGAGTTCTCGCTCCTGCTGCCGTTTGCAGTTAAACTGCAGCGTTTCTGAACCGTTTCTGCTTCATAATGAGAATTTTCCAAAAAAAACTGGCGTAGCGAAGCAGATTTGCTGCTTTTCTTCAGCGAGCTTCTACAACAGAAAATGTCCCGTTTCTTTTTGAACAGCGGCTCCATGAATCCCTCAGAATTAGCCGTGTGTTGAGTCATGACAAACACGCTGCTGATGTTCAGGTTCTCCTCCTCCTCAGAGTCACATTCCTCAGCTGGAGACGCCCCTGTCGGAGCGGGTTCGAGCCTTCCTGGACTGGCTGCAGGACAATCGGGCGTTCAGCTCCACCGTTCATGTCATCAAGTAAGGTCGTCTCTGGATCTCTGCAGAGAAACTCTGTCAGCTCTTCAGACGGTCCTGCAGGGGATCATCTCAGGCCACAGCGCTGTCACTTCCTTTATCCAACCGTCTGAGTCGCAGAAATCCCTCATTTAAAACAAAAAATAACTGTAGCAGTTAGTCGTGACCCTGCTCAAAGTGTACCAAGTAAGAGACCCTTGCTTCAAAAAAAGGAGAAGGTGTTTGAGGACGGACGTTTCTCGCGGAAGATTTTACTGTCGCTCTTCTCTGTAATCTTCTCTCTAATGTAACGTGGATTAAAACGTTAACGAACGACCAAGAACAAGGTGAGAAAGTGCAGCGGGTTTCTTTGTGCTGTAAGTTTTTCTCATGTGAAAATCCCTTTATTAGGTAAATATGCATGTACACTTTAGCTAGACAGAACTACTACGCTACTCAAAGTACAGGAAGCGTGTATTAGCATGTGGCTAACAGATGCTAACTATGGAGCAGCGTCTCACCCATGTAGCATCAAATGAATCTTTGTTTTACTGCTTAGTTGTCTTTTGCATTGCTAGTTAAATGAAGACGTGGTGGTGAATCTTCACTACTTGGAGCTGTTTATCCTCTAAAGTATTTCTGAGAGGAAGCTTTCTCATCCTAACTGCTTCTTCTTTTAATCCACCTGAAATCCCATAATCACTGATCTACTGATCTTGTGAGATGGATTTTCACATGAGAAAATCTTACAGCACAAAGAAACCGGCTGCACTTTCTCACCTTGTTCTTGGCCGTTCGTTAACGTTTTAGTCCAGGTTACATCCGTCTTTTTCTATTAACGCTTCTAAAAAAAATGAAAGTCCCACCCTGCTGCCTGCAAATTACGGCCAATCAGATCAACCAGAGAGGTTACCGCCCCCAAGTGACAAACACTCAACACAAACCCAAGGGGGGGGGGGGGGCAGAAGCGAGGATTGCAGCCGTAAAATGCGGGTCCCTCGGTTATCTTTGTGTTCCTTCGATGAATGGCAGCCAGGAAACGCCATAACCTCTGGTCTCCATTTCTGAGTCTTACTTCCTGCACACGGGTTCGAACCCCTTCTGCATGGATCAGCCAAAGCTCTGAATGAGCAGCCGCCTCCCGTGGGCGTCTCGGCCGGATAAATCCAGTCAGGGAACAAATGATGGTCCTGGACCGGGGTCCGCTTCAGTGTATTCAGACGGAATATTTGTTCCTGATCATCGGGGGAAACGTTCTCTGGTTGACTAAATGCAGACCGAATGTCTCCAGCCTGAATACACCTGGCTACAGACAACGAGACGGCGCCTGACATCCCCGCTGAGAACATCCGGTTCTGGTCGTTAATGTCTGCAGCCTGGTCCTCTTAGAAGCTCTTTTAGAAACAAAAGATACGGATGCTGTTCTGCTAGTCACCACTAGGGGCATCTTGCCGTTAAACTGGGCAGAGTCTTTGATTGGCAGGTGGGTGTGACACGTAAGCTCCACCCTCTTATTTGCAGCCATCAGACCTGCACGTCTCCACTGTTTGCCTGCGAAACTTTAGCTTTGGACCAAAATGACTGAATTGGAAACGGCCTTGAACTAATCACCAAAGGCTCCTGCGGGTCACGTGACCATAAAGGCTGCGCTTCGTGCAGGAACCCGCCTCCTCTGCGGCGCTTCTGCTGCAGGCTGATGTGGAAAGTCTCTCAGAAGTTCCTGATGAATAATTCACGCCTTCATGCATAATAGACGGTCTGCTGCTCTCTGCTGGTTCTGGGGTCATCGTGTTTGTCGAACGATCCCTGCTGGAACCGGCCCGTCCTCATTGTTCCCGTTTGTCCTGGCTCGGGAGGCGCGCCTTTGTTGTTTTTGTCAGCGCAGAAGCAGCGAGCGGATGTTTGTGTGATGAGGTTTGACCAGAGATAAAAATATCAGAAGCTTCACGTTTCCTCCTCACTGGAGAACTTTGTCTGAAGTGGGAAAAGTTCTGTTTGTTGCTCCTGGATCCGGACATGAACACGTCGTGTCCAGCTTGGATTGCATGTTTGTTTGTTTGTGTTGTTTTGGTGGAACATCAACGCGTTTTTAAAGTGGCGATGGAATTTTGTGGGTTTTTCTCTTGTTGTTCTGATTTTAAGCGTGTTTTTGTGCGTTTCCTGCTGCAGGGACGACGCCTCGGCGAAGGCCGCCTTGTCCCAGCACCTGGTTGAGGACCGCTCCGATTCCGCCTCATCTTACCAGGATTTCCTGCAGCACATCCAGCAGCAAGTGTCCAAGTAGACTCGCGTTAGGGCTCCACATTCCTGAACCCTGATGGAGAAAAGACTCGTAGAGCGGAAGCTAGACTTAGACCTGGTTTAGTCCAGGGGGGTTTCCTCCTCTCTTCTGATGGTCTCATCCCAGACATGGACCAGCGTGGATGGAGGTTTGGAGGATCCGGCTTTTTCTGACGACCCCAGTTTGTGGGAAAGCGCCGCAGCAGCTCGTTGCTGCATCTGAACCACTGTTGAAGCCCCTTCTTTTCCACCCGGGTGAAGTCGAGCCAAGAAGAAGCCACTTTCAGACGTTTGTTTTTGTAAGCCTGACATGTAGCTCGTCAAGTTTCTTGTTTTTTTTTTTTCCTCCTTCAGTTTTGCCCTCTTTTCCACTTCACCATCACAGCTCTCTTAAAAGCTCCTGGAGAACAGCGGCAGAAAACTCGATCATGACTCGACCGGATCTCACCGCCTCGCTTTGGCTCCGCCTCTCCCCAGAGCCACCTCTGGATTTGTCAATCTCAAAATGCCACATCTGTGAAATATGTTTTTTTTTTTTTCCAGACGCTAGAAGTCGCGTTTCTCTTTGTAACTACTGAACAGAATCTTTTATGTGCGATAATTTATGAATTAGCTTATTAAATAAATAAAAAAAACGAGTGAATCTGCTTCTTTTTTAGTTGTGGGGTTTGACTAAAGCAAAAAGTTGGTCCATGGTTCTCGGACCCAAAACTATGATCTTCAGGAGCACAAACGTCATTTGTAGGGAACAATATGGGCCCTAGAACCGAGCCTTGAGGCACGCCATGGTTCTTATTTAACGTGTTTCTAAATGATTTCACGTGAATTTATAGAAAAAAAAAGTCTCAAATATTTAGACTTGAATTGTATCTCACTTCTAGTTTCAAAAGCTTTTTTTTTTTTTATTTCTTTTGCATTTTTCTCCAGAAATGTTAAAAATATACAAACCTGAATCATTTCCTTTTGAAAAAAGTTTTCCTTTGACTTAAAATTGGTGAAACAAACTCAAAGAGGCTTAAATGTCTTCTGCGGTTGGATTTGCTTAATGCAACAGCAGAAGTTGGTGACTAAAGACGTTATTTTTATAATTCCTAGCAGATCATGACTCACTCTTTAGGTTCCTGTTTGTTTCTCGCTCTGGTTAAATGTTTTGGATAAAAGCAGCCTCTCCTTCCATGTCATCAGCGCTGCGTCACTAGTTTGAAGGCTGAAGGATGGCCTAGAATCTGCAGAAATGATGTTCTAACACTTGTGCTGTCTTGTCCAGATGACCCCACTCCCAATGGGGGGTCATCTGGACCCCACTAGAGGCATAAACACCTGCATTTGAATGAACACAACCTTTTATTGTACAGCAATAAAAAGGTCAGACTTTAACCCTATAATTTATTTTTTTTAAATCATTTTGTTGTTTTGATCAAACTCAGAGGAGGATTCTTTAGGAGCATCGGTAAAACCCTGTGAAGTCATATGCGCCGTTGGTGGGGGGAAAAAATAACCCAAATGTTTAATCTCATCAGTTCCTTTGAAGTTCAGCAGAAATGTTTTTTTTTTCTTCCAGAAAGCGGTTTGAGGTTTTGTCTGATTTCACTTCCTTTTCACTACTTGGTGCCCTGTGTCGGCCGTCCTCCATCTTTTTTCAAAATCCTGGAATTTTCTGGCAGTTTCTGTGAGAAACTAGTGTGAATTGATGCTCACTGGATGGGTGAGGATAGACCACAATGCATTGCGTTTTAACGATTTATTAGGAGAGAAAAAAAATCATTTTTTTTAAAGTTCTTATTAATTAAGTGTGACCTTATTTAAATGGGTGTCGTAATTAAAAAGGAGTGAACACGGGTCCGAACTGCATTAAAACCAGGACCCTGGATAGCCCCGCCCACAATAGCCTTCTAGGGATTAGAAGGTGTCAGGAGCAGGAAGTGATGACACAAACCGAAAGTCTGCTTCCTGTGTGATGTCTAAATTGAAACTTCTGGTCTAGTGGGTCTAGATGACCCAACTCCCAATGTTAAAGTGCCTTGGATAGCACAAGGGTTAAGTGACGGCGAGTTTGTAAAAAGAATGTATGCTGAAAGTAGCTGACGTTGTTTTTTTCAGTGCAAGTTTGGAGAAAAAAGTCTGAAATGATACAATTACTAGACAAGTACATCTGGGTAGCAACTGTACAAATGACACTTGGTCATTAAAGTAATAAAAAAACAACTTTTTCTTTTTATCCATTTTTTCCCCCCACTAAAATTGGCCCCCAGTCTAAAGTCGAGTCCCTAATTTGGCCCTCCGCTACAAAAACTTTGAGAACCCCTGACCTAAATGCTTCACAGCCCTAAAATATTTCATAAACAAATGGATTCATACTGGTTCAGACGTTTAGAAAGCTTTGGTTTTTCTATCACAGTTTTAATGTCGCATAACATAAAACACATCAATCGATGGTTTGTATCGTCAATCGATGGCGTAAGAGGTTAGCCACCTTTACAAGCCCTCTGCAGGTGGGCAGCTGATGTGCACAGCTGGAATCAATTGACTAAGTGGCACTTAACTTGATAACATGGGAATTTTCATTGGTGAGGGAAAAAGTGCCTAAAAAATAAAGGCAAAAATGTAAAACATGACATGAGGAAGTGGGCGGGGCTTAACGGCAGAAATAGTGACATCATCAAGTGACATCAAACGATGTCACTTGATGATGTCAAGTCAAGTCAGTTGATATCAACTGACTTGATATCAAGTGACATCATCAACTGACATCAGTTGATGTCAGTTGATATCAACTGACATCAACTGACATCATCAGTCACAGCTTATAAATAGACGACAGGAACAACAGAAAGCATAGGTAGAGAGAAAAGACATCGGATTTTGCATTTTGAAAGTTACGGAGTACGTTTCAGACATGACCTCAAAAGTGCAAACTAAGACCCGAATAGGAAAGATGATTGAAAATAATCACAATTTATGCCAGGGTTTAGAGCCTGATAAAGGGTTGATACTTGAAACCAGGTTACTGCGTGAAATTCACAAGAACCTAGAAATGCAAGAAAACGATGCGTTAAAATTAAACAAACAATATGAGAAGGACATGAAAAATATTCAAAAGATTCTGGCCGAGCAGAAAGATTTAAAAGAAATGTGTGAAGTGAAGGAAGACAAAATAAAACAGCTGAAGAAAATGATGGACATGCATTGTAGATCAATCAAATCGTTGAAAGTGAAACTGTGGGATCACGAAACTTTGGAAAATCAACTCAAACTCTTGCAACACGAAGAAAAAATATTGACAGAGAGAAACAGGAAACTGGAAAAAGAGATTTTCAGACTTCGTAGGACTTTTTATAAACAAACAATATTGTTGAACACAGTCAAAAAAGAGGAGATTTTTGTCCAAAACTTAAATCAGGAAACAACAAATTATCAACAACAGCTGAAGGAATTGCAAGATGCTATTCAGATGAAAGGTTTTAGAGGAGAATCACCTGACCACACAGCAAAGGCGATGATCTTCCAGCAGAAGTTTAATTCCAAGAAGGACATGATCCACTACAAAGTCACGTCAAAGAAAAGAGCTGAAGAAGAACGCGAGGATAAAAACCGAGAATTAGAGAACAAGTTGGACCAAGAACGTAACTTGGAGATCAGCAGACTCAAAAAGGAAAATCAAGCTTTAATGGAAAATCTTCAAATGTTACAAACTGCTGAAAAGATGAAGAAGAAGGCTGAAAAAGACAGTGAGCTGCATGCTTTGATGAGAGAAAATTGTCTCCTTAAAAACAGTATCCATCAAACAGAAGCTCAAATTAACAAAGAAGAGTTTGCACAGACCTGCCCTGATGAGGGGAGAGGTGTGCACCTTAAAAAAGGCTCTCTTTGTCAAAAGTACCTCAACGTCTTTCCACAAGTCTCCAGAAATTTAAAGTTGACATGAAAAAGCCCACAGGGAAAAAAGCAAAAGCTGCTCTGAGAGAGGACGACTGCAAAATGGAAGACGACAGGTGCACTGATGGTCGAGTATCTCAGAGTCCCAGACATTTTAAGGGTTCTTCGCCAAACCGTCAATTGGACTCAGAAAGCACAGCAAATTCCTTAAGTGACGGCTCACTTCAGGAGAAATCCTTAAAATGTACATCGGACAAAACTAACAAAACAGAGTTTGCACAGACCTGCCCTGATGAGGGGAGAGCTGTGCACCTTAAAAAAGGCTCCTCTGTTTTCTCAAAAGTACCTCAACGTCTTTCCACAAGCGTCCAGAAATTTAAAGTTGACATGAAAAAGCCCACAGGGAAAAAAGCAAAAAGCCGTTTCGGAGAGGACGACTGCAAAATGGAAGATGATGGTGGTGCAATTGATGGTAGAGTAGCATCTCAGAGTCCCAGACATTTTGGCGGTTCCTCACAAAAGGTCCATCCTCAGGGCTGACTCACCAGGAAGAATCTCTCTACAAGCTGCCATTCAACGGCTCACTGAGGAAACAAGAAATTCAGACCCATCGGAAGAGGAAAGCTAGTGAGGGCTCAAGCAGGAAGATGACAGGTCTACAGGCACTTGAATGATGTCTCTGATTTGGAAACTGAATCAGAAGACACACAAGACAGTGAGAAATATGACAGCTCATCAGAGGAAGAACAAGAGGAAAGCTATAGTGAGGACTCACAGGAAGATGAGAGGTCTATGGACACTTCAGATGATGTCTCTGATTTGAAAACTGATTCAGAAGACACACAAGACAGTGAGAGTTATGACAGCTCGTTGCAGGAAGAACAAGAGGAAAGCTGGGAAACTTACAGTGAAGACTCACAGGAACCATCGGGTGATCATGATAGCTGGGATGAGAGTTCAAGTGACAACTCAAATCAAATCAGCCCAGCTAAACAAAAAGCAGGCATCAAAACTGATGTTTCACCAAGGAGCCCCCAGAAGGGTGTCAAGGAAAACTCTGGGAAGCTAAACAAAGGTTCATCTCAAGAGTTATCACCCAAAGGCGACAAAAGGAGAACTGTCTCAGCCAACATTTCTCATCAAAATCTACCATCCACACCACATAAAGACACCAAGATGACTGTGGATACTGCAAAGCTAACCAAAAAATGTGATTGTGCAAACAAGACTTGATTCTGCAAAGTATACCAAGCTAAACCGGCCAAACATCAGATGATCAAAATAGCTGATGAGTTCAAGTGAGGAATCAAATCAAATCAGCCCAGCTAAACAAAAAGCAGGCATCAAAACTGATGTTTCACCAAGGAGCCCCCAGAAGGGTGTCAAGGAGAACTCTGGGAAGCAAAACAAAGGTTCACCTCCTCAAGATTTATCGCCTAAAGATACAAAAGAGAACTGTTCTAGCCAACATTTCTCATCAAAAGGGACCATCCAAAATGACTGTGGAGAAGGCTGTCAAGGAAAACACCTCAGTGAGGCAAAACAAAGATAAAATGGGATAAGTTTATTAGATGCAATAAACGAGCTTCTTTTAGATTTGGATGGACCTCCTTCACCTCGTAAAAACACCAAAAAGACTGCAGATACTGCAAAGCCAACCCAAAATGGAATGCTGCAAGGAATAATTGGGCTCCAAAGACTGCAGCCCATATGTAGCATTTAAGGAAAACCCACTAAAGCCAAGCCACTCAAACAACTCCGTCCGATGACTTGGGCCAGGGATGTGATAACAAGAGCTTCCAAAGGACACCAACGAAGACTGACCTCATGAGTCAAAACAAAGGTTTAGCTAAGACCGAACCCCAAGTGCATAAAAGGGAAAACCTTTGGGACATGATTTCAACCTGCTCCCGCATAGACAATAAACTTCCAATGCACCATCCACACCACGTAAACTCACACAGGAAGAAAAGAACCTCCAGACAGCAAAACGTCTGAAAGAGGAATTGTTCTCCAACCGCTAAAGCTCATGTGTCCAACAGGATACAAGAGAGAGACGTACTGAAGTCATACCAAGGTTTGGTTGATTCTGCCAATGACATTCCTCTGGATGAGAATAGATGCACACAGAAAAAGACAGCAAAGAAAATGCAGCAACTGCAAGGCGACCAAAAAAGGGAAACCTCTGAAAGAGACATTTTCAGTTCAAGTGAATGCTGGAGCTACAACTCATCCTCTGGATAAGCCCTCAGAGTTTGCAGGCCTAGTTTGTCTGTTATATAGATATTTTTAGTTTTTTTATTGTGTTTAATGTTTAAAGTTTTTAGGTTTTTAGGTTTGTATTTATATTTATTTAGGGTCAGGGCTTAGATGTAGGATTAACAAAAGTTTTTTTTATTATGTTTAACTAAATGTGAAGCACTTTATTTAAAATTTTCATTATATTTAATATTTATTACCTTTACGTTTTTAGTATGTTTTTATTTACTTGTTAGGGTTGGGGTCAGGGTTTAGATGTAGGATTTATAGATTATGTTTAGCTTAAAGCACTTTATTTAAATTTTTTTATTGGGTTTCATTGTTTTTTAATTTTTTTTTACTGTTTTTTTTATTCACTTGTTAAGATAAGGGTTAGCTTTAGGGTTTTATTAGTTTATTTTATTACTTACAAACAGTTAATTAATCAGAATAAAAAAAACACAATTAAGAAACCAGGAATCTTAAAAGAAAATTGTTGTTTTGTAAATAAAGAACTTTAAAATCTAATTTTATAACAGTTTATAACAAATAAATAAACATTAAAATAAAATAAAATAAAATGTAAAAAAAAAAATTAAAAAAAAATTCCCCCTCCGAGAACCGCCACCTTACCGTGGTGGAGGGGTTTGAGGGCTCAACTTCTCCTAGGTGCTAAGCTGTCATGGGCTAATACCCCTGGTGGGGTGTCCCATGTCAGACAGGTCCTAGGAGAAGAGCCGGACTAAGAGCGGTTCAAAACTTCATTAACGGTTTGCTACATCAAAGATCAGTTGTGTCATTGACAGTGTGGGTTATAGTGTGGCGGCAATATTGGATCTATCCACAATGTCAAGTTGTGCATTTCCTTAACATTTTGAAATGTCCCAAACCATCACACTCCCACCATCATGATTTAACTAATGATACAATATTGCTAACATGCTCAACATAAAACAATAAAGATGAATAAAAATAGTCTGTTATATTACCATTAGAACGTTGAAATTGACAAAAAGTGCTCCTCCTCAGACAGAAGCGTCACACAGACGTAGAGATTTTGTCTTTAATGGAGGAAGAAAGGTTTGAAGTTGAACATCTGCAGGGACACCAACGGCTTAATCGGGCTGCAGAGATCCTGCAAACCCCCCATCAATAAATAAAACATGAATAAATTGTAAATCAAACAAATGAGCTTCCAAAAATTTGGAACGTCATCAATAAACAGTCAGCTCACCTGTTCTATTGAGTTTAGTCGGCCTGCTCTGCTGCTGCGCGGCGTTCACCTGCTGTTCTGTTACATGCTCACTTCCACTTCAATCTCGTGAACTTACGAGATTTTTTCTCATAAATTTACGACTTAAAACCTCGTAATTTTTTTTTTTTTTTGGTGGCCCTAAAACTCTGTCGTACATTGCAGAAAGGTTACATATTCCAAGTTTTCCAAACCAGGATGGCCGAGTGGTTAAGGCGTTGGACTCAAGATCCAATGAGCGTATGCTCACGTGGGTTCAAACCCCACTCCTGGTAGAGTTAATATCTTGTTGATATGTGTGCATGGCGACGCAGCATTAATGGATCTGTCCACAATTTCAAATTGTCTATTTCATAAACTTTTAGAAATGACCCAAACCATTATAACGTGCTCTAAATAATTTATGTTATATAGAAGTCAAAATAAAAACCCCAAAATAATAATCAGTGATTAATTAGCAGTAACTAATCATCCATTATTTGTTACTTCCTGATTTAATTGAAAGTCCAACTTTGACACATTTCTAATGATATTACATCCACCATTGTTACAGTCAGAGGAAAACATGAAATACTGGACTAATTTTGAACTTTACTAACAACCACTGATGTGTTTTCTCAAATTTAAGAAGAAAAAAAAGGAAAGTGAAAAAAGTACTTTACATATCAAAAAAACAAAGCATTTATGGTTCTTATATTAATCTTACACATTTAGTGATGGGTCTGGCAACATCAACATGACAGTTGTGAACTATACCAGGAGTGGGATTTGAACCCCATGAGTTCTCACTCATTGGATCTTAAGTCCAACGCCCTAACCACTTGGCCATCCTGGCCACAAAAACACAAGAAGAAGTGCATCTCTAGAAAATCTTGGGACAGACAGTGCTTTGACATTTTTTTTTGTATTGGTATCTATATGGAGCGAAATATTTAGAGCATGTTAGCAATATTGTTTCACTTTTCAGACATGACGGTAGTAGTGTGATGGTTTGGGGCATTTCTGGAAAAATTTGACATTCTTGATTAACACTGCAACCGAACAAGGCAAATGTGGGACAACAATTGGGTGGTAGAGATAACTTTTTGTTGATGGTGAATAGTGTGGCAGGGTTGATGAATCGATCCAGAAACTTTTCTTTTCTGAAGAGATTCACATTTTCAGGTTGTATAACCAGGATGGCCGAGTGGTTAAGGCGTTGGGCGTATGCTCACGTGGGTTCAAATCCCACTCCTGGTAGAAATGACTCTTTAGTGATTGTGCCTTAACTTTAGTCTCAAACATTCTCATGAAAGAATTGAACTGCACTTAATTAGTGTGAGGGCAGAGCTCAGCATGAAATACAATACAATCAATTAAAACAAAAACACGCACGCTCCTTTGGTTAAACGTTTTTATTGCATGGCTGGGATTCATTGAAAGTTGCTGGGATTCAAATTAAAACACTATGGACAAAAGGGCAAAGGAAAAGGATGGCAATCGATTAGATCAGGAAATTAGACACAAGGGAACCGGGGGGGTTAAACCTTAACCACTGACTTTATCTTATCTAACCCTAACCTGGTCATCTTTCCTAACCATTACTCATCAAAAACACATATATTCAATTTGAAAACTAGCTAAATTAAAAACTAAAAAGGTAAAAAAAAATCATTATTAAACTTTAAAAGACAAAGTTAATTCATAGAGTACAAGTTAAAAAGGAGAAATGAAGGATTTATTGAAACAACATTGATATAGGATAAATACAATAAATATTAATTTGAGTCAAGATTCAAAATATCATTTCTTATTAAATATAAGTACGTACAACTGAAAATCATAGCACATCAATAGACAATAAATAAGAATGTAGTAAAAATAAATTTGATATAATGGGTAAAACAGAGATTAATCATTGAATATATAGAATAATACACGCTGCAATAAATGAAAACTTGAGCAAAAACAAGTTGTAATTCCTAAACAAAGCAGACGGCGTCCTCTAAAAATCAGTTTATCTGCAGAGACTAAAAGTCCCATCAGGCTCTTCTCTGGACACATTTCCCTCCACAGACAGCAAACAAAAAAGACGTTTTCCCTTATTTTGACCCCTGGCTACACCTGAGGTCAACCCAGAGTCACGATGCAGCCGTTCCGGTTAGCAGGACGCTCAGACGGGCTTTTCCGAGGAAGAGCAGAGAAGGAAAACGTTCCCAGCGGATAACCTGCAGGCCGCGGAGACGTCTGCTTTGCATTTGGACGTCTGCGCCCTGAAAACTAGAAAATGCAAAACATCCTGCATGCAGCACTAATTCATAATCACTCACAGGTTCATCCCTCAGTCTGAACCGCAGAAACAAAAATCCAAGGAAAAGGAAACTCTTGATGGATCAAGGTTCCTCCCACCATCATCCACTTCACAGTAAAATCCTTCTGCTTTTGGTTTATATAGATCCAGAAATTATAAAAGCAATTTTCAAAGCTGGAAATCATTACTTTAACTGAGGAATCGTTAGACTTTTTGTTTTCTTTCGGTGTTCTTATGCAGTCGTGTGACAGACGTAGCCGACTCTGAACTTTGAGAAGATCACGCAAGCGGACTATTAATATTCAGGAAATGTGCAGAATCATGTGAGCACCTCATGCTGTTCGTCTGCTCTCCACTGTTCCTGCTGAACTCCACTGTTTCTGTGCCTTTGCATCAGAATTTGACTCTTCCTTCCTCTGGATCTTGACTCTCATCAGGTTCTCATTTCAGTTCACTCAGAAAAAAGCAACAGGATCTTAGAAAAAACAAATTCCAAACAAGCAGAAGAAGAAACCACAACGTTGGGACTCAAACTTTGATGCTTTTCCGTTCTGAAAACTGATCTTTTGCTTTCAGTTGTGTTATGAAGCTGGACGTCAGAGGAAGAAAAAAAAACATTTCCATCATCTTTCATATTCCTAACTACTCAGTGTTTTATCAGGGCCTGTTTGGATGAACAAAGAGCTGATTTCCTGGAGATGGAAAATGTTTTTAGATCAGTTAATGAGGGCAGTTTCCCACGGCACACTAGTTGAAAAACACTGTCCTAGAATACCGACTTTTTCCAGTTTCTGTATTTGTTTCACCTTTTAACATTTCATTTTGATTTCTGAAAATTACTTTTGATTTCTGAAATCTCTTTTTTTTTTTTTTACCATTTGTTCTGCTTTTTTTCATTGTCCTTCGGATTTGGACTTCCGGGCCACCGTAGGTTTGTTTCAGGTCCAGGACTTTTATTTTTTTCCTAATATACGCATCAATTCCTTCAGTCTGGTAAATGATCTTTAATTTTTTCCTTAACTTTGTGGGAGGTTGGCGTATGAAACGTCTTCTCTCAGCGGTTGGTGCACAGAAACATCAGGAAACAATTTTTACAAATGTCTGTTATAAACTTTCAGTTTGGCTCCATTTAAAACATTCTTTAGAATCTGCTTCCTGAAACTGAAGTCACTCCGTGAAGTAACTCATTAACCTTCATTTTCCTTACCTCAATCATTCATTATTTGTGATTTTTGAAACTTCTTTTTAATTCAAGTGTGTCTTGCAGTTGCAAAAAATCTCCTCTACATCCATCCCATCTATAGTTAAAGTTCTAAATGAAACTTTTTGTTGTTTTAAAATGTGATTTTTAAATGTCAGGCTTTTTTGATTGCATTCTTTTTCAGTCTTTCTGAGTTCCTTTCATTGGAAGCTCCAAAGGTTAGACCACCATTCAAAACAGTGAAACTTGTTTTTTTGTAGAATAATTAGTCATAAATTGAAATATCAAATAAGTAAGGATTCTGAAAACGTAAATTTATGTCTCAGAAAAGTAAAAGATCCTATTAGGCCAATCAAATGTATGTCTGTTTTTTGACTAATCTCTTTATTTCTCCGTTGGTTCTTCTTTGAATTACTGCATCACTGCGGTATGGAGACCATGCGTCTGTGGTTCTGCATGGGTGGAATGGAAGTCCAGCTCAGGTGGGTCTGCTGTCCAGTCGAACACAGCTTTGGGTACCAAGTCCTGCCTTTCAGCAGCGGACTGCCTGAAGTGCTGTAGAACTTCCTGGTTCCTGCTCTGAATTTGGAGTTCAGAAAACCCAGCGGGCCGACACCAGCAGAAGAACCTCAGAGCATCAGCGACTGGATTCTGGCTCTCCAAGCTTACTGTTCGTCTGAAGAAAAAAAAAAGGAATTTGGATCTTCTGAACTCGGGTGAGAAGCTTCTGACATCTCTGGTTCAGGAGGAATGGGTCATTTGTGGCCCGTGTCGGGTGTTTTTCCCTCAACAGTCCTGTGAGTTTTGGTTCTCCGTGTTCCTCAGTTTTCTGTGGACCAGCTTGCCTATGGAAGACCTCTGGTGGTCTGCCCTCCTCGTGGAGACTTTTGGTTCTTCTAAAAACTCAGAGACCATTTGACGGCTCAAGGAAACCTTTGGAAGTGATCAGCTCAGCAAGAACTTTTTCACTATATTCTCAATTTTGCCGCGAAATATGTTTATCTATACGTGTTGGTTCTACAAAAATTCCAATCTTTCACTTTTTGGAACAATTGAAAAAAACAAACACATCTTTGAGCTGTTCTAACTTTTGTTGATGTTCCTGTTGGGTTTTCGTCGTTGTAGAGCTTGTTGAGCTGAGTGAAAGGGAGATCTTTCCTCAGATGTTCCTTTTCCCCCTGACATGTGTGCGGTGACTCATCAGAGGCTTTTGGTAAATCCCGGCTCTCGGTCTGAATCAGCTCCTTCATCGCCAGATGTTTCTGTTTGATGAGGGGGGCGGTTGGGTGGGCGGGGCCTCGGGTCGTGAACTTTGGCTCCTCCAGGCGCCATTGATGATCTGCAGGCCTTTTCTGTGAGGGAAACTGAGTGAAGTATAGGCCACATAGATGCCACATCTGTTTCTGCTGGTCAACACAGAAGCCATTTCTGATTCTTCGTGGATTTAGCGTCTCCTGAGGAAGAGGAGGCCGCTCTTTCCACACTGATCTTAGCCTCACTTCTGATCTGTGCTGCCGTTCGGTTAGGCTAGTTTAATTCAGTTACATTTATTTATAAAGAACATATTCAATCCAAGGATGTCTTACAGCAGCTATTATAGATAAAAAACTTATATCTAAAAAAAATTTGAATTTTTTTGTATTTTAAAAATGATTTTATAAAGGACCAGTTAGGTTAAAAAAAGATCCCAAAGTTACCCACGGTCCACAAAACTTTTAGTTAACTTATTTAAATACAAGAAAATATGGGAAATTCATGAGCTGCACAGATCAAACCGAATCCCAGACTTGAGGAAAGTTATGTCTTCATGTTCAGATTCATGTTTCATGTATGAAATGCAGTTGATTTGAGGTGTTTTGCAAGTTTTCTTAATCATGTATTGGAGCAATGTGGATCAAAACATTTGTTTTAAAGACCCATTCCCATGAAAATTGTGTTTTTAACATGTTCTTGTAGAATTTTTATGATGTTGGAGGACAAATCTAAAGAAAATTAGGCTTAAAATTGCATTTCAGCATGTCAGCCGTTAACGCTGGCTAGCTATGAACCAGTGATTTCAGGTAAAATGTTATCCCTTTGTTTCAAAGAAAGCCTCTGTCACCATGCATCCCATTCAAAGAAACAGATCTTCAATTGGCAGGATTTATAAAATACAAATGAGCAGAGAAGAACCAAAACGGCATTTTCTTTTTGAGGTGTGCTGCCGTATAGCTTCACTGTCACAATAAACTTCTTTTGTAAAAATGCTACTGCTGTCACTCAGCTCATCCCAATAAACGTTAGCAACAAATGCTTTTTTTAACCTCAAATACATGAAAAAAACCAGACTGGAACGTCTTGCATCTACTTTATCAAATCTTATATATCAGCCTCTTAGACAGAAAAAAAAACGAGTCTCCACATTCCTGTGGTACAATCCACATTGTTCTGTCATCTGTGGAAAAGTCAGGATGTCTTAGTGTCTCAGACACAAACTCCTAGTCTTTCAAAATAAAAGACACACACAAGCCTTTTCACAAAGAGTCCAGATTATCCGTACAGTAGGACACTGGGATCCACTTTTTATACAGTCAAAACTATGAAAACTGCAGGAACTTGTAAAAGGTCGGACAGTAAAAATAGCAAACTACCAAACAACATCCAGAATTTAGTTTTAGTGGGATAAAATTCCCACGACAGGGACATTTAAGCTACCATTAGTGCAACCAAACTGTAGGGGATTGTGCCTCTTATATCTCGGATCTATAATATTGTAAAGTTTGAAAATAGCTTTATATGGTGCAGATACAAGAAGAATAAACTACATGATGAATATTAACATGACTAAAGGAAATTTTATAACAATTTAACCCAATATTGAACATGAATAGACAAACAGCTATAAAAGTACTATAAAAAAAACTTCTAATGGTTTTTTGTTTTTTAATACAATTATTATTACTCAAAGTACATATCTGAGAGTTAAATCTTAGCCTTCAGTTTTTTCAAAATTCATCTTTTCCCTTTATCTATTATTATTGTATTTATTTTACTTATTTTACTTTATTTTACTTTATGTTTGTAATATTGTTACACCATTGATGTTGTAGCTATTATTGCTATCTTTAGGGTTGAATCATATTGATTGTATTTTGATTTTAAACGTTTGAATCAAACTCAATTTAAAAACAAACCAACCCTGAATTGATGAAAAATCTCCACAGCTTGTAGATCTTTTAAATATGTTAATTGATCAAAGCATTGAGTAACCAAAACACTGAACGGAGTCAAAAAGGATGAAAAGAAAGCAGCAGCTGGATGCAGATATTCAACACAAATACACAACACAGGAACACAAAAACGGTGCAGCAGACGGTCAGCTGTCATTTTTCACAGCTGATTCAAATCCAGGACGTTTACCTGCAGCATGAAAGCTTCAACTGCATAAGATGTTGGACCGAACTGGCTTTGTTCACTTTACATAATAAAACTTTAACTGATGACTGGATGTTTACTCATTTGTCTTTTATTTTATGCTGATAAAATGAAACTGTCTTTCGAAACGGCTATTTTTTTTAATTAATTTCTTTTTTTTTTTTTATAAAAGTCAACACTTAGTTGGACTGTTAGCTTGAACAAGTCTTTCCAAAAACAAACCGACAAACTCTGTTTTCTGTGTTTTATCTGAGTAAACTGCAGCTACTATGAGAAGTTTCATTAGCATCAATGTGCTAGAATTAGTACTAGCCTGCTAGCACGAGCACAAATGTGATAAAGTGAACATCTGCTAACGTTGCAGGTGAAACTAAACACATAAATGTCAGAATTTCTCTCCCTTAATCTTTAAATGTCAGATTACATTTCTATATCTGGTACTACAAGCATTTTAGAAATAAATCTAGGACAGGCTCAACTAAGTTCTATTTTTTTTTTTGGACCCATCAATGTTTGCATACAGAGTTGTAGTCCAAGAGTTTACTCCCTTCTCCCACCAGACAATGTTAAATATGGATGCCGCCATGTTGGAGCCAGATGTCATCAGTAAGCAGTGATTGTTCGGAGTCGGTCTGAGTCAATGTTTCTGTGGCAACACACGTTCACCAATCAGGGGTGAGCTTCTTGGAAGGCCACACCCCTACCACTGGAAAGGGAGCTAGATGAAATCTGTCAAACTCTTTGACGGTGGACTCGAGACAACCTACTTTTATCGAGGCATCTGATCACTAAGTTTATAACTTTAATAACTTGAGCTTGAGAAAAAAAAAGAGGTTTATCAAAAAAAGAAGAATAGAATGACTGCACTGTTTATTTCTCAATTGAAGCCTGCGGGATTTTGGCTTCTTGGAGCCAGCAGGTACTTCCTGTTTGGTACGCCGGGGGGGAGGGGCCACTCAGTCCAGTTCTCATATACAGTCAGTGACAGGGATGCAGGGACGTTATTGAGGAAACCCACCAATCTGCACTACAGGGGCAGACGCAACATCCAATCAGTACAGTAAAAGTTATCAACATACATGATCAGGAAGCTACATCCTGTTTAAGAACCCTTTGAAAATGTCGTTTCTCTGGTCGTCTTCTCCTATTTCCTAATTCCGACGTTTCCTGTGACAATATTGGAGAAGATTCCTGAGGAAACCGTTTACGCCTGTAAAATAAACAAACCCTCTGTGTACAGATGAAGTGGACATTTGAACTGTTATAGGAGATTTTTGCTCTTATGAAACTCAAAGACATTGAAAACCAAATCCCCGCCACCAAAAGCATCTAATAAAAAACAGCCCCCCCTCCTTTTGGATGTGGCTTGTGTCTTTAGGGGTGTCCAAAGGCTTTAAGCTGAGCGTGCTTCTTCATGGGTTTGGATTGCATCAAGAGTGCGGAGGTTTGTTGTTTAAAATCACATAATTATGGGTCTAATCAAATCCAAAGATAGCATCAGAACAGCCAAGTGTGTTGAGGAAAGGAACAGTCTGTATTTATGGTTTCTGCCGTGTAACAAGCTCACTGAGATTACGGCGAAAACACCAGAGGATCTGCATTTGGTGAAAGTGTTTCTCCATGACAGTGAAACTGTCAACAGGAGCTTATCACTGAGGGGAGGAAGCCGCGTGCGTCTGCCTTTGTTTATTTTATTCTATTGTTATCGTCGGGCTCCGACAAATGCTGTCAAAACATTTCCTTCCCAGACAATCGGTCACCGTTTTGACTGATCGGAGCGGAAAGCAGCATAGATCCTGAATGGTTAAAGATGTCTCACACCTTTTCCTTTTTTTATGCGTTCTGACTGGTAAGATTATTGAAGCATAGATGGTAAACTTTACTAATGGGCACTTTACTCAGGGTATCTTTTCCATCTACTGCTGGAGGGGCAAAGGGGTCTATGGTCAAATGGTGCCGTGCTTGTAAATGTATGTTGGGAAGAGATCATCCATGTGACTCAAGAACACAAGAATGCCCTCTTATTATTATTATTATTAATTGCATTGTTCTTTTCATCAACACAGACATTAAACCTTTAAATTATGATTTTATTTAATGACTGGCCAACCTCATTTCCATTCATTACGTCTCCGTGTGCAGAGTAATCAGCTTAGATACAGACTATCAGTGCCCTGAGTGGCAGCTTTTAGGCGGGCTGGGAGGAAAAGTGATGAACAACGAGCTGCATTCAGTCAGATGCCATACGTGATAAGACGGGGGCAAAAGGACAAAGGCCGCCGGACTTTCACCTCTGAGAATCCCACGTAAACACGTGGCCTTGAGTGCTGTGATTAGACAGATACATCGATATAGAGGTGGGGTCACGCACAAACCTCCATTTAAGTTTGTTGTGTCTGCATGTTATTAATTTATGAATTTTCAATTTAAAAAAATGGAGGTTCTCCCTGCAGCAGTGCTTCAGAAATAGGAGTATTTGTACTCTATCATTGTGTGTCAAGTAAAAAAAAAGATCTATTTGATACATTTTATCTGTAACGTTTTATATTTAATACGATAAGCAAAAAAAACTAATAAACCAAATGCCCTGTTTATTACAGTTTTTACTCCCACCTGACAATAATCTGGTATTTATTTATTTTTAATCCACAATAATGTCATTTTTTTCAGTTTAACCATTGAGAAAGGAGCTGCTGGCCTGCAGTATCATCAGGTTCCCTCAGGGGTGCGCTACCCCTATTTCAGAACCTCTTGAGCTGCGGCTGCCCCCACTTGGTGGCAGTTTTCTGCCAAATATAAGACGCACACATGTTGCATAAGTAGGGGAGTGGTCACTCATCTTCTGTTCCATGCCCCACCTAAAGTGGGAGGAGCCAGGCGCTTGGTGGTTGTGTCCCGTGGGCGTTGGCTTCTTGGGCCCTGCAACCCTCTGTCCATGTGGAGAGGGGAACACTTCCCATCTGAGCCATCGTCAGGTTGCTTGGGGGGGGCAGACTCCCTCGATCTGCTTCTTCATGTGGACGTCTGGGGGGCTCTTGCTGCCTCTAGCACCTTGCCTTATCCTGAGGGCTTGGTGTGGCGTGACTTCCCCATCCCTTACTTTACTTTCTACAGTCCATAGAATTATTGTAAACAGTAGATCACAGCAGACACTCACCTGAGGACAGGTGTGCCATCAGCTTTGGACAAACAGGATAGTTGTTTAGCGAACAGGAAGGATGTACAGCGAGCTTCTATTTGTTTTTGCCGTCAACTGGCAAGAGTGGACAGACGCGACCCTTTTTGTAAACGTCCACATGTGAAACCTTAAGCCGCCTGTTGCCTCCTTTGGTTTTTTAACCCCCCCATGTGTTACCGTATTACCTTTAACCCTTTAACCCTTTAACCCTTGTGTGATCTTAGATGACCCCCCCCCCCCGTCCGTTGACATGTTCTCCCTACCATGACAAAGGTGGATTTCATGTAATCCATGGACACCAGTGAAGATCACAAATCCTTGAAGAAAAAAGGTTCAGTGCACTGTCTGGTGGGTCTAGATGACCCAACTCCCAATGTTAAAGTGCCTAGGATAGCACAAGGGTCACAGTCCCGCTCCCAACATCCTTTGATGTATTTTCAACGTGTTCCTCCGTGGTCGTTTTTGAAGGACAGAGTTTCTGCAGAGCAGCAGGAGTTCGTTAGAAATTCACCTCTGAGTTGTGGGCGGGACAGTACGGGGGGAGTACGCCCGCCCCCACTTCCCGTCACACATAAGTAACAGCTCTCTCTTTAGACGCTCTCCTGCTAGCTAACAGCCCCTCACACCCCTCAACCTAACATTAGCGGGGCAACAAAAAACGCTGAGAAATATCAGAGATATCCAGTTTGGATCCAGATTCCTGCTCAGACGAGGTTCATGGATCTGTTTGTCTGTAAGTGGATGCATCGTAATGGGGTGGAGCAGGAAGTTTGTGGCTCCGCCCAGAGTATTTTTGTATTGTCACAAATATGATCTTTTTCAAACTGCATTTTTTTCATCTGCTCCTGATTCACAATAATTTAAAAAAAAGAAATGACTTTTTTAGTTTAACTTTCTTTACATTTCGTCCTCTGAAGTACTTAAAGTTACGGTTTGCAAAGTGATGATGAAGGACAAATTCCTTCTGCCCGTTCAGATTTCTATGACATCAAATCTTTAATATATTGGAATAGTGCTGTGAGCAGCAAGCGGCGAGATTCACCAGATTGGCACCACTTTGACATTTAACACCAGGCATCTTTCACCTGTGAGTTCATGCGGCAGTGTCCGGTAGCGACAGTCCAATGGGAACACCGTTTGCTAAAAGCACCTGCAAGAACTTGCCTGGTGTTTATGCATCATAATGTGCCTCGGTCTTCCCTTAGGTCCAAAAAGGAAAGCAAACAAATACAAGAAAAGATCTAGTTTTGTCTTAAATACAGAAGGGGGTTTATACAAACATACCCCTCCCGTATCTAAAGCCCGTGACCCACACTGGAGGTCCTCAGCTCTCATCCGTTCAGTCTGGATGTCTGTCAGCAGCTCTGCTATGACGTTTGCCCTCCTTTGTTTGGGGGAGGGCTCGTTGGGCGGAGTCGCCGCGTGACGCGCCGGCTGTTGACAGTTGTAAAGCCTCGCGCCCCTCCCGCGCGCTCAAACGGCCAGCGCTGCTCCTGTCATCCAGAGAACTGAAGCTGAGTCGCCACCGAACCTGCGCGGAACCGAGCAACGATCCACGCGGACGACGACACGGGCACGCGGCTGCAGCAGACGCACAGAAGGGGTTCCTTCGCGTTTTTTATTTTTATTTTGGACCAGCCAGGATGGCGCTGAACAGGAGCGAGGATGAGATGATGATCATGAAGCTGAAACATGAACAGATCCAACAGCTGGAGAAGAACTTCTTAAATTTCTCCAAAAACCCAGACGAGCTGCAGATCATCCTGATCGCGAGTGAATGTGGACTTTCAGTGGAGGAAACAGAGGTCAGTCCGCCGACTATTATGGTCTATAATTATCTGCTGGTTCTAGAAATAAGACTAATACGGCCTGAAATGATAAAAACATACTTATTTGTTTATTGTACTTTATGGAATACAGTAGAAAAGCCTCAGTTTTTATCATATATTTTATATACAACAATCAATCTATACTTTTACGTTTATAAAATGAACTGAAGAAATAAACTAAACTATAAATAAATGGTTTAAATGCTGTGAAAAAACGGTAAAACTCAAATACAGCCTATTGTGGAGTTCTGGTTTGGACCAGAAATCAAAGGTGTAGTTTGTGTTTTGTAATGAAACTGGTTTTATACTCACCTCTTGTTTTCTTCAGACTCCAGAAACACACTTTCTATTAAATTCAAAGTCTGTACTGAGTCTAGTAAGATTGTTTTATGGACTCAAGCAGCAAATATTCCTCATATTCTGGGGTCTTGTAACGTAATTCTGTTTGTTTTGCATTTTTAACAAGTTACAAAAAACAGTTTTACTTGAACAAATTGGACACATCTGTAGAAAAAAAAAGGAGTCAGTCAGGAACCTCCTAAGTAAATAAAATTGACTTGTCTGCAGTTCCTGAAGTGAACCACAAAAACAAAAACACTAAATTGTAAATGATTTCCCCCTTATGTGGGAAGAATTCACACATCTGAGTGTCAGCTGACTTTTGAAAGACTGAATCGTCTGTGTGGCGTCTGTGGGGACGGTCCCGTGGACATGTCCTGGTGTCTGCTGTTTCACACTGCTGAAGCACAAAGGCGGGCGCCGCTCATCACCACGCAGGCATCTGCAGGATGTTTACTAACGGTCACACCATGGTCACATTTTCTGCTGAGGCTCCCAGACACGCCCCACTGGGCGGCGTGGACTTCCACGGCGCTGTCAGTCAAGTCACACCCTCACGCGCACATTCCAGCCCGTTTTCTGGTGTTGTTTTCAACTCGTGCTTGTTTGACATCAGTGAACATAACAAACCGATACCAAAACTGGCTTTTGAAGCACATTTCCATGTTTCTGTATCAAAAAAAGCACAAACCTGCCTCTTTTCAGTTCCGTCCATTCAGTCAAATCAACCAAAAACAGGTTCATCAGATGTGAAAGTCCCACTCCGATCATCGTTTGATCTATTTCCAAAGTGGTCCCGTCCCCCCTTCCTGTCACCCATCTGTATACACTTTCTCCTGCTAGCTTACAGCCCCTCACACCCCCAACCTAACAACAAAAACAGTTCTGATCCAGATTCCAGCTCAGACGAGGAAAACAAAGACGTTCATGGATCTATTTGTCTGACAGTGGAAGCACAACAGGAGTTTAAATAAAGATACACTCAGAAATACCATTTTAACCTGAAGTTTCTTTATAAATGTTCTCCATCATCAGAAAAATGCTACAAAAAGATGTTAAAAACACCATTTTCACCGTTGTGGGTCTTTAACGATAAATGTTTTATCTTGAGAAAACGTCACTTTACTCCAGAGGAATTTTCCTCTCCTGCTTCTCCCAAACACTCCCACTTCCCATCTATCTCAGGAATTCCTCCTCTCAGCATCTGTCCCATCAGGAGCCAGATGTGAAGCTTTAGAGGTCCAATGACCCCCGGCTGCTGCTTTCCTCCTACAGAGGAACGATCAGAAACCCACTCCCAACCAAAACTACCGATCTGTCATTCAAGGGCTTTATTTTGAAGTATTTCCTACCTCTTTTTTTTGTATTCAGTTTTTATGGGGTGTGGTTGTTTATCTGTGCAAAGAGTACATTTCCATAAAACCTCACGTCGTTGGAGTTGACGCCGCACCAGGTGCGTTTAAAATGCAAATGTCGGCCTGCGGTGGGGCCGGCTGACAGATGGCGGGTGACGTGGGAGAGATACGGCTCTCTCATGGCAACGGCGCCAAACAATCACTGCGAGCGCTCTGCCTCCAGCGCACCGACCAGTTCCGCAAGATTTCTCTGAACCGCACTAATGTGAACAATTCCAAACAGATTTCAACAGAATGTGTGGTTTCCATTTAAAACCAGATACAGGAAACCATTCCCAGGACAAATCAGAACCCGACCAGGAAAAAGACTGAAGACGACTGGAATGTTCTCTCTGTTTTTTAAGTTTTTACTTTCTTCAGTGGACAAATTCATTTCCCAGAATCAGCAGGTTATTGTTTCAAAACACGGTTATCAATTCAAAAAGAAATTTGACATAAAAAACGAACAAACTGGAAAATGGGCCGATGGTTTAGAGGAAATAAATAGAAATAGATTCAGCTGAAGCACCTCTAACCTGAACAAACAAACCAGGAAAGCTGATCTCTTGGAAACCGAGTGTCAGTTCACTTGCAAGTGAACTCTGTTGCGCTTCCAAGTGAATGCAGACAGACTCATCAGAGAGATTCAATCAACCAGGAACGACTTTACCTTTAGAGCCAAAAGAAAAAGAAGAAATCCAAGAAAACATGAATCAAAACAGGAAGTTTTGTGAAGGAGGAGAAGTGAGAAGGACCAACAGCAACAGCCGTCATTAGATTATCAGCATGATTCACCATCCAGGTTTATTTTATGCTCATTTGGGCCACACTGCCACCAAATGGTCGACGGTTGTAACTCAGATTCTTCACTTGGAAGAGATTTTTATGAAAGTATGCCGAACCAAACCTATTTGTTCTTGCAGAAGCTAACTCTGGGCTCATGTTTTCGGATGTAAAAACACTCAAAGTCATACAGTTTTAGAACATTTTTTTTTATTCTGTTAGACAGGGCAAATTAATTTGTACAGCACATCTAGTGTAAAGAGATGATTCACAGTTCTTTATATAAAACATTAGAAGAAACATTTAACAGAAACATTAAAGGAGTTAATCATTACATTTTTTTAAGGAAGTTAAAATGAACTGAATTTAAGGTAAGCTTTACAGTAACAGTGTAAGTTATTGTGATCAAAACTCATCAATGGAGCTGAGAACAGGCGGCTCTTCAACCTGAATTTAAAAAACGGAGGGTTTTATGATCTCAAGCTCTCTGGAAATCTGTTCCAGATCTGTGGGGCATAGAAGCTGAATGCAGCTTTTTTGGACCCTAGTGGGAACTGTCTTTACAGGTGGATAAAAAATGGGCAAACCGAAGGTCCACAGGAGATAGAGACAGCTCGGTGAACCCCTAGATCCAAAATGTTCATGCACATATAATTCTATAATTTTGCGGGTGACAGGTCGACGACGCAAGGACATATCACATGCACACCCGGTGTGTGCATCATTTGGACATGGTCGGTACTGAGCCAGTGTGGCGAAACAACACCGTACCATGGCATCACCAGTTTGTCATAGGTGTGTGTAACGTCCATTATCCCTATAAATACCTTAAAACACTTACCACACGCACGACAATGGTACGCTCCATTTTCACGACGTCCCCTGAGGTGGGGAACTATAAGACACACCTGCACTCCCTTCAATATGCGGTCCTTATGACCCTCCATGGACCCGGATAACCCAAAAACCTGCAGCATCCATACTGAGGCCTGAGGAACTGACAGAAGACCGGATCCGGATTAGGTACACACTGGGCCTAGAAGGTCAATCGTGTATTTTGGTGCTAAACCGTTCAAAGCTTTATGTATCAGCAGCCGAAAATGGAAACTTCCTTATAGATCCGGTTCCTAATCTGTCCCCAACAGTCACAGCTGTATTACATTCAAACTGCTACTAAAGTGGTTTCTTGCTACAGCGTACTTTTCTACCGCGTTCATCAGGACGCAGCTTCCTGTGAACATCCACACCGATTTACTGCCAAGGCTCGTCTTCATGACCTCAGGAATAATTGATCGTCTTTCCATAGAGGTTTGTAATCCAACCTGTGCTGTGCTTCCATTGGGTGGGAGAACCTGACAGGAAAACCCGGTCCAGGCGGTGAGGTAAAGGTTTGGCCTGTCATCAAAGAGCCCCGTTCAGAGACAGCAGTTTTCTATCCCTCCTGTCGAGTGTCTTTGTATTTGCTAACAAAGTACACACTGGAGGAGGTTTAGACGAAGGAACCCAACCCAAGCACCACTCCCCATTTGGCATTCATAACCTCTGGAACTGGCTCCGGCCTCCCTGCTGCATGTTTGAGCTTTTTGCCACAGAGCGTTTTGTTTGTTTTCAGCGTTGCTGAGTCAGCGTTGAGATTAAAACGCCTCCTTATGTAATCAAGTCCAATTCAGAGGGGAAAATGACCAGAGATGTTGTGCGGATCATATGTGTTCTGGCTTGGCGTGTGTGTGACGAGTCGTTCCTGAGAGTGACACCGGCAGAAAAAAAAACATGGATCTGATTTACAGAAAGACGTTTGCAGCTGCAGAAAAGTTTTTTCTGGAAACAATTTAGTAATCCCAGATGAGCGCAAACGAGAATGCCATGTGTTTTAATCCAGAGGAGCCTCCCTCCAGCCACGTGCACGACTCCAACCAGCGGCCCTGGTCTCGTGTCGGAGAGGCGGTTCCCTCCTTTTTCCTTGCCAATGCTTGAGATTGTGTCAGATGTGGTTTGTCCCCAGGGAGCTTAAACCTGAACTCTGCAGAGCGACACTCACCTGTTCCAGACAAGAAATGGACCGGTCAGCGCCGGTCAGCGCCGGCATTCTCGCATGGTGTGGAGATGAAAATATGCCAAACATCCAGATAAACGTTGTTGGGGATTTTCCATGTTTGTACTGGAAGTATTGAAACTTAAAGGGTTTTCTAAGCTACACTTAACCTAAATCAAACTTAACTAACAATCATTAAAAATGTCAGATTTGCCTTTTCTGAAACACTTTAAATTTCACTAAATCTACCTCTGTAGCACATTTCAAACATTTTTAGTTTATGTAATGAAAACACAGATTTAAGTTGAAAGCAGAGTTTAGTGCTGGACTAATTGTTAAATGAAAGGGCTTTTAAATATACTAATCTAATACATTCTTAATGGGGAATAAAAACAACATTATAATAACATTCATAAACATTGGTTAGCATAGCATCTTATGATATGTTAGCTTAGGTTTGTGGTTTCACTTGTAAGCATTTGTCTGTGTTTTTTTTTATCCCTTGTGCTATCTTAGGCACTTTACCATTGGGAGGTGGGTCATCTAGACCCACTAGACAGTGCTCTGAACCTTTTTTCTTCAATGATTTGTGATCTTCACTGGTGTCCATGGATTACATGAAATCTTTCCACCTTTATCCACCTTTGTCATGGTAGGGAGAACACGCCAAATGTAAGGGTGGGTTCATCTAAGATAGCACAAGGGTTAACCCTTTAACACCAGAGATGTCTCTGGCGACACCTAAACAACAAATGCTTTTTACTAATCCTGATGTTGAAAAAAAGCGGATTTCCAAATCGACTTTGCGCTGATGTGCAACACTATCGTAAAGAGTTGCACATCAGCGCAAAGCTGATTTTCTCCTCTTTAGAATCAGCCGGTTGTTGAGTTCGTTGCGTTAACAGTAGACGGGCGTTAACGCACTGAAAGCTTACCATACGTGTGCCACAGCGGAGTAAACCTGGTGAATCGTGCTTCGGATTTTGTCTTTCACAGCTCTCTTCTCATGTCTGAAGGACTTGGTGTCGTATAATTCCAGCTGGGCACAAACCGCTATTATCAATTTCTCCTTCGTGATTGATTTTCAAATGGTCGGCACTTCTGTAAATTATATAGGACGCCCGTACGTCACTAGCAAATCTTTCAGTGGCTGCGTCGTTTTTGGACGCAAAGCCAGAAAATTGGCTCTGAACATGGAAGCACGAATCGTACGTTTACGTAGACTTTTTATTGGAAGTGGTTGCTTGCTAAAGCCAGTGTGACCTAGCATTGGGATCCAGCCAAAAAGGTTTGATGAGGAGTAACCAGAGATCCCTGAGAGTACAGAGGGTCTTAACCCAATCCTGTTATGAACACCAGGTTCCCTCTCTTCTTCAGTTCTTCAGGTCCTTTTGTCTGCATGAAGACATGGCCAGAGGCCGAAGGCTGACCTTGTAAAGGGCTGCATGTATTTCTTGGCAGCAGCAGAAGTCCACCTGTTCAATTTCTCAGGAATATTCCTGTCAGAACTGAGTCCGTCTGTGACGAGCAGCTGTTGCAGGTTCTGGTCGGTTCTGGCGTCTCTGACTGGTTTTTTCTCTCTGGTTTCTTCGCAGAAATGGTTCAAGTGGCGAAATGCGTACTGGAGGAAGGCGGAGGGTCTTCCAGCTGAGGCGGGATCCGTGCTGGATTAAAACCTTTTCCACCCCGCCTTGCAGACCGTGGTCCTGCTGGCTGGCTGCCCCCCCCCCTCCCCCAGCTTCATGGATGAAGATACTACCTTTTGTTGCATAATGTAAAAATGCTTTTGTGTTGATGCAAATATAATTGCTGTGCTCACAGAAATAAACCCGTTGTTAGATGAGTTTGTTCTGCTGTTACTGCACAAGAGGGGGGCTCAGACTCGCACAGGAAGCGGGGGGGGGGGGGGGTTTGCCTTTGTTTTGGCGCCTTTGTTTACTTGTAAGCCTGTCAGCGGGGAGCAGAACCGGACTCCTGGTTCTATAGGTGACTGTAAAGACGTAAGGAAGCTCTCTGATTACAATGGATGCTGCTGGAATGCCGTCCAGGAAGTCCTGGAGAACATATGTAACAATCCAGGATGTGGGGGGGGGGGCACAGATAAACTAAAGGCAGGTGATGTCATTGCATTGTCCTGCTTTTTCCCCATGGCTGCGTTTGGTCAAAGGGTTGCGATCCAACAGAAAATTGGTGCTTTAATCCTCACAACAGGTCCACTTTAACGGCCGAGGCCACCATGGCAGCGCCTGTTAAAGGTCGGAGTTGTTTTTTGTTGGGTATGACACGGCTCAGAGAGCTTGTAAGGGGCCAAACCCGAGGACTATTTGCAGAAGGCATCATAAAGTCAAACACAGAGGGTTTACCAGCGTTGAGCAGCGGGCTAAATACTGCTCAGGCTCTCAGACCGCGTTTCCTGCAAACACATGATGTCAAGCTTCAGTGCGTGACGGACAGACGCCCAAAGACGCCCATTTACAACAAAAGCACATGACGGGACGATGACCCAAGAAACTGCTGGAGGGGACTCCCACTCTGGGTTTCTGTTATGAATTCTCAGTAGATGAAAGCATTTCTCCTGCAGCTGTGAAATGATTACAGAGAGTTGGTTTGTTTGAACAAGCTAATCAGGACGACGAGATTAAAAGTTCACCAACCAAATTAGAGAGCGATGTAATCAGGGTGACGAACGATGATGAAACAAGCACCTAAAATAACGTGAAACCACATCCAACCCTGTGAAGCCCACTGCATCGCAGAAGTTACAAGAAAATTCTATTTCTTTGGAGTTTTTTTTAAACTCTTTTGAAATCTTTAAAAAATATATTTGCACTAACTGCAATATATTTGAACTAAAAGTTCTTATGATAAATAGATGGTATCGATAATGATAGCCCCTTATGTACTCAGATTTGATCCACACATTTTAACATGGTGCAACTGTAATTAATTATCAACAAATTTTGCATCCTTCAATACAGCAGGTAGTCATTTAAATAGATGAATTATGGGTATTCTCACCATTAAGTTTGGGCCACTTAGCAAGAAAAGCCCTTCTACTGCCCCAAGTGGAATGAAAGTGAACTACAGGGTAGAAAACCTGTGATTTTTGTGCCATTATTCCAAGCGCTCTCACTGTTTTCAGCAGAAATTTTTAAAAATGTTTGTGTGCTCGAAAAAATTATTTTGCACTTGAAACAGAAAAAGGCTCTTGAAATTCAAAAATACGTGCAATCAGAACAATTGTCACTCGAGAGAAATACTCTCTCGTGTAGAAACCTGATTGAGTCCACGAGCTGATTGGACACATTTCAGACCAATCACCATCAACCTTCACGTCCGTGTCTGTCATTGGCTGGTTTTTGTGGGTTTTTGTAACGTGACGCCCTGATCTGTTTTTTAACCCTTGTGCCATCTTAGATGACCCCCCACCCTTACATTGACGTGTTCTCCCTACCATGACAAAGGTGGATAAAGGTGGAAAGATTTCATGTAATCCATGGACACCAGTGAAGATCACAAATCATTGAAGAAAAAAGGTTCAGAGCACTGTCTAGTAGTGGGTCTAGATGACCCAACTCCCAATGTTAAAGTGCCTAGGATAACACAAGGGATACAGAATTTCTCTCCAGTGAAAACAGTTTTGTGCATTTTTCGGTTTCAAATACAAAATAATTCTTTCAGCACACAACATTTTTAAAGTTTTATTATCAAAACAGTGAGTGTCGAGCTTGGAATAATGGCAGAAAAAGCCGTCCATAGTTATATACAATAGGTATTAAAAGTCCCCCAAACAACTTCCGATATATTCTAAAAGCGTTCCTGGTGGTTTCTTAGTAAATATAAAGCAGTTTCTAGCCAGAAAAGTCGTTTTCTTTGGGACAAAGTTTCTGCAGAGTGGCAGGAATCGGTCAGAAATTCCCCTTTGAGATGTGAGCAGGACCGATGGTGAGCAACCGCACTCCATCAAAAACACCATTTTCCTCTAACTGGGTCTTTAAAAAGTCTAATTACATATAAGAAAAAAAAACAACTTAACAGGGTTTTTGAATGTGTTCACTGAACATCAGCTGCAGAACAGAGCAGTTGGTGTGTGCGCAAGGGCTGCATCCACGCATGGAGAGCTCATCAGGAGCTTGAAAACAATAAGAACACAGTAAAAGTAACTGGTGGTGGATGTTCTTCGACCTGGGGATTGTGGGAAAACGGTGGAGCTGAACACAAACCAACAGGTGGCAGAAAAACTCATCAACCTGCAGCTGCGTTCATGACTTCTGAACTCGTCATCATTGACTAGCAGCTTCTGAGGCGACTCCTCAAGAGGTCAGAACCCCCCCACACTCACACACGCACACACACACTTTGGAGGATAGTGTACACAGTGAAGGGGGTGTTTTCCTCTGCTTGGTTTAAAAAAAAAAGCCACACCCACTTTAGAAAAACAAGCTTTTATTTGTCCCTGCTGCTCGTAAATCCCTGGTTTATTTCAGATTTCCTAACTCCGTAAACTGAAGTAATGAGGGACATTTGCTTCTATCCTGAGGGGGGGGGCTTAAAGGGTTTAGAGTTTGTCTCTTAAGGATTTATTCACGGAAAAGGCTGAGAACTGCAAAGTATTTGCTTTGTGTGATTCCATGCTCGTCTGCGCCCCCGCTTGACTAATCACTGAAGCTTTTAAACGCCCTGCGTTTTTCAGTCTGAGCCCGCCCCGCCCTCCTGCAGAGCTGCTGTTTGCTCACTGTCACAGCAGAAGTCGACAGACAGCAACCTTCCCGAGCTCCATGAATGCTGCTCCAGTGTGGAAAATCCGGGGAGGCCTCGGAGAGAGCCGCAAATGCTGACGACATGTTGTGCTGCTCTCCTTTGAAAAGGCTCCAGCCGGAGCTTCTGGTCGCCGCCGGTTTCCAAACCACACTGCAAGCCGAGCAGCAAAGGCCCCTTTGTCTCCATCAGCACCCCTCCCACTCCCCCTGGAGTTCTGGGACGTTCTCAAACCGGTGAATCACGGGTCGGGACCAGAACGTCCACTGAACTGGGAAGCTCAGTAAACAATAAAGACCCACTACAATAAAAGTGTGTTCTTGTGGCATTTTTCTCATGATGGAGGAGATAAATGAAAGAAATGATTAAGTATTTTTTTAAATCACTGTAAATCAGGAGCAGACAAAAGAAAATACCATTTGTGACGGGCAACAAACAAATTTTCCTCATCCAATCTGGGGTCTGGCTTCAAGACCTTCAAAATCATTTTTGTTGCACCCAGAATGTTGGTTGGGTTGGGTTTGTGAGGGGCTGTAAGCTAGCAGGAGAGAGTGTAAAGAAAGGAAGGATGAGGGCAGGCTTACTCTGCACCAACAGTCCCGACCACAACTCAGGGCTGAATTTCTAATGAACTCCTGCCGCTCTGCAGAAACCAAATCCTATAAAACGACAGATTTTTGGATTTTGTCTAAAAACTGCAACATTATAACTTTGAAAATAGATTAAAAGATGATCAGAGTGTGACTTTGAGAGTTTTTGATGATACATATCTTTGCTAAAGTAAATAAAACTGAACACAGGTAAACGCTCAATATTTTAGACTCTCTTTGCTTTAATGTGAACGCTGTGCAGAGTTGATGGATCCTCTTCTGATCCCATGTGCTCAAATTGCAATGAGCCCAGGGGACACTTTCCAGTAACCCTCAGAGATCCCAAGAAGGCCGGGCACTCTGAACACTGTTCAGTCAGAGGGTGTGTGGCCCACTTATCCAACCGCAGAGAACTCCAACCCTTGAAGGCTGAGTTCAACCCCTTTTCAAGGGACTGGGGTCCGCCCCTCTACATCTAACCGTTACCTCTTGATATCCCAATCTCAGCCTCCTCCATTCCCAGAGGTGACCTTTCATCCCCCAAAAGACAGATTCCATGACCCCGGGGTTGGGCCACCATGCGCTCACCCTCCCAGACCACCTGGTACCGCCTCCTTTTGAGGTCTCCTGCAGGCGGAGGCCCCCACAGGGGAGGAGTTCCACATGAATGTGGACTGGGCCCACGGGAAGAACCAAGGCCACCAAGCACTCACCTGCAAGCCCCACCCCCAGAATCTTCTGGTGCCTTCACAGACAAAAAAAGAAAAGCCAAAATGGATTTAACACGTAATCCCAGTCCAGGAGCAACAGTTTGAATTCCTGGTTGAAGCTGGTTTCAAAACAAACATAACTGGAACCGGATCCAATCCAAGTGTGCCGACACTCAAAACAGCAATGCTGAATTTACTTCCATGTAAAGCTGATTACATTTAGTTATGTTGACACTGAACACGCAGTTTTTTTAAAAAAAATGTCTTGTAATTGCTCCGCCCTCTTGGCCTAAAGTTGGGAAAATCCATCAGAATGTCAACTATTGTCAAAAAAAGTTTTTTTAATTGTAAAAGGAAAGAGTTGTTTTCCCATGAGCGCTATATATATATATATATATATATCCGTCCACTCTCAGCTGGGATGCAGCTGCATGCTCCTGTGTGTTTACTGCATGCGATAAAGCAGAAACGCTGCTGATGCGCCACTTGTGACAGCGCTGACCGCTTTGTTTTGGAGCCGCCAGCAGCTCCGTGAACTCGCCAGAAGACGGGCTGAAAGGTCGGGGGTCACCCAGCTCTGATCCTACGGAGCGTTCCTGTTTGTGTTCCAGTCGGAGAACGTTCTGGTGTGGGGAGAACGTGAGCAGGATCTGAATGCAGCCTGACTTTGTTTGTTGCTAGGAGGTCTCTGCTGCGCAGGGAAGAATCCCCCCTCTGTAGGGCCGCCATGTTCCTCACGTATGAACCTTCCAACTTCCATCACAGGCTTGATCAGGTTTCTTTCCATCAGCTGGTTGAAGACTTTTCTTTTTCTTCAATGTTTGGTATGTTTTAGTAAAACCCACTTTGTGACATCCTTATAGACTATTTGCTGGTCTTTTGAGGAATAGAAGGAAGTGAGTGAAGCTCCAAGTGTCCCCCGTCTCACAACCCTCACCCACAGCTGCAGATTGTGGATGAATGTCATCGAGGAGGGAAAGATATTCCTCCACAAGTCTGTGTATAATGTCTGAAGCAGGAACTCAGAGTAGAGGTGGTCATCCTCCACATGTGAAACCAGCAGAGATGCTTTGAAGACGCGTCTATGGTCCAACCAAGAGCTGGAAGCAGTGAGTTTAGTGTTACATATCCTCACAGAAGAGCAGGAGGAGATGAGCGGAAAGCAGAGGCGTCCTTTATGCTGCTCCTGACCCAAAACCACATGAGGTAAAGTGATCTATGGGAATTTAAAGTCCCGCTCCGATCATCTTCGGATCTACTTTCAAAGCCTTCCCAGTGGTCTTTTCATTATGATGAAGCCTGTTTTTAGCCAAAATCTAAAAAGCTGTGTCGTTTTGTAGGACATAGAAAAGTCCTCACTGTGGCTAAGAGCTCTCCTTTCATTGGCTCTTCCGCTACCTTACAGCCCTCAACAAAATTACCAGTGCAACAGAAAAGGCAAACAAAATCGTAGCTATCCAGCCCTGATCCAGATTCCAGCTCATCAGAATGGAGCGGAGCAGGGAGCTTGTGGCCCCGCCGAGCATATTTTCTACGTCAAAAAACTTTTTCAAACGGCGTATTGTCGTCTACTCTTGATTTACAACGAATTGAATAAAATAAATACTCATAAATGCAATTTTTAGCCTAATTTTCTTTATACATGTCCTCCATCATCAGAAAAATGTTACAAGTAGATGATTAAAAACATAAGTTGTGAAACGATCTCAAAATCCCGACTGGACCCTGAAAGACGTGAAATATTTATTACTGCAAGTCAATACAGCACAAGGTTGAGCTCACAAGTCAAGGTCGTACTTTTGTTTGAGATGTTACTAAAGAAAAACCCAAGACGAAGACCTGCAGAGGCGATTGAACGCAAAAACTGTGCGTGTTCGAGCAGTTTCTTCCACCAACTGCCTCTGGTAGTTAAAGAAAATCCTCCCGACTACCCGAAAAAACAATATAAACTTTGTTCTGTAAACATTTTTTTAAATTCACCAAAAACTACAATTCCCAGAGCCCCGCCCCTTCACACTTGGCATCATTGTAAAGCCGCAAATGTCCTCTGTACAAACCAAAAGGAGATTATTCTGTAGTATGTAGTGGTTGGGAAGCATTCAGGTTTAGAAATGTCCTCTGCAGAAGATTAATGTGCATTTCTGGCAGTCAGGAGGATCTGAACGTCTCTGCATAAACTCCATTTCCTCAGTTCTTCCTCGTGTACCAAAGAAAATAAACCACATGAAAACTGCTTTATTTTACTCCCCACAAAATGCTGGATTACATGAGAAAACTTTGCAGAGTAAAATCGGTCGGATTTTAATCCCAAACCACCCTGCAGAGCTGCTGCCAGCTGGACTGGAATATTTTGCCTGAAGGCACTTCCTGTGCAAAAGAATGACCCCCCCCCCCCCCCCCAATCTGCTGTTAAATTGAGCCTGTTGTAAATAAGTAGAGTTATATCATTCTGGTGGCACAAAAAAATGAGTATGAATGCATATGTTGTTTTATGCATGCAGATTTAGTCAGTTTGATGCAACCACTGATGCATTTTAGCCTCTTAGTGTTGGCTGCTTCTTGTCTTTAACTTCCTGTTTGAATCTTCGGCCACAAAAACCCACAAAAAAAAAAAAAAAAACACAAGAAGGCAGACTAACAACTCTTCAAATGTGTGAACTCAGTTTCATTGCAACTCAGAACCAAAAAAAAAAAAGTCTCAAAATGAGCAAATTTCAAAAGGAATCAGGCATTTATGGCTGTAGTGAAGGAGATTCATATCACAGATCTGCTCTTTATGAGATTCCACTTGAAGTTTTGTTGTTTTGAAACCATTTTATCTTTGCTCTGCATTAATTCTGAACAACAAAAATGTCAGTGCGGCTATTCCAGTTCAGCAAAAACACATGTCCGCTGATTCTTGTGCATTTTTACCGTTCCATTTTTTTAAGTAAAATGTAAAACTGCTCAGGACTTTGACCATTTTATTTGACAAACGTCTTTGCAGACGGTTTTACCCTGAACAGAACATTTTCTGGACCTGGGGTGTCACTAAGCAGAGTTTCGAACACACGGCTGCCAAACAACAATCCCCAGACCAGTTCAATCCACAGACAGTTTTATTCCCGGCAGGACCCCTTTGTGCCGACCAAGCATCAGAGGCATCAGAGTTAAACTCCGAGAGCTGCTCTAATAATCAGCTTTGGGGCTAAATTTCCCCTATTTTGTGGTTTTAAATGCTGCTGGTTTGGTTTGAGTGAAGATAAAAGCCCAGCAGAACCTCAGACGGACGTTTTTCCCGGATCTACTCCAGCTCTCTGGGTGGAAGGTACTCCTTGGAGAGCTGTTTTGGAGCTGCTTCAGGGGAGCAGTGGCTGAGGCTCTCTTTGTTGCCATGGAAACCTGAAGAAGGGAGAAGATTTCATGACTTCAGAAGTAAAAAAAGTTCATGGAATGGGGGGAAATAAAAGGAATATTAGAGTAACTTGAAGATCAAGTCATCACCTCAAATCTCCAGACAAATAGGAGCATAAATCTGCAGATTTAAAGTTTCATGTTTTCTCTTGTCCTTTATTTCCACGGGAACCCTGCCTTACAACCCAGTCAGGAAGCTCTTACAGTCCTGACGGGTTCCTCAGCTGACAGAGTCAGAGAAAAACTCCAGCGATCATGGCAGCCATGGAAACCACAGAAGCAACGCTCTGCACCAAAGGAAGGGAATCTGACGAACCTGCAGCTAAATTCAAATGTTCAGGTCCAGAGGAGACCTAAAGTGGAGTTGTGCCTTTGTTTTTTTCATGGTATAGATGCCGCAGTAACTAATCTGTTAAATAAAAATGAACTGAAACAAGCCAACAGCTTCATGGCTTAAGTTTCAGCCAAAAGATTTATTTTTGAAAAATAAATCTCAAATATTGAACATATTTTACTGTTAAAGTTCATATTTTTGTGCAAAAATTTAAAAGACATTAAAAAGTCATTTTATTTCAGCAAATTGTTACCCGTTTAGTCAAATGTTCTAAATGGAGCTTAGACATAAATCTCTTAAGTTTTTCTTTTACCCATTTGTTTCCATGATGAAGACTGTTTACTTGTTTTCATTCTTATATTTGTTTTAGTCTTATTTTAGGAAGCAGCTGCAGAAACATGGACTTTTCCCTTCCAGAATTTAATAGCATCAGATTACTTCTGTTGAGCGTTGTGGTAGATTAAAGGATTATTCCTATTTATTGAAGCAAAAACAATAGTTTGAATATCTAGAATGCAGAATCTTGCATCCCTCTTCCTAACATCAGGAACAACTTCAGGGTTTATAAAAGGACTTCTGGGGTTTCCTGCATCCTGGAGGTCCTGAACTTCACACAATAACATCTATTGTGTTGCTGTCCCGCAGTCTGATGCTGAAAAAACAGACGCTGGCTTCCTCAGTCTGCCTGGAGACGTTAGTGTTGGACCAGAGCCTTTAACGGGTCGTGCTCTCTAGGATTGAACGTTGCTTTTGTATGCAAGGCTGTAAATCTGCAGCAAAGTCCTGTCAGAAGAGCTGAAGATGAAGAGTATTCCTCAAACAGATGCAGAATCTCTGCATCAGTCTGAGATGCAGCTGCAGGAAGAATATGTGTGATTGGAAAAGCACAGATGATAAATGAGTGCTAACCACTGCACCACCGCAGCTCAATTCTTTTTTCCTTCAACTTTGCCGGTTGATGGTAAATAAACTTAAAACGTGAACTTTTTTTTTTAATAGAGAGAGCAAATCTATTTCTTTTTTTGGTCGCCAGACGTAAATTATTGGGTTTCCTTGTCAAGTGAGGCTTTTTTTTAACCACGCCCACATTCCTAATATGTTCATATTGTTTTGTTCAGCTGGAGTCGGCTATCGCATTTTCACGAGCCACAGGGGAACGCCCCTTTAGCCAGCCCGCCACACTCACGCCGTTCAAAATCCACAAGTTTTAATCAGAATCCTCCCAAAGAGGCTGGAGGTGGGAGGAGCTAAGAGGTGATGGATTGAATTCCCCTTGGAGGAGATTAAATTTGTAGATGTTAAAGTGGAGTTTTTTTTTATTTTTTTATTCAAGTTTGCGCCCTGTTGAGGTCAAATTCAACAACTTTTGGCATTTGCAGCTTGGTTATTTAAAAAAAAACCCTGACCTCTTATATGGAGTCAAACAGGATCCAAAGCTTTTCAGCAAAATCAGTTATGGATAAAAAAAAAATACAAAAAGAAGGGGAAAGATGAAAAAGGGTCCAGCTGAAGTCCAGAGAAGGGGGGGAATAAAAAGTCTCTCCTATAGAGACATTTTATCTGTCGGTTCATCGTTCTCTGTAAAGAATGATGGAAAACAAAGGAGAAAAAAAAACTCTTCAGAGGACGAGAAGCTGTAGGAAACTCCACTGCTTTGGCCTCCAATCAGAAACTTCCTGCAGACTCCGGCTCCTGGCTTGGGATGTCGACAAGCGCACAATGTTTTGGTAGTGGAACGTCTCGGAGGAAGGATGTTTTTCTGGGGAAGCTGGCCTCCTCATCTTCCCTGCAGGGGAAACTGAAGCTCGGTTATTCCAGACAACACATGGGAGAACAATGGCTGAGTGTCACTGATGATGTGGAGCCACACAAAAACAGTGAAAAACAGATCAGCGTCAAAAACAAGCAGGTAAATCCCAAAGTTCTGCTTCTTCAAAGATCAGCAAACTTTGAGACCATTTTAATAAAAGACTCTACTACTCTAGAAATAAAAGAAAAACCCAAAACTGTTTGTTCAGATCCTGATCATGTGATGTTGATAGGAGGAGCAAGGCTTTGCGCTGGTGAACTTCATTCGAGATACCACCAAGACCGGCAGCCACTGATTGGCTTGTGCCCTTCATGGACCATGGAGACATTTCAGGTCGTTGGCTGAACTGTGGTTCAGTGGTTTCTAAAACAGAAAAGACGAAGAACAAGAACCTGTGATGAGGATCAAACCTAACTGCACCAGGAGAAGGTCTTTATGGAGGGAATGTGTGAAAGTGGGCAATACTACAAGCTCTGACCAGGAAAACATTACCTGCTCGGCGTTAAGCTGTTTTGAAGAGCAACATCTCCACACAGAAACACCCCCCTCTGTATAAAGAGAAACACTGCAAAGAAAAGGCTTCAGATAATACAGACCGTTTGAATTAGATTTAATCTAAATTTAGATGCATTCAATTAAAAATAGAGGTAGTATTTTTGTTTTTTGTGTGAAATGTGTTTATAATCCCAACACAAACGCTGCGGTCACACCACAGACAAAACAGCAGCAGTGGCCAGAAGAGGGAGACAAAGAGTCAGGGGTAAAAACAAAACTGCATCTGCAAACAGGTTAACAATTTCACTCCATTCACTTACTTCCAACGACACCCCACTGACTTTTTACAAGGCTAAATTACTGACTACTATGCATCTGTGCAATAACACTATTATGCTGCGCTCATTGCAACTCATTCTATTTTGTTCATACGAATTTAATATTTGTTTCTGTACATATTGTGCAATTTTTGTTAGAGATGTGAGTTACAGTATTTTCATTTTGTATTTTATTCTAATTTATCTTATTTATCTTTACCACTCCAAGGCTGCTGCAATTTTATTGTATCAACGTGTACAAAGACAATAAAAGGATTCTGATTCAGATTCAAGTTTGATGGTGGCTTTTCAAAGTCCTCCATGTTGGACTGTGAACCTGCAATAAAAATGTTTAAATCCAGTGACTTTTTAGCAAAGTATTTTAGTATTTTATTTATTTTTTCTGATAAACGTTTACATCTCAGCTGTTGCCTTCAGGGACCACCACAGTGGTTTACCATTCCTGATGGGTACATTTGATTTGGTTTATGTTTTATATCGGATACTCAACCGACAACCCTCTGCATTTACCCGGACTTGGGACCGGCACATGAAAGCACTGGACTGTGCTCCTTGTGGTTGCATTACCTAACCAAACCTAATGTCTTTTTTTTTTAATGGTAAATCTATTTTAGGAACACTGGCACACACTTGAATATGGTTACATCACCCAGTAAAATATACATTTCTAGGGGTTTTTAAGTATATTACACTTCACCTTTTCATTAGTTTGTCACCGACTGCTTAGTTGAAGTCAAAATTTTCAACGCAATGAAATTGCCCAACACAGTTGAAAATGCCCAACGCAAAGAAAATTTGCTCAACGCAGTGAAAATGCTCCACTTTCAAAATGTCAAATGAAAGGATCGATCACCTGCATCAATGGTGTGAACACTAAACTACTGATTGTTGTAACGAGTCCTTTAACTGTGAAATATATTTATATTCATGAACAGATTCTATTTCATCCAACGGTAGAATCTGATTCTATTTAGGAACTCCATGAAAGGAGATGAGGAAGATGATCTGCAAGTTTAAGTTGCCCAATGTGCAGCTTAAACCTTGGTTAATCCATCCTCACTGTGCCCAATGGAAAACTGTGCAGAGTGTTCACTGCTGCACTAAATATAAATAAATGAAGCCACCTTCAATGCACGCTTACCAAAAGAGAGAAAGATCGGCACTGCGGCCAAAAAAAGACATGAAGGACTCACAGGTTGAAGATCTTCCTGAGAAGGAAAAGAAATAAAAAGTCATTAGAGGTTGATTCTAAAGACTTCTGTCTTTTAAGGTTGAGGATAAAGATATTTAGTCAAAGCGCTTATGGCGCCACCATCCTACTGAAAACAGAACGGCTTCACATGAGACAAAAACTTGTCCTCACTCATCTGTCAGTTACAGAGCTGCACTTCCAAAGCCTCCATGGTCGGCCATCTTCACTGAAAATAGTCTTGTAATTGTTACCTCTTTGTTCTGTGCTTTGAGTTCCTCAGGCCCACTTCTCATTTGATGGACCGGCACCGTGTTTCCAGCAAGGAATCCTGGGAGAGGGGGTAGAATTCAGACTCAATTAGGCTCTGCTTAGTTGTTTCATTCAGAACACTTTTACAACATCAATAATCCGACAGAAGGAAATAGGAAGCAGCTACAGAAATCCAAATCCTAAAGAAAACAAGCCATACTGGAATTCTTAAAATTGTTAGGTTTAATAATTTATTCATGAATTAGTGGTTTTAAAAACTTATTTGAAAATATCTAAAACAACAAAATGTTTTCCTCCACATAAAACTCAGGCCATTCAGCAACTAAACTTTCTTCTAAAAGTTTTCCAATTAGGAACCTCTAAAGTTTTCCCAACAGGAGAAAACTTCAATAAAACATCAATAGTTTGGGTGTAACCCTTGCGCTATCTTTATATGCAGATGCAGTTTAAGGTCAACATGACTTTAATGACTAATGCATGAAGTCCGCTCACCTAAGTGCTGGATTAACCTTAGGCACTTTACCATTGGGAGTTGGGTCATCTAGACCCACTAGACAGTGCTCTGAACCTTTTTTCTTCAATGATTTGTGATCTTCACTGGTGTCCATGGATTACATGAAATCTTTCCACCTTTATCCACCTTTGTCATTTCAGGAAAGGAGGCTAAGGTAAACCTGAGTTCATTAATCCCTGGAAATCAGGGAACCCTGGGTTTTCCGTTTCTAGAATGGGAGGTTTGTTGCAACCAGAGAAAGCAGAGGTCAAACCCGCTTTCTCAAAGAGAGTAACTTATAATCGGAGTCAGTATCCATGGTTATTTATGCTGTGAACCTAACCTGGTCGGGAGCAGGTTTTATTCTCTAAACTGAAAAGTTTCTTGCCGTCCCTCCTTTTAAAGACGAAGCGTATGTTTCGCTTAACCTCATTGCCCAGCATATCATTACACAGACGTCTAAGTGACAAGAATGGCTTGTCCTTGAGGACCTTAATAGGACGAGGAGGCTGCACTAATTCATAGAGAATTATATTTACCTCGTGCAAGGATTTAGAGAAGACTCGATTTTTTGTCATTTCCCTAACGCTTTTGTTTGAGCTGCTACTGCTGCTGTAGTCAATCACATATGCTACAAAATGAAAACAACATTAGATATTGCTAGATGTTTCATATGTCAAATATTGTCAACAAAGCCTACATCCATGACATGCTCACATTTGACCTGATTGAATTATGTTTTTATACTTCATTTTTAGCTGCTGCAGTGTTCTTTTAATTCCTGCAGGATTGCAGGCCCGCATCCTGCCGACCACAGCCAATCAAGAACACCTGGCTCTGATTTTGAAGCACTCACGTTCAGGTGTTGAGATCACATGACCAGCCGCTCTTCCGCAACGACCAATCCCTTTGAAGTACAGATGGTGACGCATTAATGCGCCAGATTTAATCCAATAGAATGGAAGGTGTTGTTTTCTTGAATTATATGCTGCAAATGTTCAGTAAAGAAAAGTCTTGTTTTGTGAACTGACTGTTTACTTTTTAGACAGTAATAATAATAATAAACTTATTAAACCTGGATTATATCATGATTTAGAAAGTAAAGAACACATTAAACACAGTTAAATAACAGGCCGTGTGGTTTTTGAACAGGACCTGGTCTAAGGTGGACTCAGTGTGTAATATACGATCAAATCATCCTATTTCGCATTTTAGCAAACTAGAGAAAGGTTTTACAAATTGGAAACTTTGTTAAATGTGTTCTTTAGTATCTAATGCATAATTTAATCCAGGTTTGAGCAGTCCAGGTCCTGTGGTTTTTGAACAGGACCTGGTTCTGGGTGATCTTGGTTCAGAAAATGCAGTGGAATGTTCAACTTCAGCGTCGTGCAGTGATGGAGGTTTCTGCTCTTTCAAATGTTTCTCTCTGACAGTTTGGCTGGGAGCAGAGTTTACTTTCTCCACCGGATGGATCTGCGTCTTTTGCTCAAGGTAACAGCTGTAGGAAAATGTTGACTTACTTAATTCTTTAAAAATAGGACTAAAACTCCGGTTTCCGCTCCATCTTTGAATGAGTTATCAACTAAGAATCTCCAAAAGTACTTTTACTTTTATTTACTTTTTTGCCATGACATGAGGAGAACCAAACATCCACGCATTTACCCCGTTTTCCAGGAACTGGCAGGCTGGATGCAGCCGCTCCATAGCCACTGATTGCATCTCTATGGAATCTGTTGCTACAGAAACGTGAGTCCTTAGCGACCGGCGCCACCCCTCAGGACTTGAAACTGGAGACGGTTTGGTCGTCCGATCCAGGACGTTCAATGGGAAAGACGAGCAAACCGATCCGCTGGAGGAGCAGCTGATAAAAGCCCACAGGTGGGGTAGAAACCTTCTAGAGGAGATGAGATGTTCCTTTGAGTTTTAGTCTTTTCATTAAAGGTCGAAGGACAACATCCCCCCCCCCCCCAACTTTGAAGAAACGACATGAAAATATGAAACTGCACAGTCATGGTTAAGATGTTGTTTTATTGTAACCGTAGAAACTTTCCCAAAAGTCACACAAACGACACCCGTCGTCCCATTTTTCTACTTTTGAATAAAAAAACATTTTTAAAAAAAGCAGCCCGAACTCATCAGACGAGATAAAAACATTCATTGCTACATATCCAGAACCGAACACTGGAGCAGAACCGGACTCACAGAGGAGTGACATCTGTCAGAGCCTGTAAAGCTCTGAGTTGCTCATCAGCGACCCCTACTGGCAGAAGAAGGCTTCTACAACTGAGGACTAAAACATCAATAAATGATGTTATTAATGCGTTCAGCTTCAAACATTACCACCAGTTCAGCAGCTGATAAGACGTGTTGTTTAGACGACTAACGGTTAACCAGTTTGTGATTCAAACTTAAGTTTCTGTGAAGAAAACATTCAGCTTTAGAAGATCTGAGCCCTTAAAAAGAGAAGATTTTGTGTTTTTATGTTTTTTAACCACAGACCATGAAGATTGTCCTCAACCTGCGTTTGTCCAAAGGTAAAAACTACTCGTGAAAAGTGGAACTTGATCCCGAAGACTGTGGAGAACCTGATTTGATCTACAATGTCAGATGGAGCCTCATCCAACCCCCACTTGTGGTTCATCTGCCGCCACAGACCACCTGGAGGATCACCTCCCGCGCGTCCTGAGCGCCGGAGCTCGGCTCCCCGTCGCCCTTCTTCACGTAGGTGCCGATGAGGAAGAGGCTACGGTCCCCGACCTCAGACAGGCCGAGGGCCTCGTGGAGATCGGTGATGCTGCAGGAACCTGGAAGATCCTGGAGGCAGGAGTCCACATGAGGGTGGAGACGAGGACAATGGTTTCAGAAAAAGAAAAGGGGACGGGCGGTTTGAGACAACTTCCGCTCACCGTCTTCATCTTCGGCTCACCTGTTTGTTGGCCAGAACCATCAGAGGCAGGCTGGCGCGGTGACTCAGCAGCTCGTCTAGGTGTTTCTTCGCCAGCGGGAACAGCTGAGGGTTGGAGGAGTCGACCACGAACACCAGAAGCAGGGCTTTGGACAGGTACCTCTGCCAGTACGGCCGCAGGTCCTCATTACCTCCAACTGACAGACCCCTTTTGTTTAAACACTTTTAAAGATGGTCTACAACATGACCAATCACCTTCACCCGTCGACTCTCGGACATACTTTCCAGAAACTCGATGTGCAGGTCGTCTTTGCTGATGGAGACGGCGTTGAAGCCCTTCGTCGGCTCCGTGTCCTGATCCAAGCTGCTGCCGGAAAAACAGTGCAGCAGGCTCGTCTTCCCGGCTCCCTCCAGACCCAGAACCAGAACCTGGGTCCCACCCGTCTCCACAGGACGGCTCTGGGAAAAGGGGAAAAAAAAACGGCCTCAAGTCTTTGTAACAGAAACTTAAAGCTTGGTTTTATTGACACACACCTCTGAGCTGCATAGACAAATTGTAGATTTGTTTAAAAACAGCTAACAAAATAAAAGTTTTGATACAGTCATTTAAAGATGTAACTATTCTTTATTGGAGAGAATACATCTTTGTCTCAGAGTTAAAACCCCCCCCCAAAAAACTCAATATTAGATACGTGCTCAATTTAATCAATGGGAAACCTTTACAAGAAAATTCATCTTTGTGTCAGTTTTATCATATTATTGACATGGAGATGAAAAAAGTTATTTTTAAAGAACCAAAAGTACACGTTTATAAAGAAAAGAAAAGGTGTATTGACGCATGTTTATTATAATTTTACATAAAGATTGTAAACATTCGCCTTCAACAACCCCCCTTTCACATTAACTATTATTTAAGATTTTTTTTATGATTCCTTCCCATATGTTTTGTGATTAGATTTACAAAGACATTAGTGAACTTCACTCATGGTTGTACATTCTAAGAAAAGTAAACGAAAATAAGATTAAATGACAGAACGTTTTAATTTGTATTTTTTTAAAGGGTGAAAATTCAATGTTTCTTGTAAACCTGAATAATTTGTTAGTATTTCTCACTAAATACGTTCGTTGAAATGTTTAGTTTAGTGTACAAAACATCGTGGTGACACTCACTACATATCCCACAATGCCCTTCTGCCTTTTCCACCTCGCAACCATACTTGCAACAAAGCTGGATGCTAGGTGTAATAGTTTCCTTTTTTCTGTAAAAACGAATAAAAACAAATATTAATTATCCTAACTTATGAAAAACAAAACATGACGGATGCAGTTTAAGGTCAACATGACGATTTCCAGCTTAGTTTAATTAAGAAAAAACATTAATTTTATTGAAAGTGGTGAGCCCGCCTTCTATGGACGTTTTTATTGGCTAACGAGACACTTACGTTACAGAATACTGCACTCTGATTGGGTTAGACTAACCAGACCCTCCCCCAACTGAACATCATGGTCATGCAGTGCTCAGTAAATATAAAAGTAAATAAATAAAACATTTCCCAACTACTTTAAGTATTTAATTCGCTTTTAAAATATTTTAAACCCACAAAAACACTTTACCGTGGAAGTTTTCTGCGTTGTAACCACCGTCACCGTTTCTTCTTCTACGACTAACTCCTGCTCCTGTGTTCCTTCCCCCTCTTCTTCTTCTTTGTTACTTTCTCTTCTTTCCTTCTTAGGTAAAGGGGGGTTCCTCTGCTTGAAGAACGACGTGTGGTTCCAAATTAAATAAGCGACTCCCCCCGCTAACACAACAGAGGCGCCAAAGACTCCAACTTCCCTCACGCCGACCATGGTGGTCTTCAGCTGGGAGCTCTAACTGCAGAGTTGGGGAGACCTCCAGAGGTCCGGACCGGCCATTCTTTGAATAGTTTTGCGTTCAACTCCTCTATTCGTCTGTTCGACCTCCTGCTCCTCCTTTTCAACAAGTGGATTAGGTGACAGGAAGCTCCGGATGAACTTCTGGAAACGATATTTCCGGCTGACACCCGTCGATTTGTTGACGCAGTTTCAACGTTTTACCACCAGGTGGAGCCAAAGATGCCAAACCCATCGGCTTGTCTGTTTTTCCTTATCTTAAATTTCAAATTCAACTTAATTTATTAAGTACTTTCCTCTTACAGAACAGCTCAAATGCTATATATAGAAATAAAACATATATACAAATATAAATAATAATTAAAATAGTAACCATAAAGGCCACCCAACACACATGCATACTGAAAAAAAGGGGTAAATAGTTAAAATCAAATTTAAAAATGAGGAAATTTAAGAACTATTGATAAAAAGACCATTAGGCAAGGCTGCTCCACACGTGACCCCCAGAGTGCTTTAATATGAACATTTTTATGTTTAATTTTACTTTAAAAATATTTAACAGTTCAGATTTACAATATTTAAACCTATGAGTTATATCGCTAGAGGAGACACGCCCGCTTGAGAAGCCTGGCCACCGGTTATTACAAAGAATTTTTTTAAATAATTTTAAACATTACGAGGTTTTCGACCTCTTAAACATGTAATTTAAATTATTTAGAAAAGCCCAACAATAACTCAATAATGATAAATAATAATAATAAATCAATAATACATCAATAAATAATAATAAATCAATAGGAAGTCAAAAATAATAAATAATTAATAAGTCAGTAAATAACATTAATAATAATAATGTCAACAATAAGTCCAAAAGTTAACAATAGATTTTCCCTAAAAAATAAAAAAAAACACAGTTGGTGAAACACAGATGCTATGGTTCCGGGTTTCAAGCTAACAGTCTGGCCAGTCTTTTCAAAATCTGTTTCCACAAAATCTTTTGAACATATCCAGACTCAGTTGGTACCACAGTGATCCATCTGGGTTAGCTCTTTTTACTGCTAAGGCCCACTTTTTCCTTAAGTCTGAATCCATTGGAAACCTGCAAGAAAAGTTCAGTCCCTGAGTCAGAAATGTATAATTCTATATTATTATAATAGTCTAGTCCTAGTATGCTGTATCCAGGTTTAACACAATAAAGTTTACATTTATGTCGACAGCAAATTATTATGAAACATGTTGATAATAGCCCTGCAGCATCATGCATGTCAATGTTTACTATTAAAAAAAACTTGTACTATTGGAGCTTTGAAAGACAAATATTACAGTCCTTATGCCTTCCTCCTCCGTGAACTCATTTCTCCGATTTTGGCAGTTGAAACCCGCACAATGAACTGGCATTTAGCAAAAAGTGTGTTCACATGCATGCACTGCAGCAGTGAGTTGACCTCACCAAGATGGCGGTGCTCTCCTCCCATGAGGAACCACGTGATGTCTCCTCTAGCGATACAACTCAATGATTTCAACGCTGTTTGATTAGCTTAAAGAAAACTTCAGCAAGGAAAATAAACGTATTTGTCAAATCTATTACAGATGTGAATCTATAAATGGATTAGAAAAATGGAAAAGGATTTTTTTTATACATAATTGTACATGACATGGAATTTATTATGATTAGTTTGTTTAAACAGGAGTGGGGAAAGTGACCGTAATAGCTACAAAAAACAAGTTAAAATGCCTCATTTTTACTTCTATGATGCAAAAAAAAATTTTTTAACTTTCAATTACTTTTTTTTCCCCTTAAAGCTTTTATAAAGTTTGATTTGATTTAAATTCATTAGCATCAGATCTGCTTCTGGAGGTCGTCACCTTTTTTCTCCAGTTTTTCCTCATATTTACGTTTCTTAAATGTTTCTCCTGCGTACTGAGGTCCTCACCACCAGTCAGAGGCTTTGAGGTCCCTCAGAGACCTACTGTAGTACCATTGTTAGTTTTCTTTTATTTCTGCTTGGATGACGACATTTCTATCAATCTGACCATCAGACAGGAAAAACTACATTTTCTGGACTTAAACCAAGGATTTCATTTTTATTTTGGAAGTCTGAACATTTAATATATTGATTTAATAAATCCAAATAGACCAGATGCCAGAGCTGAACCTTTATTAAATGTGTGAACTTGTCCCAGAATCCCGGACAGCCGTCTTCCTCACAGCTTGAACGGCGTGGTCCGGCGGAACCTCTTGACCTGCATGCTCTCCAGCTGTTCGGGAACGCTCAGCAGCCAGGCGTGGGCCTTGCTGTCCTTCTCATCCTTTCCCAGGCTCATCCAGGTCCTGGCCCGCAAAGATGGGGGCCGCTTGTACAGGGGGGGAGCTGGCGCCCCACCCTGCTCGGCCCTGGGGCTGGACCCATCCTGGAGTGCATGCCGGTGTCTCCTGGACCGTGGCGCCTTCTGGAAGCTGCTGTAGCTCCTCTGCTTGATGGAGGACAGCAGTCTGGCTCTTCTTTTGCTGCAGGGCTCCTCCTCCTCCTCCTCGGCTGAATCTTCATCCTCTTTGGTGCTCTTGTGGGCCTTGGAGGTGAAAGTCTTCTCCTGCCAGGTGAGGAACTCGGACATGCAGGCCTGCAGGCGCTGGTGGAAGTCTGGCAGGGTCATGGTGGCCCGGCTGCTGACCTGCACGGTGTCCTCTTTGAGCTTCTCGTAGTGGCTCTGGATGTTCCTCACCTCCTCCATGAGGTCTGCAGGCAGCAGGTCCTGCACCGCGGCGGTCCTCCTCAGGAACTCCGGACACTCGGGGTGCTTCTTCGGGTGAATCTGCCTCTGGAAGCAGAGCAGATGAGGCATGGCGGCGTAGTGGAAGGCCTTCTCCGCCGCCAGCTTCTCGTACACGAACACCACGTCGTAGTGCTGCGCCCTCACGGAGTCTCGCAGGAACATCTCCACGTGAGTCCAGTCCTTCAGGGCCAGCCGGATCCTCAGAGGAGGAGAGGCGGGCTGCGTGTGGAAGAAGGCGAACAGCAGGTACAGGCCGCCGGTTCGGATCTGGTAGCTGTAGGGCGGCAGGAAGAACTTGGCGGCGGTGGCCAGAGCGACCCTGCAGAACCGCCTCACTTCGCTGTAGTTGCCGAGTCCCGCGAAGACGTCCGAGAAGCTCATGTCCCTCCAGAGGGCGGAGAAGACCTCGTACCGGACCGAGTCGGTCTGCTGGAACCGGCCCAGCAGCTCCTCCACGTCCTCGGTCAGAGGCTCGTAGAAGAAGTCGGAGTAAATCGGATGAACGCGAGGCATGCCGGCACGTGCGCCCAGGCGGAACAGGTGTCTCATCAGCGAGGAAACGGGGAGCGGCGCCCTCTAGTGGTCAACGACAAAAGAGCAAACTTAAAAACAAAAGTTAAAAAAAAAATCTTTCTAAAAGATACAAAATATCTAGTTTTTCTCTAAGCGTTTTATAATAACCAAATATATATATTTAAAGCATAAATTTGTTTTAACTGTTTGTCATTTTTTTCTGTAAACTAAGATTTGACATTGTTATCCAGTTAGATTACAACTTTTAACCCTTAATATGTTTTTCCTGCTAAAACAAATAAAACTAAATGAACAATTAGTGCATTTGTATACCATTTCAAGGTATAAATATGTTTACTTTAAAGAGAACATGACTTTTTTTAAATTCTCTTCTCTCAATTAAATAAAATGTAGATTTTTCTTTGTTTTTATTTTTCATAGCACTGAAGCTCTCCTGAATCTTACCAAATGTTCTTGATCTAAATACCTTCACCTTGCACATTAAAATCACGTATAAGGTGGTATTTTCTGAAACAGAAACATACCCCAATTATTAAAAAGGTTTACTTTAAAAAAGAAAACCCAAGAATAAGGAAATGCATCCTATCTTGCCTTGCAGTGAGAAGGCCCTGGTTTATCCATAGAGTTTGCATGTTGTCCTCGTGCACATCTGGGATTTCTCCAGTTTCCTCCCACAGTCCAAAAACATGCTTCATAGATTATTTTGTGTCTCTAAATTGCCACTAAGTGTGCATGTGTGGCCCTGGTCACTAGCTGGGATAGGCTCCAGCAACGCAGTGACCCTAAAAGAGATTCAGTGAATTCTGAAGATGGGTGGATCTTTTGTGGGCCGACTTGACTCTTAACTTGAAATATCTTTAATAAAATAAGTCATTTTATATTAGTGGAATTGTTAACTTTTAATTCTTTGTGTCTTATTTTTATTAAATAATGTCAAATATGAACTCTATAGTTGCAGTTACTTTATCTTAAAAAAAAAAACAAAGTGCAAAAGGAAAAGGCAGTTCTGTATTTATAATTAAATTCAAGTTTGAGTCTCATAACCACATCAGCTTCTGACAGAAACGTTATTTTATTCATATATACTAATAAGTTTAAGCTAGACGCTCTGCTTGTGGTCAGTTTTAATGCAAACTCTGCTCTCGTATGATGATTAACTCGCGTTCATGTCAGCTTTTTCCTGAGCTTTTCCCCCCAAAAGTGAGATTTCTTTGTCTCTGGAACTAAAAACTCCTAAAGATTTATAAGTTGAACTTCTCCTTTCTGCCTTTTTTTTGGTTAAAAAACAAAAACAGGTTTAAATAAGACTTTTTATTGAAAAAAAATAATTTATCAAATCTTATTTACATAAATTACACCACAGAGCCTGCAGGCGTCTGTTCACACAAAGGGGAAAAAGAAGTTGAAGGGAAGTTTGGCGTCGATGGTGGGCGTGGCTCTGTAACCAGGAAGTGCGTCTGCAGAAACTGGAACGAAGGCCACAGAGCTTTGGACCGGCAAGCTGCCGCCGCCGCCGCTCAGCAGAGGCTGCGGAAGACGGAAAGCAGAGGGTGAGAAAGTTCATCCCACCTGGAGACGCAAACGTGTCGCTTCATGACAAGACGTTACAGAAAAGTTGCAGGACAGTTCGTTTGTGGGCAGAATTTCATGTCTCTCGTCTCCAGAATATTTTTGTTTTTTTGTTTCTAACAAATATCTCAACTCGATCTAAAACGGTTTGAGTCCACCGTAACAAAACCGCCACAGTCTCAGTCAAAGACATTCAGCAACCGTCGCAGATGGATGACAAACGCTTTGATTTCTGTCTGTTGAAATGATTAATCTGATGTCTTAAGTGTGATAAAATGTCAGGAAGTGATCATTTAGCATGAAGCTCTGAGAGCAGACGGCGTCTTTTAGGGCATCATTCTTTGTCCTGACTTTTGTGTCTGAGGAGGCGGAGCCTAGCCGCTTTTGTCTTTGGATAATCTAAATTCATTCACAAACCTAAGTGTTCTGTGTTTTCTAAGTCTAAAGTCTGAGTTCTGAACCTGCGGCTCCTCAGGTCTCACCAAACTGCTGCTGTTGGTCTGAATGATCTCCCGGATGCTGACTATCTGGGCCTGGGGGTTCTCCAGGGATCCATATTTGGTCCATTCGATCTCTAGATGGAGTGAGAGCGGGATGCTGCAGCTTTGGTCCTCCTGTGAGTCACAGTCACGGCGGAGACGAGTCAAACCGGAGTGTTTGCGGAGCGGAGACGCCCGGCAGAAGATGGGGTCACAGCGGTCTCACCACAGGACTGAAGCTGCTCTGGACGGAGACCCAGTCTAGCTGCTTGTTCAGCGGGGAGTTTCCAAAGGAAGCCACGTACTGAGGGTAGTTTGGTCCTCTGAGGACGTCCAGGAGCTGCTGCAGGACCAGCGAGCAGTTGGCAGCGTCCTCCAGCCTGTGCAGATCAGAGAGGTCAGAGGGTCAGAGGTCACCTGAAGGCCGCAGACGGCGTGCTGACAGTAGCGGGACGCGTTTGCCTCAGCGTGCAGCCGGACACGGCGTTCACACCGAAGAGGACCGGGGAGCGCCGGTGAGGACCACGCAGGCAGTCCTGCTCCGCGGAGCTGTGGAGCAGAGACAGAGCATCTCTGAGCTCCGTGCTTCTGCTGATCCCTGTGGAGAACGCGGTCAAGGCGCAGAACGGCAGACAGGCGTGGAGAAACCGTCTCTTCTTCTCAGTGGAAGGATATTCTGCGGTTTTCGTTCCAGACAGGAGAGGACGTCCGACCACATAGCCGGGATTTCCGCTGAGACGAAGAGCCAGCTCGCCGCCGTCCTGCAAACGGCAGACTAACGTCACGGTCATGTGACCAGAGACCGTTGGCGAGTGAGGATCTGCTGCAGCACCTGGACAAAGGTAGCCTGGAACTCCTGCTCCAGCAGCACCGAAGCTCCGCGGATGAACCCCAGCACCACGGAGACGGCGGCGTTCACCACCGCGCCCGCCGCGTTGTACCGGATCACATAAACTACCTGGAGAGACAAAGTTCTTCAAAACATCCAATCACGCGAAACGACTGACGTTTCCGAAGAACGGAGACGCTTCGACGGTTCACCTTCAGCGCCACACGAGCGCAGACGCCTGTGCTGAGGAGAACAGGACGCAGGTCCTCTCCGGCGCCGACCGTCAGCTCAGACTGAGTTCCTTCTGTGGACCGAAGCACCACGGAGGAGACGTCCACAGGAACCACCTGGAGCAGGAAGTGGGACAATAATGCGTCTGAACCGTCAGCCCGTCCGTGCTTCAGTGATGTTTCACAGCTCTGATGGGAGACACTGGAGACCTGGACTTCACGAGACGAGCCTTTATACCAAAAAGTCTAGCTTTTATTTTAGAAACCTTAGAAGAAATGATCAATACGTAAGACTTTTCAAATAAAAAATAGATCTATCAAACTGGAAACAGGAAGTTTGCAGCTGAATCGTAAATGAGGGAAACTTTGGAGCACAGCTTCATATCATAAAGAGAAAATATCATCTTCACAAACAGAAATGAGGAGAAATACTCACTGCGGCATCTTGATTCTTCCCCTGCAGAGCAGAAAAAGTTTTCTATTCAGTCACAACGGACACATTCGGTGGAGGTACATGAAAATTCGGCTTCTCGTGTATAAAATAATTCACAAAACTAAATAAATTATTAGTTTAAATGTTAGAATAAAGTCTAAAGTATCTGAATTATTCAGATCTAGCATGACTTTTCAGTGGAGAAGAGGAAAGAGCATTGAGAAGCTGGCAGTGCTGTGCTTTCAGGACGGGAGCCTCACATTAAGCAGCAGGATGTTGGAGTAGGAGTCCATGCTGAGAGCAGGCAGGGAGCTGCAGTCCGTCTCCAGGATCACGCGTCGGGAACACCGGCTCTGCTGATCCTTCAGGAACGCTGGGGGGAAAAACAGCAAAACACCCGACGTCAAAGAACAATAAATAAAAAGAGTCAAACCTACATGTGAACTCTGTGTGCAGACATGAAGCCCGCTCAGGTTTACCTGCTGGACTCTTGTCCACACAGGCAGCAGTGACGCCTGCAGCAGGCAGGTAAAACTCCCCCCTCTGCCCGCTCTCGTCTGCAGTCCTCAGGACATCTCCAAACTGGAACCACAGCCAGAACCGACAATCTGATTCAGCACATTGACCACTTCCTACAACACCACAAGAGCGCCACCATGTGGTATTGACTCTTAGCGCTGCTAGCATAGTTAGCATCTTTAGCAGTGTGTTTTTCTGTCTGAATTCCCACCCTAACCCCTAACTACTAAAAAAACTATATAGTACAGCACACAGTGCTGTATTATATTCTAAGTGCCCTGAATTTTAAAAGCGATTCGGACACCATGCTCACACTACCTTTTTCTTTTAACGGCGGATATGACGTCATCGTTAAGTTAGAATCAAGTTAAAATCTATTTGATATTAGCGTTTTGTGACGATTATTTATGAGTCCACTGTCTTCTGAAAATAAAAACGTTGATGATTTGTAAAAATATCACATTTAAATACATTTTTTTGCGCAAAAATTGTTCCGACGCAATGCATTGTGGTCTATATTCGCACTGGGTTTTGGAATTGTAGGTTATGTCCAAACTCCCACCCTAACCCCTACATAATGCACTCTATAGTGCGATCGCCATTTTCTAGTGCTGTCCGAATCTACAATTCTAAAATCCAGTGCCCTGGAAATTTACCCGAAGTCTCTGCGAAAAACCAGTGGGCATCGATGCTCACCAGATCGGCGAATATAGACCACAATGCATTGCATCGGAACAATTTTTGCCAAAAACAAAATCTATTGAAATGTATTTTTTAATAGTTAATGATGCTGAAGCACTGCTGGCACTTTCAGCAATTTTAGCATTATTAGCACCTTTAGCCAAAGTGAACATTGGCTGTGAGGGGCGAGAAGCAGCCGCTTAGCCAATGAGGGCACGTAAAAAGAGAGTGGTGTGGGGGCAGTGAGGGTGGGAGGGGGGAGCAGCTGCTTGGCCAGTGAGGGCCGGTAAAAAGCGGACCCAGACGGCGGGTAGTGCCTGTCGGCCATACAACACCAATCACAGCTTTAAATTATTGTAATGATCACAATATAAAAAGAAAGCTTCTACAAGTGTAAAAGACCAAAGAAAGTAACCCCCCCCCCCTCCCTGTTTTTTAAAAACAGAGTTCAAACTATTGAGCAAACGCTCAAAACAGCCAATGAGTCAAACGTTACCTGGTATCCAGGTGAGCTCTGGACTTGAGCGGGAAGCCCCTGGTCGCTGCTCTGAGCGCCAAACATGAAGCTGCTGAACCGTTGAAAGAGAGTCTGGAAGTTTCTGTCGGTGGGAAGAGCCGGCGGAGGAAGAGACAAACCGTCCACGCCTGCAGACACGCAGCAGGTCAGACCCCGACCCAGACACGACCCCAACCAGGGGTCCTAGTTCCCCGCCACGTGATCCCGTTTCACAGGTTTAAAACGCCTTTCAGGTATGTGAGAGTGTTTGCAAAGACGGCAAAAAAAATAAATCAATCAATGTGGAAACAAAGTTCAATTAACATTTGCAAAACAGATGGAGAAATGTATTAAACAACATTTAAAAAAAAGAGACAAATAGAAAAGAAGATTTTCTGACAGGACCTGAAATTGTACGTAAAAAGGTAAATAAATATGAAAGTGGATGAAGTTCTTAAAATCCTAAGGCTTAGATAAAGAACAGATATTGTGAAAATATTAAATAAAAAATTCAATAAAGAAACTTATGAAGAAAATGTGTTTGAATGAGTTAATTTTTGGCATTTAAGACAATTGAATTCTGCTTTTTTTTACAGCTCCTGTTAGCAGATTTTACTTAAAAAACTGTCTGTTTCTGGAATTGTTTTCTCTAATAAAGCCCTAATTTGTAAAAGACAAAATAAATGTCAACACAATTCTGACATATTTGTAGAAATGTGACAGAAACCTGCAGGCTTGACTTTCAGAAATCATCCATTGATTTTCTTTTTCTTCTTTAGTTTAAATAAAAGTTTAAAATACAGATAATCTTGTTCAGAATGTGTATAAAAACATAACATGAGCTTCAGGAGGAGCTCTGACTCACGGTTGTATGAATGGATGCAGAAAAGGTCATAGTTTGTCTCCTTTTTGATGGAGGTGAGAAGCTCGGAAAAACCGTCAATTCGTGTTTTCAAAGCGTAGCTCGCCACGCCGCGGCTGCACAGCTGCCTGCTGTCACTGTGAGTGAAGAAATAACAATGAAAAACCGAGTTTAAATCTGAAGTAAAACACCCAAAACAGAAATCCAGCCAGAAACGAAGCACTATGGAGTATTTATTTTTAATTTTGAGCTTGTTTGCTTTCTTTGTGCTGCTCTCTCAGGTGATTTTACCTGTGAAGAGGTAAATGAGCCATAATGAGCCTATTTTCCCCATCTTTTTTTTTTTTTTAAATCTTATACATGTATAAAAATGGGAAGTTTCCTTAATCTGCACTTAGAAGCTCATTTCATTCAAATATTCAAAATGTCAACAAAGGTGAAGCAGATCTTTGAGTCACAGCTGTGGGTTTAAAAGAAACTGTGTGGACTGGCAAAGCATGATGGGTAACGGCTGACATTCCTAACGTCACGAGAAGCAAACATCTGTTCCCCTAGGTGGGTAGTAGTGTGTTGGATATTGATTCCCTGCGGCTGAAACTCACCTCACGTCAGTGACTGAGCAGCTGGTGAACAGCGCCACCTCCTGCTGACAGTCAGCATCACAGCAGCAGCTGATGTCACACGCGTCCGTGTGCTCATCACAGGGACACAGCGTGTCGACTGAAACACAAAGCTGAGGTCAGAAGGTCAGAGTTCAACTATCCTCTGATGAGAAGTTTAAATATCAAATGAGAAATGGTCACCTTTTTGATTTCAGCAGCAAAAAAGGATGACAAACAACAACAAGCACAGAATCTTTAAGCCCTAAATGTTGGTATTTTGATCATGAAGCTGCTTTTTAAACTTCAATAACATAATGACAGAAGTTGTAAAAGCAGCCCTCACTGCTTCACAGCCCTCACTGTCCCTGCAATCCTGGTCAGAGCTGCCCGGGACAAATTTATGGGGAAAAAAAAGTTGGTGGCTTTTCTGTTAGTTTTAACTCCATGGCAACCATTCAATTTTTTGATCGCCTGGGGGTGACGGACGCGTGTATATAACTTTTAGAAAGATCTGCAAAAGTAAATTTTTAGATTTGCTTGGCAACGGAGGTTATGTGCTAACCACGCCCTCATTCCTAATGTGTACATATGTTATGACATATCATTTTGTTTAGCTTGGGCCAACGATTCATGTATTAGATTTTCACAATACTCCTGTAAAAAACAGGGAAACGCCACTTCTGCAAACTCACCACGCTAACGCTGTTCATAATCTGCAAACCTTAAAAACCAGTAATTTTTTCCTAAGTAGCTTCCCGACGGGGTCATGGACGTAGAAGCCAGTAGATTGAAATACTGCAGAGTTTAAATGTGTACTAGAGAACTGTTTTATGGAAAATTCAAGATGGGGGCTTCTTTGCAAGGTCAAAGGTCAATAAAACTTGTGGTTTTATACTTAACCTGGTGACGTATGTGTGACATACTTTGTTCACTATGTTAAAAATTCACTTTCATCAAATTTTGCTGAGATTTTTAGCTTGTAAAAACTTGTGAAAGTTTTGCTCAAAGGCGCAGAAAAGCATTTGCATAACCTGGTCCTAGCAGGTTTTTTTTTGAGAATATAAACAAGCAATTCAAAAAGATAAAAACGGTTAAAGTAAATAATTTAAGGACTGTTTGCAACGTCAACAGAGTTACTTTAGACAAAAACAAAACGGTGTTGCGTTCAGGGACACGCACCAGCGGTCACTGGCGTGGGGAGGCGGCCGGAGACAGGCAGGGGCTCGGCGGGCAGAGGCGGCGGCTCCGTACCGCTGGAGGTCCGGGTTGTTGTTGAACTCAACACCGTTGACTCCGTGGATGCAACAAACGTCGTTCCAGATGTGAAGTTTAGGTCATCCCACGCAGTCGAGTTAAAATAACTGCTCGTCGAATTTTCATCAGAATTTACAGTAACAATCAAAAGGAAAAAAAAAAAAAAATCCGAAGCTAAAAAGACGAACGCCGCCATACTTGTTACAGACCGTTGCTATGGTCGTTGCTCTTCTTCGACTGTTCGTTTCTGCTCGCGGGCTTTCAGTTTGTATAGGCTGCCACCTACCGGTCAGTTGCATGAATGCAAGGTCCCTGAAACACATTTAACTGTTTTTATCCCGAAAAGAACCAAAAAATCAAACAAGATTTTGTTGATCACTGTGCTGTTTCTGTGATATTCTGAACAAATTGGAAATATTTGGAAGTTTAATCTCTAATTTATCAGACTGAATCATATAAACAAACGAAATAATTCATAAAACATGTTTAGAACAGCCTCCCCGAAGTCGTAAGACAGGCCTCTTCTGTGTTCATGTTCAAATCTAGACTTAAAAAATTTCTGTTTAGCCGTGTATATGACTGAAAGGTCCTATCTGCACTTTTCTTTCCTTTCCTTCCTTTAATTTTAAATCAATTTTCAAAAATTTTCTTTTCTTTTAAAGTAAATTTTACGTTATTTCTATGATGTATTGTGATTTTAATGCATTTTTCTGTTTTGTGAAGAACCTTGAATTACTTTGTGTACGAATTGTGCTATACAAATAAACTTGCCTTGCCTTGCCTAGTCTTACTTTTATAAGACAAGGAGTTGAAATTAGGCTTTTTTTTACAATACCATAATAATGAAATACATTATGTTCATCAACCCTTCATGGGAGAATTTTTTATTAACATTGAAGACTTTAAAGCAACGTTGAATTACAGTTAATGTTCTTAAACAATAAATAAACAAACAAAAAATACTCTTTTGAAAGCGTAAGACCTCTTTAAAGTGCAAATTTCAAGCACAACAGACTTATTTAGTCTTGACGAGAACTTGAAGGGACACACCACCATTAAATAATCTGATTTAATGATTAAAAAAACGAATAATGACTTCTTGTGAACATAAAGATGTATGGGTTCAATTTCATAGTCTTGAAATAACTTATGATCCATGTGTGTAAATCAAATTTTCTAACTAGATCTGCAACTTTCATCTTCTGATAATAAATTAGCTTGTGTTATTTACAACACTGTACAGTCATTTTTATAACAAAAAAAAGTGTTTGCAGCATAGATCACACACTTCAATGAAAACATTAATGATATTTTTAGGTCAATAAATTAAGGGAAAAGCCTAAAAAATGCCAATAAATAAATAAACGAGCAAACTATGCAGCAAAATAAAATGTTCTGAATCCTGATTGGGAACTTGATTTGCAACCAGTAGATGGCGACAAAAGATAATGAAAATAAATAAAATCTAGTAGGTCAAGAGCATTTTCTGTACCTGTAAATTTCAGTGAGATGTGTGGGAATCTATCATTTCAGGGGAAAATAATGAAAAGAGTCTATATAGTATTAGGGGAAATATTAGATTTGGGTTCCTGGTTGAAGCTCATCTTGGAGGCGCATTTTTGATGCCTGAAGTATGATGACTCCAGACTAACATTAAACTGACCTGAAACGAGGTCGAAGACTGTTTTATCCCATCTCCAAAGTCAGCTGGGTCACATTTCGGAATCCATTTAGGGACGAAAAAGCAGCCTCACCAGCTAAAGTCCTGCAGCAAAAAGATCACACACTTCCACATTGTCATGCTGCCAATCATTTACTCCTTTGGAGGAGAATAAAACTTTTCTATAGATCCACAGAAGTCAATATTTGATCCATATATGAAAAAAAAAAACACTGTGCAGTGAAAAAACAAACAAATCCGTTTGATCCTCTGGGATCTGAATATGTTTTATAACCAACTGCATCAATGACAACATTAAGTGAATTGTTAACTACAACAAATTCATTTTATTCATTAATTTAAATCACAACAAAGATTTGGAGCAAGTTCAATACAGGTTTAGTTTCTGTCAACGTTGATCCCATCAGCAGCACAAGCGTCTGTTTCTGAATCTTCACAGCGCTTTTTAAAGGATGATCCTCCAGCGCCACAATCTCTGTTTGTTTTTGTGGATGAGATTGTGTGGAGGTCCGGCATCCCGTCGTGTGTGTGTGACCTGGGACCCTGCCCTCCCGCTCTCAGCGAGCGCATGCTTTATTTCATGTTGACGGCGTTCTCATCCGCCTGCAGGGAGCAGATTTTATCCCCGGGCTTGTTGAACAGCAGCAGAGCAGAGGCTGACCCCCAGCTGCAGCCGCGTCTCCTCCCTGCAGGTTCCTAACCTCTCCCGTTCCTCCAGCGTCTCCCGGATCCTCGTGGTCTACATATAGAGCAGCTCTCCTTCTGATTGTGTTCACTGTAAGGTCTGATTGCCGGCACACCTGTACTGTGCATGACTCCTGAACACAGGTCATCGGAAGGTTGAAGCCTCGCTGGTGTGAGCACGTGCACTGGTGGCACCAAGAGGAAGGAAGTCTAATTAGAGCATTAATTAGGAGGAACGGCTTATTGAGTAAATCCTTTGGTCATTGGGGGAGAAGACAAAGCAGCAGATCTTCCTTCTGTTTTTTGCTGTGACCTTACATTCTGTTCATTCGGTTAGAATGAAAACAATCCTGCCATGATACAGAAAAGACAAAACCGAAACATTATAACCCAAAATTTCTTTTATTCTGAAAAGAAAATCAGGGGGATTCAGACCCCTGCTGTAGACGTGTTGTGCTCTACACCAGCAGGAAAACCCTGACAGTGCCTGCGACTTCACATACTTTTGAAGCCAGGGGTGCATTTAGAAATGTCTGGACACTGAGCAACCCGATGGACGGAGACTCCCAGACTCACCTCTCTAAATTGTCCTTTAACATTGAAAGTCAAACTGTTTTTATTTTCCCAGGACAGTAAACCCCTTTTCTGTTTCATTTTGGTTGAACATAATGACGATGACTTAATCAATCAACACATTTAAAACTAGAGATCCGTTTACTTCTGGGATTTTTAAGTTAATTTGACCTTTTTTGTTTGTCTGTTTGTTCTTTTTTGGTCAAAAAGAATGATAATGAAAAATTTATTAAAAAAGGAAACAGAATAAAACATGGTAAATGGCATATACTTATATAGCGCTTTCTACCTTCCTACGAAGGCCCAAAGCGCTTTACAGTCACAGTCCCATTCATCCAGTCACACACACATTCACCCACTGGTGGCGGCTCCGCTGCCAAACACTGGTGCCAACCTCCCACCAGAGGCAAGGTGGGGTTCAGTGTCTTGCCCAAGGACACTTCGACATGCAAGGCGGGAATCAAACCTTCTTTATTACGATCATGGGTCGACTGCCCTACCGCTGCACCACGGCCGCTCAAAACATGAATAAAAGTTAAAAGTTTAGTCTTCAATAAGTAAAGTTTAGTATTCACCTTTTGAATTCTATGCATCTACGATCTTTTTGATTGTTTTTTCACTTCACAAATACCGCTACAAAGCCCATTGAGACGACTGTTGTTGTGAATTAAACAAATAAAATTGAATTGAATTATAAGATAAAAATAACAAAACGAGTTAATACAATTCAAATATATATATATAAAAAAATTATGACCAAATGTGACCCCATGGGTTCTTCAGGGCTAAAACAAAGTTAAAAAAGTAATTGTCCATAAAAATGAACACAAAGAATTGTTGGGTGTTATAGTTCTATGTTGCTCTTAAATCCACATTTATTGCCGTTTGTTTCTGTTGTATTTTTGTCATTTTGTTTATTGTTTTGAGATGGGGGGGGGGAATGAATCATTGTGGATCTGACACCTTTTATTAGCATGTTCTTGCTAATTTCCTTTTTTTAATGATATTTTTTTCTGTAGCCCAAGTTATAAAAACTGGCCAATCAGATGCCTCAGTTAAAGTAGGTGGCTTCCCATTAAACGTTCGAGGCGTTTGATTGACAGATTCTCTCAAGCACGCTTCCAGTGGTAGGGGTGTGGCCTTCTAACATGCTCACTCCTGATTGGAGAGAGTGGTTACCGTATAAATGTAGATGGGCCAATCACAGCTCACTGAGGACGTCTGGTTCCAACACACCGAAGGACATTTCGCAAAAAATGGCGACTGACTTATCTTCATTTGGTTGGAACCGGAAGTAAGGTATTTTAGATGGATGAGATCACACGCGATTCGTCCAGTATTATACAGTCAATAATTGTAACATCACAAAGTGAGGAACCGCCCCTTCCAGGAAGAGTCTGCGCTGCCAGCCCCGCCCCCAGACTAACACACACACCCACTTTCTCCGTGGAGCTAGCGGTAATCAGCTAAATGCTTTCCTTTTATATTTAAACTATGCACATCCTTCTTTACAAAAGTTTTGATGTTTGTTTTCGTTGGCGAAACACAGACTCACCACCAAGGCCGGTTCTAGGTTGACCCCATGAGATGGGCGGCACCCACAAGGACAGAAAGGCGGAGCCTCAGGGATCGAATTGTCTTACATCCGAGTGGGAAAATTATCTGCAAAAAGAACTAATAATTGATTTAAAAAAAACATTCTATAGTGTGCCAAAGGTAATAGATTATCATATATATGTGGGATAAATTCTCTTAAAGGCTTCAGAAAATCACGAAATGGGCAGTTTAAGTAAATAGGGCTTTACGTTACAGTTGAAAATATTTTAATTTGACACAGACCTTTTCATACTGTCAAAGTTTTCGTTGTATTCTTTTGTGTCTACAAAAGGTGGTTAACTGGCACTGCATTCCAGTTTTTTGTTTCAGTCTGGATGTCAAAGGGTTCGCTCCTGGTTGTCAGACAAGGCGAGTCTGTTTGTGAAGCAGAAATTAGACAGTGCTTTAAAGAACAAATAAAACCATAAAGATGAAAATTAAAATCAAAACTGTAAATATTTCCACCCCATAAATAACAATTTAATACATTTAAGAGTTCAAAACATTTTCACTCATCTTTTTGATGAGTTTTCATTAATTAGCCCAACTCCTCAAGAGACCTGAACTTGTTCTCTGAATTTTTATTTGATTTTTCTGGCTTCCTTGAGATGTTTATTTTGTCAAATTTTCTTTTTTCTGTGATAGATGCTGTTTTTCTGCCGTCAGCTGTTCTGTTCGCTTCCATACAGTCAGTCAGTCTGTTTACCGTCTCTCTGGGATTGTTTGTCTGCTTAGTATATTTGGAAAACCATAAGGAATCCTCCAAGGACAATTATGGAAAGGTGTCACTTAAACATGGATTTCCGGTGCCTAAGGTAATGATGTGTAAAAAAGTGTATAAACTGTTAGCACTTTGGTGATAAAAAGGTGATGCGAATGAAAAGTAACCTTCTTAAAACCCCCTTCTCAGGTGTGTGGCAGGTGTGGACATACCTTCACTTTAAGGTTGTATGAATCTGTCTGTAGTGTATCATGTTCCAGCAGCACCTCTGCTCCTATAATCCTCTCAGCCGCCACATCTCCGTGTCTCTGCCTCCACCTATCTGTCCAGCATCTCTCCATCTGTCATCAGGTCATCGTCTCTGCTGGTCCTGGCTGCAAACGTCCTGGCCTCCCCTCTGTCTCTGCTGATATCTGCGTCCTTCACAAGAGCACGTCAAAAAACCTCGTCGCCTTGTGTATCTCAGGAGTCGCCTCAACACTCATCCGTGTACATAAAACGACGGTGTCCTAAAGAAAACCAAAACCTCCTCTGACCAGTTTAATAAAGAAAAAATATTAGTTGACAGGAACACAAATATCCGCCTCTCTCCACCTTCAGCATCTGTCCTGATAGCATCATGTTATCTCCTTCCAAAATTAAAACTGTGCCCTTCACTGACTCCTACCTGTACGGCGTACACGTGTGTGGAGGTCACCCACCGCCACCATGTCTTCAAACAAAGACCAGAAAAGGGGCTGTTAATCAGGTTCACGGCTGATTTTATAAAAAGACCTTCACAGAACGGTAACCACTACATTGTGTAGCAAAGACAAACGCTATCACACCTTTGTTTCAATTCAAATTACGGTGTGAGGCTGATGGCAGTTATTGCTGCGAAGAATCAACAAATGTAAACCAGTAAAAACAAAAGTTTCTCAATTTTTTTGACTTAAACAAAACAAAAGTTTAAACATTTGCAGGAATAACAAAAACAAATACATATTTAAACAAAAATAGATATAACTATTTGTTGACCCAGACGGGACAGCCGTGATTGTGAAATAAAAAAGTGAATAAGTAAAAGAAGATAAAGAAATACATATACGTAGACTCATTTATATGCATATACATCAGCAAACACATATAAAGGCTTTTATAATAATCATAAATAGACAGACCTGCACGTACAAAAACAGTAAATGAAACGTGAGAAAACAAGTTTATTTATTAATCTGGTTCTTATCTCTATTTAGAGCTATTTATAAGTGCTGTGCTTCTGTTCAAGTCTTTCTTTAAGTATGTGTGTATTTGGCTGCATTAGGGTGATTTTAAAAGTCTGTGGTTGAGCATTCATGACGGGACGCCACCAAAGTTCATTACACAACCCAGGTTGGGCCACCCCAATGCCCAACATTCAATACAGTTGTTGGGTCTTTTCTGGACATGGATTAATTTCAAAAAGGCAGAATTAACTTCCTTTGAAAAGATTTCAGCTACAAGCTCTAAGCTAAATGTGAAGCTGACTTCCAAACACCCAAAATAAAGTCAAATTTGCTTTCATCAGATGTTAACCACAAAAGGATTTAGAGACTGACGGAATAAAAACAACAAATCATAAAGCACAAGCAAATTAGAGATCTCCAATCTAATCCAGTCCAATCAAATCTAGTCAAATCCAATCCCGACCCAAGTCAAGTCAAGTCAACTCAAATTAAATCAAATCTCCCTATGTTTTTACAGCGTTTTCATGTAGTGCTGTACACAAAAAGAAAATGAAATGAAAATTAATAATGAAAAAAGTTTGTGTGGGAAAAAAAATGAAAGCTTCATTAACTGTTTAATGACAACTCATCCTGAGGCCCATGTTCTAAACCAATCCATGTGTTTATAAGCAGTTAGGACCGTGTGGTTGAAGAGTGTGACCATAAATGCAACATGTCCTGAAGTTGATCACAGGAATTAGTCGGTGATCGGACTAAACCAAAATGTAAATCTTGGACCTTCTGTTTGAGATTCATTCAAAATAAACAAAAGTAACAGGATCCATGTCGGTCGTGATTCACCCAATAAGTCAGTTTCAAGTAAAGTCCTCCCACCTTAACTTACATTTTGAAATAATACCTAGAAAAATTAAATTACTTTAAATAAAAAGAACATTAATTCTGCAGTTGTTTTTGAAGTGATTGCTTATTTGAATGTAAACATGCTGTTTCAGATTAAAAAATTCTAATTTGTGTTGGAAAGAAAGACTCAAGAGTTCATACACAATACGGCTGAGCTGAACATATATATCAATAATGCCTCATAATATACTTAATTAAGCATTAAATGACGCTATCCACATGACGGGCTCTCGCCATAACCTAATTTCTTTTGTTAAAATTAACTTCTTGAGTTTATTGAAGCGGACTCCCTTAAATCACAAAACTGTCTCTGAATATTTAGCCGGCGTTGGGAGCGCCCCAAAGACAATCTGCGCGGTATTGATCTCCATATCAATCAGATTGGAGGTGGCCGAACTTCACCGCCAGTGCTCTGCTGGTGTTTAATGAAAAGGACAATCCAAAGTTTTATAAAAGTCTGCGCGCAAACAGGCATTCAAATGTGAATTATCCATCACGGCGCAGACCTTGGCTTTGCCAGATTTTATCCCAGTTATTACTGCTAATAAAAATATATAAAAACCCAGACCCTGATTTATCCCCAGCACTGCTGTGTGCAGAGCTCAGCTCATTTCAATCACAAACGGCAGCATCTTGATTTACGCTGGCCACTGTTTAATAGAGCTACCCACGGTCAAATTTAAACTAGCCCGATTAATCAACTAAACATTCAATACGCTCCATTCAGTGGGCCAGCCCAAAGCACGCCACGCTTCTCAATATGAATTTTCCGGGAGATTTCTCCATCGATCGACACGCAGATGATTTGTGAGATACATTGTGTGCAGATCAATAGGTGGCCAGTCAATAGCTCATAGGAAGAAATTAACTGTGGTGACGTGAAGGCCAGAAAGTCAAGTTTGCTTGTGGTCTAGTGTCAAGATGAAGATGTACTCTTCATCCCAGGAACTCAAACCCCGGCTAAAAACACACAAGAGGGTGGTCAGTGACTTTTACAGCAGTCGGACCAACAGCTTGGTAAACGCCTGCATTTTAGGGGCGTTCCACTTCACTGCCTCTGCTGCGAAGGAAAACCTGTTTCTCTTTGGTGTCCAGCTCCGTCACGGCTGTGGACAGAGGAACCAGTGAGGTTAGAGGAGTGTCAGAGACGAGTGGATGATGAATGGCGCTAGTTTAGTCCGTCATTACACACTGGTGTTTTGCGCAGGGGTCAACCCTAATGGAGGAGAAGGGGATTTTTGATGATTTCAAACTGAAGGTCTGCAAAGGCCTGCAGATGCTGTTCTGTGATTTTGCTCCAAAATCACACAATTGCAAGAAGATGACGACTAATTTCAGCGTCTAAAAAAGAAAAGTTAAGTCACACGGAAGTTACTCCTGCAGTCTAAACTGGCCCCAGCGAAAACAAAAACATCTAAATTTAACAATAACATTTTATTGACACATTTTATTAAAAAGCTTTTGTCATGCAAAATCAACTTTTTGAGCTTTTAAGTATATTGTAATGTTAATTCTTCACCAAAAACAACCCCAAAGCGGTATTTTGATCCATTTTACGCAACTAAAACCTGCTCTCTGAGCACCAGCCCCTCCCAATCCACAAAAACCACTCGGTCCTCACATTGTGATGTCACAAAGTAAGGAACAGCCCCTTCCAGGAAGAGTCTGTGCTGCCAGCTCCGCCCCAGGCTAACAAACACACCCACTGTCTTTGTGGAGCTAGCGGTGATCGGCTAAACGCTTTCCTTTACTGCGAACAATATGCACATCCATCCAGCAAAAGTTTGGATTTTGTTCGTTCGCAGACACTCTGCCGAGGCCAGCTCTAGGTTGACGTCATAAAATGGGCGGCACCTATAAGGAGAGAAAGGCGGAGCCTCGGAGGTAGGGTCGTCTTGCTTCTGGGTTGGAAAATGTGCAGCGAAAATAACAAATTTCATTAAAAAAATAATTATTTACTATATTAAAGGTATATGCTATGCTACATGTGGATATAGCTTACTATAAAAGGCTTAAGAATAGCAATGCTATGGGCCCTTTATTCTATGAAAACAGCAGTGCAGAGACTGTGAAGTATTTCGTAACCTCTTGTTCACATCTGGCCTTTAGTCATCGTTTCTATGGCAACCACTGTCCCCAATCATGAGTGAGCTTTTTGGAAGTCCGAAACATTTCAAATGATTGACATAAGACCGCCTACTCTTATCGAAGCATCTGATTGGTCAGTTTATTAGTCAGTTTTGAAAAGAGAATAGAAAGATGGAGTTATAGCTGTTTATTTCCCTATAGACGTATGTGGGGTTTTGGCTTCTTGGAGCCAAAACCTCCTGTTAGCAATGCTGGGGGTGGGGGCGGGGTCACTTAGTCCAGTTCTCACATGCAGTCAACGGTTGAACCACCACACGGTTTCCAATCGCGTCTGTGTCCGTAACTCACTGCTCACTCTGAGAATTGGTCAAATGTGGAGAACGGATTTCCCAAACCTGGGCGTGTTAATGGCACTTCAGCGTCAACAACAACAGGTACATTGGCATGCAGGCCCTGCTCGCGCTGTGCTGGCCACCACGCTGTAGATGGCGGTTGGCTCTGACCACTTCTTCTTCCGATAAGGACTTGGTCTTCATAATGAAGAGTAGTGGCGACGAGGAGAGAATACAGAGGAAGAAACAAATCACAGCAGACAGAGGAGGTATGGAGATGGAGGAATGAGTGGACAGAGAGGGAAGGAGTGGTTAAAGGACATGCTCCCCGTGGTCACTTTGGGTGATGGGGCATGACTGACCCCCACTCCCACACACACACACACACTCTCACACTCAAAGGCAGCCTGTCAGAGGGCCCAGCAGCTGAGACAGGCAGGATGTTTCAGTAATCTCCACCAATCAGCTGCCTGCTAGTCTGTGTAATAACGAGCGCACATGAAACAAAGAGAGATAGGGATTTGCTCCAGTTGTTTTAAATTACAGCCTACACTCTCTCTGTGAATAACCCTTCACCCGCACACTTTAGTTGCTGTCACACACACACACACACACACACACACACAACACTGGCCAATGAATGCTGCATTAGCCACCTTGGCCAGACACACACACACTCGCCAAGCCTCGGCTGTGAGACAGAACCCCGGGAGGACGGCAGGGTCCTGCTGGCTGACCAACCTTGTTATTAAGTCAGGGTGGCCGAACACGCCCAAGCAGCGAATTAAAGCGGCCCGTCACCCGCCTGGCTGTTTCACTCTGAGGGGCCACACCAGGTGACACCTTGATGGGTTGTGAACCAGAAGCAGGTTAAGGAACAAACAGTTGTTGGCAGGAGCCCCTCTGAGGACGTAGAGCTGCGTGCGCTCAGACGCGTGCTCAAAAACATGCGACTTGCGTTCCTCTGAGGTTAACCGGGTGTGGCACAGGTTAGGGAGCCTCCACACACTGCTGCTGCTGAGTGGAGCGGGGACTCTTTGTTTCCTTTCATGTTGTCTTTAGACCAAAACTGTCACAAAAAAATTCCTGCTTGTCCTAGCAACAATAAGGCAATAAAAAAAAAACTCTTCTCAAGCCCACATAAAATAAAAAAAGAAGACTTAAAGTCCCACTCCAATCATCTTCTGATCTGTATTTTCCAAGTGTTTCCAGCGATCCTGGAGGTTCACCTCGGAGTTGTGGGTGGGACCGTTAGCCTGCTCTCATTTCCCATCATTCCTTTGTTTACACCCTCTCCTGCTAGCTTACAGCCCCCTGATCATATCTGATGATCAAAGCGGAACTTTTACATTTAATTCAGAATTTCAAACAATCTTCTCTTTAAAATCAAACTCTCAGCTGCAGCTATATAAATTCACACAACTCAAGGATCAAATCATTTAGCTTTTCTAGGATATTTTGGATTAAAGTTTTACACATCTGATCTTTATTTAGGCACTTTGATGATTTTAGAATTCTACTAGCACTACTGTTTTGCTTCTGATTGCTTTCTTTGGCTTATTTACCATTTATTATCCAACATAGACATTGGGGTGATTAAGACAGTCTTTTTTGAATTAAATTATTTTATTTATTTGGAACATCTTTTTTAAGGGGGTCCTCCATTTCAAGAATCACAAACAACAGAGTGGAAAAACAAACAAAACAGTACAGATAGAACTTGCATAACACACACACATGCATGCACACACAGGCTCTCAATATCCACATGTACCTAACATGACATTTCAGAAAGTTTAAATAAACACATTTGTGCAAAAGCTGAACTGCATTGTTCTATTATTTCTACTCCACGTGTCCACAGGACTGTGTTTCGGCGCTCACTAGATGCCTGACAGCAGGTGCATCACCCGAGAGTCCCCCCAATATATTTTCCTGGTGTGATGTTGGACGGGCGGCGTGTGTCCGTGCGGCTCTGGGGGTCAGTGTGATGTACTAAGTTCAAGTGCAGCTCACAGCACCTCAGCTGGATGTCAACCCCACTCTGCCTGCCGGGGTTGAGCGCCCCCAACCTCTGCCTGCCGTGGGGCTACAGGGTCAATATGGTGTTTTACCAACAGGAAAGTGATTCTCCGCAGCTGTCAACATCCATCAGCCTCAATCACGCACAGGCGCGTAAACACACACGGGTCAGCCGCTCAGCCGCACGCACACACCCACGGAAGCGCAGACACAGCCGGGTCGGCCGCTCATAAAGCCGTAAACAACAGAAAATGGTATGTGGTTGAAAAAGTGTCAGCTCAATTGGATTCTGCAAACACTGCTCTGTTTTTCCACAGCTCCTTTATTTTCACTGTCCATGTTGATACGTCTTCTATCTTCTGTGCTCAAATGGAGGTTTTTTTTTTACTCCATCTAAAGCCCATCTGAGTGGCTGATGCTTATGGCTCTGTATTTTCACCCTTTTACTCACCAGGAGCCTCCGTCAGACTTAAACCATTTATTGTGGAAGCCTTGAACTGGACCAGAAGCACCTTTAGCTTTTATTCATCTGGGCTGACTGGTCCAAATTCATCTGTTAGCTCTGATAATAAGTCTTCACATGAAGATTAGGTTTCATATGAGCCAATGAGGTAAAGTACCCAAACATAGAGCATAGAAAGAAATGACTAAATAAGAAAAATAAATCCAGATGATTTGTGAACAAGTTGGTAAAATTGCGTTTAAAAATTAAGAAAAAATATTTACTAATAAATGAAAAGGTAAAGTAAAGTAAAGTTGGAGTACAGCAGGAGTAAGAATACTCATAAAGTAGTGTTGATGGAGTAATAGATCACTAAATGAATGACTAAATTCATTTCAAATGCTGCGTTCAAACCAAACAGGTAAAATGCCGTCAGATGCTTTTAAAAAAAGTGTGCTCCAGAAGTTTGTGGGAGGAGCTGCTGTCCAGCTTTTAGCCTCATCGCTACGTGGAAGCATTGACTTTACAATGCATGCAAGACACAGACGGTGTTTTAAAGAACTCTAATCACGTCTCCATGTTTGGGTTCATGAGATCATTCAGAGTCTTTCCCAGTACAGCGAGCTTCCCCGTCCACAGGCAGGAGCCGCGTCTGGATGACGGATGCCTTCAGCGGTACATCCGTCTCTCTGTGACCCAGTTTGATGTCCCGCATTAGTCCAAGAAGGAATAAAATGAAATAAAAGTTCAATTAGAAGATCTTTTTATTGTTGTCTTAGAAAAATATTACAAAGTTCGGAATGACAACAATCTCAAAGATTCTCCTTCATGTTGGCTAGCCCACGCTAAAGCTAAGCCCACGATTGGTTGATGTTAACACGTTTGTTCCATTTTTTTTAACTCTTGATGGACCACACAGGCCAAATCGCTCCGCAACACCCAAATTGTGCTGCTGCCTTATCGCTCAAATCGACCTGTGATTACGTCTATATATTGACTTAACATTGAACGCCCCGATGCACAAATCGAGTTTGGTGTGAACGCAGCCTAACAGTCAGGCTGCACCACAAGAATTGCACTCTAATCACGAGAACAGCCCAAATGGGCTCCTAAAATTAATCTATACAACATGTCTGTGTCTCACCTACTTTACCTATACCCTTACGTGTTTTATAAGTGCTCACTATGACCTGTCACCCTTAGATAAAACTGTGCATGAACACTTTTTTCCTTTACTGTGTCACCAAGCAGTTTAGAGACTGTTTTGAGTAGACCAACTGCGTGCCCCCGTACAAGTGTGGCCATTTTTTGCCCACATCCACCTGTTAGGGCAGTTGGAACTATGGCTTAAACAAAGTAAACCAGACAAAAACGTTTCCTATTTGATAGAGCTTAAAGTTCAGGTCGTTCTGAATGACCCCAAGTTCTAACAATTAAACGCTGCCACAACCCGCCTTACTCAGTCTCACTGGAGATTTTACGTCTGTAAAAACGGGAAAACTGTCACTCAGACTTTAACAAACACCAGCTACCGCCTGGTCTGTTCAGCTGCTTAAACGAACGTAGAAACAGAAAACCCAGAGAATCGGAATGACTCGTTAAACCTCATCGCTCTAAGTGAGTGGAATGCACATCGTTAAACAAATAAAATCTATTACAGCTGCAAATTTGTGGCATCAGACAGAAAGTTTTTCAGTGAACTTGTTTAACTTACAATATCATCTCTAAATGCTCCTGTTTGACGTGGATCTGAATTCCTATTGGCTGTTCATTGACTGTATTTGTGTGAGGATCTGTTTTCCCTGCACTTGTTTAAGGATTTGATCTGTGTTGTCTAATGGGATAAATTGGACTTTGCGTGTTTGTGCGCGTTGGCTTTGATTTAGACGTTCCACCCTATATTCTCTCTGCCATCTTCATTGCTTTATCTCCCGCACACATGTACGCACACCTGACAGGCCTTTCCAGGTTAATAGATAGTATTTTAAATCATATTACCTCCATTACAAACTGTTTTATTGTCCCAGTGCATCTGTCAACGCAGCGAGCGGCGGTGTGTGTGTGTGTGAGAAAGAGACATCAAGCTTTTTCCTCTCCTCTGGCCTGCTCTGATGGTATCGGTTCAGGGGGAATTGAAGAAAGGCTGGAGGAGAGTGTTGGTGCTGGAGTTAAGAGATTGAGCTGCAGGACATAGATCAGAGAGAGGGAAGAAGGAGACAAAGGCATACCAACATATAGACATTAGGAGAGACACAACAAGAGGATGAGGGATATGAACTGAGGCTGTGATCAGTGGTCCTGACCCCACTTTGTCAGCATTGTGTGTGTGTGAGACAGAGATAATGGGGGAGAATGATCGCATGTTTGGCACCATCTGAATCAACGATCTCATGGGGGTTAGGGGCGGATGGCTGGAGATACAAGGCTGTGGAAAATCATTGTTTTACTTAACTGGCCGGTAAAATAAAATTCAGGACAAAAAGAACAGGTTTTGTGTAGAATTCATTTATTTTTGACGCACAGAGACCCTTAAAATGCCTGACTGGGTTACAGCTCAGCTTAAGCGATGAAAGGCATATTCATCTTATGCCAAAAACAGCCAAATCTAAATCTGTTTATGATCCTGAGATCATACACGGCGACAGTGGAGAGGAACGACTTCTGTTTAGCCGTTACAAACTTCCTGAAATGCCAGACACACCCCTTCCGTTAAAACAAACAAACATAAAGCGTCTTGGATTAACAAAGGAATGTATAGGTCTGTATTGATGTTTTTACCAGCACACAATTAAAGAGTTTGTCACTCGCTCAAAAATGGTTGTTTCATTTATGCTACGGTCACAACAGCCACCGCGCGATGGGGAGGCATCGGCAGAATCTTCAAGATTAGCTGCCGCTGCCTGATTTTTGGAAAAGATGTTGGTGTGGTCATGAAAAGATGTTGGCGTGGTCATGAAAAGATGTTGGCGTGGTCAGGTCTCAGAGTCACAGTGGTGCCATTCTATCAACGCCATGACGGGTTTTGTGAAGCATCAATGCCGTCTTTCCATTTGGAACCACGGTGGCCAGGATCGCCAGATTGACATCCAGTCCTTGCGAGGCCCCCGGCTCATGTCAACAACAGCCCTCGTCGAGATCCCACGCTGCTACCGTATGATTTCTAACAATCGGACACTCTGGAACTCGTTTTTTTTAAGAAGGAGCCACAGGGACTTAGGATTCTGCCGGTAAGGTGATCCGTGTCGCGCCGCGCCGTGAAGGAGAAACGTATTTCTTAACGTGGACGTGCTCTAAAGCACAGAAATTTAAGTGATGACTTTTTGCACAACTTTTTCAAGTTATAAAACTGATGTTATGTATTTTCTAGCGCTGACAGCTATACGCTAACGTAGCTCACCGGCGACTATTGATGACCTCATCAAGAAGTAGTGTCATCTGAATTTTGAAGACACTCTCCACCTGGAGGAATCAATAGAGGGGTAGGGAGAAGCCATAGTGGTAGGAGGAGAATTTGGATTGGGCTTCTATTGTAGTAATGTGATGCGGTGCCTCTTTTTTTCCAGGTCAGAATCCGAATTTACGTTGATCGTGTGCACGGTCGAAGAGTTATGGTGTTTCAAAGAGTGTGTATCCTTTAGCTGTCGCTGGTTTTAAAGGGTTAAATCTTTGCTTTTCACAGAGATGTCGTGTAAATTACATAAGAGCCGAACAAAACATGACTTTGAACCACCCTGCGTTCAGTTTGTGTTGTTTTTGTGTAATGTTTTAGTCTGCTAATCACTTGGAATAGAGGTGTTTGCCAAAAAGAGGATGTCCAGCAAAACTGTTTGTGAAAAAAATCCAAACAAGTTGAACACTCCTGTTTACAGTGATTGTAGATTTGACCTAGATTACGTCAGAGAACATATATTTTTGAATGATTGGTTATAGATTAGACGAAACTCTTTGATATTTCGACGCTAAATTGAGATTTTAATGCAGGAATAAGGAGTGATTTGACACAAACACTCAAGAGGAACATTTATCTACACGTTTCCTGACAGAATAAAACCCACTTCCTGAAGAGGTGTTTGATTCCGTCTCACTGAAGTGAGTCTTTGACACCACCGTCATATAGTTTGCTTTGATAACAGGCAGCAAGGTCACAGGTAATGACGGCGCCGTGTTTCGGAGTTGGAGGTTACGGGGCAGAGCATCGATTCAACCGCTGCATCTGGCTTGTTCCGCAGCCAACTGCCCCCTCAACATGCAAAATGGAGATTGCATCAGTGTGTTGATGCCTATGCTGCCATGCAGAACACTCTTAAGGGGACGTACGTACACACACACACACATGCACACATACACACACAGTCAAATGCCCTGATGCACACGCTCACGTTTGGATCACCTCATCCAGAACGTTCTCTGATGGCTTTATCATTCTGCTCGCTCCCAAACACCCCGCTGATCTCACTTATATGTGTGCGAGTGTAATATGGAATAATATTCATGGGGATTATTCAGATTTATAGTTGGGTTATTAATTGCGGCAGCGCTTTAAGTTATTCCTATTTTATGGGGCGGAAAGATAATAACCTAATAAGTTTCCCCTTGTGTCTCTGTGTGTGTGTGTGTGTGTATTTGTTTCCAGTCTGAATATGCAGTATGAGGTCCAGAGTGGCTGAACGTATAGCTCATCATTACAAACAGCATTTACTTGACTTATTCTGTCTCTGAAAGCTGCTGTTGGTTCAGTCCACGGATCTCTAAAGGGACAAACCACTTATTTTAAGAATGAGTAATTGTCAGTTGGATGATGCGGGGCGGCCCTATCAGTGGCTGGTTTCTATGAGGCGGGTAGGAGGCTGATGGAGGGATTCATTCATTCATTTAGTTATTTGCTTTTGACAATAAAGGGAATTGGGATGTGGTCAAAGGTTGTCAGCTGCTTCACAAAATGATGATTGCGTTGGACTTATATCATTTATGTTGCGCACAGGAAGCAGTGCTTTCTATCTGCAACGGGCCGATAAATGAACGCATCAAGGACGGAGCTGAGGATGCCTGTAAAAGAAAAAAAGGAAGGTTGTGAAAAATTACTGCTGGTTCAAACGCAGAGTCGTGATTTTAAAGACCCACTCCAATCATCTTCTGATCTATTCTTAAAGCGTTCCCAGTGGTCTTTAAATGATTATTATGTTTTGCAAAACTAAAAAAATAAAAACTCTAGGACATAGTTTCAGCAGAGTGACAGAAATTTGCCTCAGAGTTGTGGGTGCGACCGTTGGTGCAGAGCAATCCCGCCCCTCTTTCCACTCCCCACTGTGGAGGAGACTGGAGCAGGGAGCTTGTAACCCGTCGAGCGTATTTTTCTACGTCACAAATATGATCTTTATAGACTGCATTTCTTCGTCTGCTCCTAATTCAGCACAATTTAAAAAGATAATTTTTCCGAAATGTAATTTTAAGCTTTATTTTCTTTATATACGTCCTCCATTTTTAGAAAAATGCCACAAGAACATGTTTGGCCTGCATAGTTGTTGGTTACTCAGACAATTACAATAAGAAATTAAAGCCGCAAGCGGCGTTGTATGGCCCGCAGACGCAACCCGCCTTCCGAGCCCACCTCTATGCACCACAGCAACCCTCACCGCCCTCACTGCCCACTTTTGATAAAGGCTAGTCAAATCGGCATTTGCTAATTATGCTAACTATGCTAGTCATGCTAACATTGCTTAAAGTGCTAGCATAGCGATCATCATCATCAACTGACTCAGAAAAACACATTCCTCCATTGGTGAGAGCTATATGTCATAAGTTGATAAAAAAAACCACTTTTTCCAAAATGGCGACTTTTCTGTTGATTTTATCTCCATAGCAACCATTTTATGTCTTGGTCCCCTCGGGAGGACGAACAGATTGACGTCAGTTTCAAACAAATCAGTAAAAGTAAACTTTTTGTTGTCCTTAGCAACAGTGGTTTTATGCTAACCACGCCCACATTCCTTATATGTCCATATCAAGTGTTTTTCAATGTATTCTGTTTCAGGCATTACTGCATGCATTCAAATTTCACAGTAGTCCTTTGAAAAACATAGGAGTTATAACAGTGCGCCACTTTGCTAGCTCGCCACGCGCACGCCGTTCAAAATCTACAACTTCTAATTCCAACATTTTTCCACAGTAGCTTGCCATTGATGCCCAAAAAGTTTCGAGACAATCGATGAAAATTCCAACGACAAGTTTACGTTTGAATCTGGTGGTAAAGGTGTTTTTTATAGAAAATTCAAGATGGCCGCCTTTTCCCGAGGTCAAAGGTCGACGAAACTCCAGAGGTGATTGTAGACTTATGCTACGGACATGCGCGTCAAATTTCGTGAAAATCGCTCGAAAAAAAGTTCATTTTTCCATATTGTGTAAAAAAGCGAAAAACTCAAAACGGCAGATTTTGGCACAAAATGGCCGCCAAACCGTAGGTCGTGTCGCCATCACGTAATGATTTCAAAACTTTCTTTGGATATACCCGACAGAGTTATCTGGGTTTCGTTAGCCGATTCTTAAAAATAAAATCCGAAAAATTTTTTTTTTGCCGAGTCAGCACTTTTTTTTGCGACGGTTTTTTGTCTACCCCGGCCACATTCCTTTCTCGATTTTGTCGTATGTGACATCGTTTTGTTCAGTGTGGGCCAGGGTATCGCATATTTCAGTTTCAGGCTATTCCGATAAAATATGTGCGAGCTAGCTAAAATGGCGACGTTTGCGAATTCGCAATGCCCACGCCTTTCAAATTCTACAACTTATAATTCCAACATTTTGTCCACAGTAGCTTGCCATTGATGCCCGAGAAGTTTCAAAAAGATCGATAAAAATCCCTAGGATGAGTTTTCGTTTGTATACGTTACTAAAGGTGCTTTTTTTTGAAAATTCAAGATGGCCGCCCCTTCCCAAGGTCAAAGGTCAACGAAACTTCTTTGGTTATTGTAGAATCATGGTCTTGGCATGTGTGTGCAATTTCGTGAAAATCGCTTTAAAAAATGTGTCGTTTTCCCCTATTGTCAAAAAACACGAAAATCGCCATTTCTCTGAGTTCGCCACAAAATGGCCGCCAAGCCGTAGGTCGTGCGGCCATCCCATAATGATTTCAAAACTTCTTTGGGATATCTCCAACACGCGTGTTTTGGTTTCGTAACTGTATTTCAAAATATTTATTTTTGGCCCCATAAGCAAATTTCGGCCCATTCATTTTTTTGACGGGAACGCTCGCCATGATGTCATCGTCATGGGGGGGGGTGACGTTCTCTTTGCCGAAAATTCATTTGCAATTTATCCCAGGTGTGTGCACATTTTGGTGACTTTTCGAGCATGCGGCGGGGGTCAAATTCTCGCTGAAAGGCGGCGAAGTCGTCGTTCCAACTGCGAAAACAATATGGTCCTTGCAGTCAGTGACTGCTGCTGCGGGCCATAAAAATCAGTTAAGAACTTTGTAGAAATAAAAAAAAAACTAAAAGTTTTGTGAAGGGACCAACATTCAAGACTAATACAAGTGCCACCACATTTCACATCCCACATGTACTGTTGTGCTTGTACTGCTATGATTGTACGTTTTCTTTTTGTGTGTGTGATGTGTGTCTGAGTTTTATGTATTGCAGAGCAGGAAGCTGCTGAAAAACTGTTTTTTACACTAAGTCAGGCGAGATTGTATTTTAATCTTTTCCTTTGTAATAAATCAAATCAAATCAAATTATGATTGAATGGAAACAGTGTAATTGTAAAATAGTGTTTTAGTTTACATTTATAGAGATTTGATACATTTTGATGGAGCTTGAGGCAAGATTTCTGTCAACTTCTAAATTATTTTCGTGTAAAAAATAACATGGAGAATGAGCATCATGGCAGAGATTCTCAGAATATGTTCCTAGTTTTTTTTTGGGTGCATTTTAATTATCCAGTTGAAACCAAAAACGATTTTGTTCACTCTCGAAGTTCACTAGCTTGGTGTTTCCATCCAGGAGAGTTTGGATTCATTGAAATCCAAACAAGCTCAAACAAATCCAGCTGCTAACAGAACACTTCAGGACCTCTGATGGTCGGCGTCTTGGATCATTTGGACTTTTCATCCATCTGACAAATCATCAGTCAAACAAAAGGCGTATGGACTCCACGCCATGGATACACACCGGCAGGCTGGACTCAGAGGTTATTTCTTTCTACAGACTCGGCTATCTGACAGCAGAACAGCTCTCTCAGTGACTGTGCGGCTCTCTTCAGTGAATATAAAGATATCACAGTGATGTTAAAGGACATCGGTCAATATTTCAGGCCACTGGAACCCACTGCTGTGGTTTCTTGTTGTGTTTAATATGCAAATTGATCTTTCGTGTGCGTGAGCTGCAGGTCAAGTGTCCTCGTGGCCTTTCCATTTTGTTTGCAGCTTGATGGGTTCATTAAAGGCATGTGATGTGACCCTCCCCATCCCACCACTGTGTACACACACACACCAACACACTCAGACCTCCACAAGGGACACTTTAAAAAACTGCTAATTTGATCAATACTTAATTTTTCCTCCTCAATGCTTTTTTTGCCCTGTCAAGCTAAGATAAGAGGAGCGAGGGGGCGGGGCCTTCTGTATCCGAGTGTGTTTGGGAGAAACCTGCAACTGGGTATGTGTTATCGGTGTGTGTCTGTGTTTCTATCACCACAGTGTGTGTGTCAGAACTGGGAGCTGGCTGTAATTACCTCATGGCCTCCTATTACCTGTGTGGTTGTGTGTGTTTCTGTGGGTCTGTGTGGGTGTGTGTGTGAAGACAGTATCGGCCCATCTGGTAAATGGATAGGTTGGCGAGGTGTCGTCATGGCAGCCAGTTAGCTGGGTGGATCCAAATGATGTCATCCCTCACCGTGGCAACACTTAAAGAGATAAGTTCTTTAAAGAGGCGACCATTAATCAGCAGCCAATACGCTGAAACACACTCTTTGGGGTGAAACACACATTTTGAAGCGTAACACAAACACACACACTCCATTGTTGAACCATTTGACCGCTCTGGTTCCTGTTCTCCATTTGTAATCGGCCCTTCATAGCAGACAGTGAGGAAGAACCTGTGTACTGGTCGCGTCACGGTATGTGTGAAAGTGTATGTCTAATATTCAAGATAAGCTATGAGAATAAATTGGGTTATGATGGGAATATTAGGTAATCTATAAACATTTGCAAAAACTTTTAAAAAGTGGCAAGCATCTCTAACCATTGCCTTAATGGCATGGCAACCACAACAATACAAGCCAAAGTTCCTATAGGTTCCTATAGGCTAATATCACGCATGTTGGTCATATCAAGATCTGAAGCTTACAGACCTGTGAAGATACACACATACAATGTATCGGCCATTTTTACAGCCCTACTGTATCTGAAGGATTGGATAAGAACGTTACCAGTTTTCACACCTTTTTTTTTGGTTCGGTTGGCTTTCACACTGTAGTGGACCCAAACCATCACCTATATAATTTGAGGTCAACTTGGAACATTCAGTTTCTGAAATGACCAAAGAAGGCTGTCGTTAAAAAGGAGCAATTTCTCATTGATTCCTGTGATAAAAAGTCCAAATTTACACCCAAAATAACAATATCATCAGTGTGCATTACTTTATTTATCGACAATTGCATTGCGTCTCTATTGCATTGAGTTGAGGAACGGCAATACAAAAAATCAGACTGGAAAAAACAGCAATCTCGTCCTCTGACTAACAAATACTTCAAAGTGCTGTCACCTGATTTACCAGATCATGTTTACAGATAAAAATCTCCAGACTTTTTCATGATTTGTGATGGACTATCGCCACACCTAGTGGGAAGGAGACTGAGCTTTTGAGGGAAGCTGGGCTCTGCTAGAACTGAATGTAGAGTTTGGACTCAAAAAAACGATTTCTTCTAGAGGGTTTGGAGTTCCACTCTGAAGTTGCCCATGGTGGGAAGCAACGGGGTGGCATGAGTTTGCCCATACCTCCCTTGAGGTTTACCTGGTCAGTGAGAAGGTCATGTCTCTGCACCTCCAGGTCAGAAAGTCTCCTACTGTGGTTTTAGCTCATGGGCCCAACAGCAGTACAGAGAACCTGCGTAGAGTCTACAGGAGAGGTAATAGAAAGTGCCCCAACTGGGGGCATCGTTATTACTGGTAGACTTCAATACACAGTAAATATTCTTGGTCTTCTGGTAGTAGAACAATCAATTTCAATTTGAAACAACATCACAAGGAAGTCACATTGAATTCTGGGGGAATTAAGCTGGTCGAAATGGTTGGAAAGAGGCTAAATCCAAGAGGAATTTAAAAAAAAACACGCCTAGTTCGGATGCCTGGTGAAGATGTGGGCACATTAAGGATTTTCATGAGATGACCGATAAGGATGGACAGTAGAATATGAATGCTCTTTGTAAGGTTTGTCACCCACAAAGAGGAAACAGTGGATCCATTCCAGTCAAAATTTTATGAGATGCTGCCCAACTCTGAGAAAACGAAGAGCATCAGCAAGGCCTTTGCAGCTTCCATCGCCAGGGATTTACATGCTTTGGCCATGGAAACGCCAGTTCCACCACCTGTAGAATATTTGGAACCATAAATCTGATTTACACAAAGAGCAGCTCTACAAAAAAGCAAAGCCCAGGTAATAAGGTCCATGAGCCAAGCCAGGCAAGTAGTCTTGAGATTGGATTCCTGGACTTCTTTGGTAACACAACCTTTTGTAACTGTGACCACACTTTGTGCACCTTGTAGGAGCTCAGAGCTGCTGCCTCTCCACATTGAGAGCTGAGGTGCTTCTTTGAAATGCCTCCTGGGGAAATCTCTCAGGTGACACCCAGGATGTGCTGGAGACTAAGACCCTTGGTTGACCTTGGGTTTTCCCTGAGAAAGTTTCTGTGGAGAACATCTCTGCTTAGACCGCTGCCCTCATGACCCAGTCTGGATAAACGAGAAAAGAAAAAGGATGGACATATTTTTTAGGGACTTTTTACAGTTTCTTCCTGTTATATAGTTTACTCTGATTTCAACTGTGTTTTATTTTGAAAGTAATTTTCTTTTTTGTCTGTTGATTTTTTTTAAAAACGACGTCAAAATTTGCCTTCTGTGTTTTGTTCGCAAATTGTCCCACTAAGGTTCACTAGAGGAAACTGCACTGGAAATAAAACTGGGAAAAAATGCTGCTAACAGAAACTTAAAGTAAAGGAAAATGATGATATGACTCGAAAGGAAGTTATACTTTCAAAGTACAGCAGAAAAAAATGGAAAACTGAGAAAAAACAATAATAAATAAATTAAGCAGAACATTCATTTTTACATCAACTAGACAACGACATACCAACTGTAGATCAGATGTTTATTATGACGTCTAATTATAGCGGCATAATTGGATGTAATTAATGCTGCATAATTACGTTTAATTAATGTTGTGCAGCCTCTTTGATAAAGCTGGTTCCCCAAGCACCAGTTAGAGGTTTACATCAAAATTTTGCAGCTCTGTCTAAGCGGCCACTGCCACAATTAAGCCTCTTTACAGCCGAATTCAGTATTTGTCTTGCAGGTCTGTAAATCTAGTGGCTTGTTTTTCATCATCAATGATTTTCAATCATCATACAAAATGCTATTTTGCATTTTTTAAAAATATGATATTTATCCAGATGCAATGTTGCAAATTGAAAGCATTTCACAGAGTTTTACCTGGACTTGAACTACCTGGAGCTTTCTGCTCTAGTGAACACTGTTTTAATTTGTAAAACTCTGTGCTTCATGCTATTATATGACGGAGTACTGTGGGGAGGTTTTCTATAAACCATCACAGGCTGCTGGAAGCGTCAGATCAGGACGTGTTTCAAAAGGTCACGGTGGAAGCTTTAACCTTCTGAGACAAAATAATTTTACTACCCATGCTAACTGATGGCGGGAGCCGTCAGGAGAGTTCTACCCACACTACAGCTCCCAGCAATCCCAGCACAAACTTCCTGGATGCCGCATGTCTGACACTCTTTCATTCAATCAATCACAGCATACTTAAGCACTTCACCGAGCCTCACTCAGTGCGAAATATTGTTTGTGCCACTCTGCCTTTATTACTAAGCGTTATATTTGGACCTGATCTTCTGTCTTCTGACCCTGTTTCTGACTCTGTTTGCCTGCCCCGACTCTCGCCTAGATCCTGACTACCCCGTCTCTCCTCTGATAATGTTATGCCTGTTTTTGAGCCCTGCCTGCCTGACCCTGATTTACCTTGGTAGACGCAGGTTCTTGAACAGGCTTTTAGCATTTTTAGCATCATTCAATGGCTGCGCATTTTGTCTGTGAAGCCCGCAAATGGATTTAAAATTTGTGTAGCTACCTATGAACATGGTGTGTTAATAGGTGTGTCATGCAGTTCCTTTGATGCTCGTATTGCACAAGGAACCTCATGAATGTTGAATGTACCATTGTCGAGCATGTGTTAAGTTTATCGTGAAGTATTTGTGAGGCTACCAGAAGTTTCACGCACTTATGACGTACGGGTAATGCTTACACCACACTCTAGTCACTAGTAAGGTGTGAGGGCTGGCACCTTACCGCCAATGTTTTGCTTGCAGGGCATGTGCACAGACGGCCACAGGATGCCCACACAATCTCTCTGATTGTCTAATTTCCCGAGTGAACAGTGCTAACAGGCTCGTTACAGAGTGCTCAGGATTCAAAGAAGAATCTGTATGACGTGCGCCTGCATCTCACATACTTCCCCCTGTCTTACCTTTACATGTTGTATAAGTGTTCACTACAACCTGTCCCCCGTAGCATGCACGTAGAAAAATTGTGCATAAACATTTCCTCTCTACGGGTTCACCAAGCGGCCTACGACCTTGATATTCCACGTGAGCCACCTTCGTTCCCCATCCAGATTTGAACATATTTCGCTGCAGATAAGGCTTTAAGGACTCTGTGTATAACTGCACACAAGTTTAGAAAGAGATTGAAGAGCTAAGGAGGACGCCTCGTTTCATCAGGTGCAAAATGTTGTACAGTGTTACCGTAGGGTCTCACACATGTGCCGCTGCCTCCATGTATCGTTTCCTGGGCTCGGTGCCACGCTCCTCATCATGTTTGTCCGGGCTAATCGCCCAGTTGCCGCCTCCTCCCTGCATTAACTTTGTTAGAACAGAGACACCTCGTTAATGACACTGCTAATTGAATGAAATGGCCATACTAACGAGCATAAAACCTCCCACTCACATTTTACTAATTAACAGCACACTGGCTTAATTACAACAGTAGAAACACGCACAGTTCCGTCTCGTTACTGTTAATTGCAGTAGCTTACAGGGATTTATGGTAATTGGCTGTATGAACGTTGTTAACGAGAAACTGAATTAGCGAGACACACAGAGACAAGAGGAAAGTAGAGATGTGCCAGCGCCATTTAACAAAGACTTCACTCTCCGTCGGCTGTGCAAACTGGGTGGTCTGAATCCTAGTCTTTCTTGTGTGAATGCGAGGGAATTACAATGCACTCCGCTGAGCCCAGACAGCACACAGGTTTGATTCCGAAGAACAAACGAAAGGCAAATGAGCAAGTTATGGCTTTAGAGGATTATTTTAGAAAATTTGAGGAAAATGTCGAGCTTTCAAAATAAAATGTTAACCAGATAGTAATAATCATATATATAATTTAAATGTTTTGCTAAAGAAGTGTTTGGTACAGTGATCAAGCCAAAAAAAAAAAAAAAGTCTGAGTCAGAGTCTGAAACTGAGACTGAGTCTATCCTGTCAAAAAAAAATGGTGATAAAAAGTGCCGTTTTGCCAAAAAAGGCATAATTTTCTATAACACACAAAATTTTTTTTTTCTGCTGACAGCTTCTGTGTCTGGTAGATCTTCAAGCGACCCAAAAATGTCTTCATATCACCTAATCATTTTAGACTAGGAAATGTAACATAGAAATTTCAACATTTCTAAAATAAAATGTGGTATTTTCAGTTCTAGCAAATATTTTGGCTCCTTTAGCTATCAGGTAAAAAGTTGTAGCTACCTTTTACACCTACTATCAATAAAACTTTTGTAAAGTTTCTAAGTTGTAAGAATCTTAACAAAATACATGGTGCTTTACAGGTTCCTTGTTTATCATTGTAATGTTCTAAAAATAGCCCACAACAAATAAAATCTAAATGACAGATGTTTAAAGGTGTAAACTCCTCACTACACACTTTATACTACAATGTTTTTTCACTTTTCTCTCCTCTTAAAGTCTCAAAGATGAAACCTTCATAGAAAAATGAAAACGCAGCTCTAATCGTCATTGAAGGTTTATGTAAATTTGGCATGTACAGGAGACGCGGCAGATAAAATTGACTGACAAGGTCAACAGCCAATCACGATGCAGAACACAATGCATTGTAAAAAAACATTCAAAGTCGTACACGTAAAGAAAATTCAACATAATGGAGACTGTGAAAGAGTAACCACGAGTATGATGAAGAAACCCTGAATAAAATAAAAATAAAGAAATATTACAAATATTGTAATTGTAATTTTAATTTATCATAGAACCAAAAAGTGATTTAGCTTATGCAGTGATGTGAACAGACACAAAAATGATAGAAAGACAAGCTCTGTGACTGCTGAAGTACTGCAAAAAGATTTCACTAGTTTTGAAAATAAAAGCATGCTCTTTGATACTCAGACATTTTGCAAAAGTATTTCACAAATTTGCTAAAACGCTACTGAGTTCACATAAGGTTCACTCGCGCATCTGCGTACAAGAAATCACATCCTTTTTCCCTATAACTAAGTAATCCATTCTTATTACTGGTCCCCAAATCCAAATAAAGTTAGTCAAAAGATTACAACACTTCTTTTATGTTAAGCTTGAATTATTTAGAAAATTACCCCATTATTGAGTTAACAGTAAGACTTTCCACCTCTTTCTCTTTAGTCCTTTTTTTCCACTCTTCTCCTCCTCCTCTTCAAATTCACTGGGCTTTGCTCTCCTCCCTCTGGCGAAGTGATTAAGGTTATGCGTTAGTTGAGGAGCGCTCAGGCAGACACGACTCTGATTGCTGTGCATGTATTATTCCTGTGTGTGCGTGTTTGCCCTGGCAGGCCTTTCGCAGCTCACTGGTTGCATATGAGGGAATGTCAGTCAGTCATTGGTCAAAAGATCTGGTTAGCATCCGCAATCACCTCTTATTACAACCAATGTAGTTCACCGCGTGTGTTAGGATGACAGATAAAATGGCAAATGTTCTCGGCTGAAACAAACTGACGGAGTGGCGTGATGGAGAATAACATGATGACTTGATCACAGATGTGATTCCATGCAGCCACGCTCAATCCACACTCAGAATCCTTAGTGACCAACTGTCGCCGACAGAAGTTTAATGATTGACTTTATTACCATCTTTTTGTATTTGTCTCTTAGAGCCTATGTTTGTGGAGATCTTTTCAAAAGGTTGCTGTTTATGTAGTAAAAACATGTATATATATATATATACATTTATTTTGTACTTGTGATCATTTTAAAAATGAAAGTACAAAATGTATTTTGATGTTAAAATAAATTTTAAAAGAAATCTTTTGTGAAAGCCTGTAGCGTACTGACAGAATGGGGGCTTGTCCGGGAAGCAAAAATCCTTTAATCTGTTTCAACGTTTTGATCTGTAGTCTCAAAAGAATGTTTAAAATCTTTTGGGTTGAATAGGTTAAAACAGAAAATGCATTTTTTTTTGCCAAGATATAAGATGATTTCTGAAGAATTCGGCCCTGATTTAAATGATTATCTTATTGTTTAATTAACTTAAATTAATAAGTATAAAAATAGTCACTTTTCGCAGTTATTTTAAGGCTTTTATCTTACAATATCCATCAACTGTTTGATAAAGGTTTCGCGGTCGACATCTGTGACACAAATGTTCTTGAAAAAGATGGAACCAAAATGAGGATGTCTGAACAGAAATTCGCTTGATGAAAAACCAAATTGAGCAGCTTTTTGCTCAACACAAAGTTGTATCCCCCCTCCTGTACCATGTCGCCTTGGGAACATGTGACATTTTTTCTGTTATACTAAACATATGAAAGTATAAATTACCAATGCATTAATTAATGTGCCAAAGACTCAGCAATTCTAAAGGCTGAAGATGTGAAAAAGGCTTTAATTAGTCACTTGTTTAAGTTTTACTGAGAATAAACAAATCTTAGTTATAAAATACATTTCACCATTTCCATCCTAAATTCATTTAATGCTATTGTAATAATACAAATTCCATAAATGTTTTGAGTAATTTGTTTGGTTTTGACAAACAGATTCTTTAGAAAACAAATTTTAGTTTATGTTTAAAAAGGAGCCATGATAAAAGAAAGGAAAGTATTTTAATAAAGAATTGGTTTTGAAATGAAAGAAATGAAACCTGCAAATTAGAACATGTTCTTTTTGTTGTGTTTCTTTAATTCACAAGAATTTGCATTAAAAAAGGAAAAAAAATTGGCATCTAGTTATAAATCAAAATGACTTGACACTTTAGCGAAAAAACTAGACTGCGAGGAAAAACATCTCAAAGTTTTTAAATCTATTTTGTCTGATTATTTCTGAGGTGCTCGTCTAACAGCAGGTTATCGTTAGTTACATACATGTTCTATTTTTTGTTCTGTTCCCGTGTGAAGTGTGTGCGCTGTGCGAATATGCAGATGAGGCGTGTGTGTGTTGCGTCAGACAGGATCATTGCCTAACCAGCTAGACTCATCGCTTCGTCGCTCGCTTCCCCTACAAATGTCACCTGTTCCTGTCAGTGATTTGCATAATGCAAAGCTTCTCAGTCGTAACGGTCCGATTAGCGGCGGGAGCACCAGGACCATTCCTGACGCACCAAGCCGTTAACTGCCGCTTCGGGAACAACTGTGATTAACCAGTTAAAGGAGCGACAGAAGGGAGTCGGGCCTGGAGGAGAAGAAAAGACGCAGAAGAAGCTGGGCGGAAAACGTTCATACTCTGCCGGCATTAAATACCCAAAAGCAAGTCGTGCTGCAGGTGGACGGGCCGAGTGATGCACAGATACCTATGTTACTGGGCAGAAAAAATAAGAGATGTTGAAGAGCCCGAGGAGACAAACAACAGAAAATTTGGGGTTTCATTTCCCAAAAGCGGCAGTCTGATGGTTTGTGCCGCGCTTTTTTGTTAACTTTAATTAAATTACCAGAATGGGGCTTGTCCGGGAATCAAAGGTGAAAACAGTTGTTGAAGTAAGGTGATTCATCTTTCATTAACACCTGTTTTGAAATCCTGATTTTTGATCTCAGATTATTAACAAAAGATGATATTGCTATTGTGTAAAAAAAAGTTGAGATTTTGTTATTTTTGTAATTTCAGTTGTTTATTAATTTCTGAGTATCATTTTATAAATTTTGCCAAAAAAACTGCTTAAAAAAGATTAATATATCAAAAACTGATTTAAAGAATTTTGCTTCATTTAAATAACTTAAGCATTTCTTATCTGTTAATAATAAACAAAGTACATTCATGTAAATTAAATATTTTACAAACTAGGTTGATATAGCTGTTTAATTTAACAATCAATAAAATAATGAAAGATCCTTTTTAGTTCAAAATTAAACAAAAGCAATTATTTTATTAAAAACAGGTTACTTGCTTGTTGTGTGAGAACAATATAACAAAGTTTATGTTTAAGTAATAAAGAATAATTTCAGTTTTGTTTTTTTCTTGTTTTCATTGTTATTTGCCTTTTTTATATTCTAATCCGTAAAGTTGCTTCTTGCTTTTCTTTTTTTGCTCCCTCTGCCTCCACATGACGGATGAGGCAGAGATGAGAGGATGAGAGTGGAGATGTGTTGCACCTCACTTCTCCTTCTAATGTCTCTAATATTACAAGTTCATGGAAAACTAAGGACTATTAATGCCACAAACAAATCTCTCCCAAAACGGAAGCTCTTTTGCATGTTTTAGTGCGCGGGCTTAATGACATGGAGAGAAACTGGGAAGGGAGATGAAAGAAGAAAATGAGGGAGATGAAGGGGCGATTACAGAGCGGAGATGGAGGAAATGAATGAATGATCTAGAGGAGCGAGAAGATTGGCTGGGCTGGAGAAAATGGAAGAGATGCTAAAGGCAGAGGGGGAGGAGTTTAAGTGGAGGAAAGTCTGGTGGTGAGATTATGTGTGGCGTCTTGCGAACGTATAATCACCCGTTGGCATTTCTGTCTTGTCGGTGTGGCAGACAGTCGACAAAACAGAACAAAACCCCTTACCCTCAAAAGAGCCAAAACTTTCAGTCACTAAGGCTGTAATGTTTATGCTATGACGAAGCTGACCTGTTTGAGATTTGTTAATCTTCAGAGAAGACGACTACACCACAAAGATGATCTTGACTACATTTGTTGATTTAAAGCGAAGACACTGCAGACCAAACAAGTCTAATTCTTCCATCGCCCCAGAGAGTTAATAGCTATTCCAAAGCATAACCCGCATTCCTCTCGATAGTTTCGCCAAACAAACCGGCCTGAACCGTCTTCGATAAAAAGATCATGCACGATGGTAATACGCCCATTAGACGCCCGTTGATAAACATTGAATGGCCACTGAGGTGTCAGTCGCCGCTTGACGCTTCACCAGATGGATCTCGCCGCCATGAATCAAGCAGAGCTGCGACGCCATTGGTCATCCTGACAGCTGAACAAAGCCCGCAACCGCAGAGGTGGTGCCGCTAATTTATTGATTAGATGAGTGCGCTGTAACTGGTGCTGGCATCGCAGGAGTCGTCGCTTCAGGTAGGAGCGACTTCACTTCCGAGAGGCTCTAGCAAGTGGCAGCAGACCAGCAGAGACTGCTGGTTCTGGCGGGCCGCCTCCAGGTTCCATAAACTGGCTAGCGTAGAACGCACACTGGGGTGGAGCAGGCTGATAAGGCAGGAGGCATGTTAGGGGCTAATATCACCAGCCGAGAAAACTGGCTGCATTAGCACGCAAATAGTGGAGAGCAGGCTGCCAGCCAGCACAGAGCAAAGGCATAGCAGCTGGCCTGTGACCAATACACCAACTCCCGAGAGACCTCCTCTCTCTGTCATTATAATCATCATCTTCATCCAAGACTCTCTTTGACACGATCCACCCTTTTTCCGGCAAAGTTTCACACACTGGCATTCATGTTAGTGAACTTTTTCACTTCTCTTCTACATCCTCCTCGAGTTTTTTATATTTGAATTTCCCCCAAAGAGTAAAGTTTGCTTGTATTGAGATTAATAAACACAATTGAGACTGAACATTAAACACTACAACAAACAAAACAAAATGCATTTTTTACCATAATGAGAAGTTCTACGCGAGACATGAGCAACTCCAGCAAACTGGTACAGAGTATGGATCACTATTAACAGAAGGGAAACACAGGTGGAAAGAATCAGGAAGAATTAAACAAAGCACCTGTAGGGAAACAGACAAGGCAGGAAGTACAAGGCCTGAAATGAGGAGGGAGGAGCGGTGCTTGCAACAAAATGCAGGAAGTGCAACAACAGACAACAGGTGATGAGATTGACTCAGAAGTGACATGAGATAAGACTGACGAGACGTGACACTTGGTCACGTTGAGCTCTTATACATCCGTGAGGTCCATTCATTTCTGATGAGTCCTTGGGCATTTTCCCCCTTATATGGTGTGTTACAAAAGAAAGAAATGTTAAATAAATGATTAGTACTTTGATTGGTTATATTGGTTTAGATAATTCCTGCATTAAGTGCTCCAATGAGAAGTACTGCTGCCTTCAAGAAGCAAAATTAAAAATTGAGATGGACACAGATTCACTAATCTTGAAACCTAATTAGAATGAGCATTTATGATACTATTTAAAACAAAACTGTATTCTGATGATGAAAACGTTGTGGTTAAAAAATTAAATGTAAATCCTTTTCATTCATTTACCAGCAAGGATGGACGTAAATGCATTTTGAAAATCCATCGTCCAATTTATAATTTAATATGCAAAATTACAAATCAAAATTGAAGCACATGTGTCTCATATTTCAAAACATAAGTCTATAGCGGAAATGCTTTTTCATCTTAACAATAAGGCTGACTCAAAAATAAAATAAAAAAATCAATCCACCAAACATTTTTCTCTTTTTCTATATAATTCAATCTTATGTTTTTATACATAGTGTGTAATAAACAGTGCCAACCAATTGAATTTTCAATTGTCATGTTTTTTTTGTTGTAATCATTCAAATAGAAACGCATTTTGTAATTTACAATTTATTATTAAAAGTAGAATTTTGTTATTTTTAATTCATTTCATTATAGTTCAATCATAATCTTAAAAAAGGCTTAAATGTATGTTAAGTTTTGTTATTAAAAAAATGTCCCACACTCCTCCTACAAACATTTTTATTTGGACGTTTTTATTCCAACCTGTGCTTGTTTTCCATGACTATTTGGTTTAGGAGCCGAAGTTTACTGCAGAAAAATTATAATTTTTACAAAAACAACAGAAGTTTTGCAAAATTGGCAAAACTTTCAGATTGTACTAAACAAAGATAAACGATAAGATTTTAACCAAACTTCCCAAAAGATTTTTGTCAACAATATATAACCATCTGATAAGAAAACAATCTTTGGAATATCTAATTTATTGATAGAAACATGTTTCCACAGAGCTTAAAGTGACAACAGTTCAGATTACCCAGCATTCCCTGAGGCTTTGATGGTTGCAGAGTCAGCCTCCTCACGTCTTTGACCCCACTGACCGTTTTAATAATTGGAGATGATCTTGGGTGCCACACAATGAAGCGAATAGCAGCAGTTGGAGTATATCAATATTGCTTAACCTCCACTCCACCCTTAAAATCCCACCACCACCTTTTAACCTTCCTTCCTTCCATCACCCTCCGCTCTTTCCCTTCCCACCGGTCTCACCCTTGGTCCCCCTCTCCCTCCCTCAACGCCATCCATTGCCCCCCCCCCCCCTTTTTCCAAACTCATTTCAGCATGAGATTATAAATGGAGCCTTGGGAATATGTGATAAATCAATTAATCATTTGTAGCTGTGTAGCTTAATGAGTGAACTGAGGTGTCATAATTAGTTCTCTCAGTATCAATCATTAAAGTGCAAGTTTGCTGATAAACAGGCAGCAGATGAGGGCAGAGACACGGCTCAGAGTCTGCTCCTGATGAGAAATCACATGATAGCCGGGCTAAATGTGCATTAATGAGCCCCACTTTGCTGCCCCATCTCTGCTTTTCTGCAGATTTTTTCTCTTTTTTTTTTTTTACAAAAACACACTAAAGTCCATTTTGTTTTTGAGGTTGAAGTCTGTTGATCAAACCTCTTTTAGCACTTTTTCCTGCCGTCCAGCTTCAGAGTATAACAATAAAAACAAGTACATTTAACAGGAAGTCATTGACAACTGTCAGCCAAAGCGTACGTACAGATAGTTATGAGAACCCTGAATGCAACCTTTGTGTGGGAAACAAACTCACGCTGTGATTGGATCAAATCCTTTACAAATGTGGTTTTCAGTTTGACGTGCAGCAAGGAAAGCAGGTGAATTACGAGGAAAGAGTGATGTGAGTGCAGCGGCAACATCCAATAAGAACAAGAAGCTGAAAAAGTCTTTCAACCTGGAAATGTTGGGAATATTTATCCAGAAATTCTGCTCCTCTTCGTGACTTTAATGAAGTCTATTGTTATGTTTCCTGGCGGTTTGGTTCACTCTTAAAAGTGAAGTGTGAAAGTAAACCCAACAAAATGAGGAGGAAGATCAAACAAAGTTTGTTTATCATCTGAACAAAGGGTGTAAAAAAAAATTCTATTGTGATTTTTTTCTTTTTTATAGATTCGTGAGTAAAGGGCCTAAATATAAGCCTTTCAAAGTAAACTGAATCCATATATATGATCATTTATTACCCTTAGCACTGTCACAAACAGGCAGGCAGAAGTCAATCACGAGTTTCAGGGATCAGACTCCACGTATCACAGTTCATGCGTGGGTCGGGTCAGGTGGTAGAAACGGGGTCAGGAAAACAGAATGTCAGGTCAGAGTAATAACGCTCGGTAATGCAGGCGAGACGGCACAGGCTGAGTGAGGCTCAGTGTGAAGTATAGTATTCCCGCCATATTCGCGGGGGTCAGGGACCAGAGACACCCGGGAATCTGCGGAATCTACGAAGACGGAGAACCACCAGCTACTTTTTCTAACCGGAAGTAAGACGACTCCATCTCTGACGCTCCGCCTTCCTCTCTGTGTGGGTGCCATGACGTCAGGCAGCGTTTCTGCGTCTCGCCCACAAATCAAACAACAGCTGAAGTTTTGCAAAGTAAGAAACTAATTGAAAGCGTTTCGACGGTCACCGCTAGCTCCACAGAGAAAGTGGCCGTGTGTGTCAGTCTGGGGGCGGAGCCGGCAGCACAGATTCTTCCTGGAAGGGGCTGGTCCTCACTTTGTGATGTCACAATGTGAAGACCTGCTCATTTTTGTGGATTGGGAGGGGCTGGTGCTCAGAGATCAGGTTTTTAGAGGAATGTTCAGAAATATATGAATGAATCAAAATACCGCTTGGTGTTGTTTTTATTAAGACATTAACATTATAATACACTTAGGAGCTCAAAACATAAATTTTGTACGATAAAGGCCCTCGTATTATCCAAAAGGACTCCTGCTGATTAAGGCAAATTTAAGTTTTTTTTTTTAATTTATACTGAAATTCATCAATCAACAATCTTGTCTTGCATGTGTGCATGTGTTCATACATTTGTCTGATTTTGGATTGTTTTATCGGCAATTTACTTTGAGGTTAACCGCTAGTTTTACTGAATGTATGGTTTAATATGTGTATGTAATGTTATGTAAACATGGAATTTTATTTTGATCTTTTAGTGTGAATTTAACATCTACCTAGGGACTGGAGAATAAAAATAGCCCTTTGGCCAACTGGCATATTGACAGAAATGTTTATTAATATGCACTGTCCCTTTATCCAATAAATAAATACGTCTAAAAGAGAAAATTTTTGGGGAAACCAGAAAATGTTGAGTGTAACAAAATTTTTTTTTACTAACCAAAAGAAAAACACTTTCTTAAAACTTGTATGTGAGATACCGTTTTTTTTTTTTCAATCTAAGATGCACCTGGTTTTATCATCTCACTTTTGTTGTCACTTTAGATAAAAGGATATTTAACACCTTTTTGAACAATTTTAGACTTTTCATGTTCAAATGTTGTCCTGTTCACCCTACAGTAGCCGGGACGAGCCCCGGCGGCCCCGTGACCCCGAAAGGATAGAAAATGGATGGATGAGTGTTCAAATGAGTAAAATATCTGAAGGTTACCGTGTGTCCCAGCAGAACATTTCAATGAGCCGATCTTCACTTTAAGCTCAACAGTTCAACAGTCGCCGCCCGACGATTCAGGGACGGAAAAATGGAAAACAACCTTCGGAAAACGAACCTGCTGTCACAGGTGGTTCTGCTGATTTAATTTGGTCGTGTGGCGGCGCCGGGCTGCGTGGATCCGTGTGTGTCCCTGCTTAATGCGAACAGAAAGTGCGGCAGCAGGGGTTAAATAAGCGAGCAGCTTATTACAGGGCCTCCATGTGAAGACTTAAACTAACTCATGCATATATAACACTAACATTTAGAGGGGGTGTCACTGTGTGAGTGGGTCATAAAGAAGAAGGGTCAGCAAAGAAGCCCCGAGCTCATAACTGCGTGTGAAGGCTGCTAACGGTCTTTCTGGCGTAGAAAATGCCCCAGTGAGCAGCCTAACTTATTGAAATCACAACCTCAGCGCTGGAAACCATTATCGCGCTCATTTGCATAAAGAGTCTTTCAAATAGGCTCTCAACGTGCGGGACACGCCTCCACCACCCCTGTCCTCTGCGTGCCAGTGCCTAATATCAGTTGGAGGTTCCAGTTAGGTTAACAAAAAGTTCAAACTAACCCCCACGTTGCCTCCTATCAATATGGAGCAGCCCGGCTCCCCCTGACCAGTCACAGTGATGTATGTTCGGGGTGGGGCTTCGTCTGGGGGGCTGGCGTGGGCAGCCGGGGGCCACACACACACACTCACAGACTTACACATACACAGAGCGGATGGTAACAAGCCATTAACGAAGCCTTAATTGATGAGCTCGTTAAGATCTGTTATTAGAGAAATTGATTTCAAATAGCCACTTTAATCTGCTGGCCACGGAGAAACAGGCCACAATGCAAATTGAAGCCGCTAAAGTACATAATGGAGCAAGTAATTCATAGATTTCACTTTCACTAATTAATAACTGGAGATTGGAAGAGGTGGAAGCAGTGCGAGTGCGTTTGTGTGCGTTCCCCGGCTGACGGTGGTAATGCGGGTCCATTGTGCATCTCTTGTTATTAATTAATGAGTTTTATTCCCAGGCAACCTATTAGTCATTAATGATGGGTATGTGAGTTCTGTTTTGTGTGTTTTACGTGAAAGGATCAGTAAAATTAAATAATCTGGTAAAAGCAATGATATGATAAATGTGGCTGGAATACATTTTCTTTTTAAGCTCACAGAGGATGCTGGGAAAAAACCCAGGCACTGAGTGAATGCAGAACCATTTTATCAATTATAACTAACAGACACATTAGATTAACTTTGGATTTTAGTTTTAATTCGTGTAATTTATGTTATTTTTCCAGAAAAACTAGATTTTCATGTCCGAGTGTGTGGCTCTCTGTTTTAGTTTTAAACATAAATTATTTTCTCCTTGATTTTCTAGCCGGTATTGTAAAAAAATCAAAAACCAACAGAGTAATTTCTTTGATTAAACAACTGAGATTTATCAAAATGATTAGAAGCTTTTTTTTTTTACTGGATCTAAATAGCAGTCTAAAATTGATATATTTAGTTGTTGCAGTTTTCTCAGGATGCTTTAGCACCTCGACAGAACCAATCAATATTTACATTTTAGGAGGTAAAATATCTACCATTATAATTGGATTACTAAAAACTCCCTCCAGTCATCTTTTGATCTATTTTCAAGTCATTCTTTTTTCACGCTGTTTTTAGCCTAAATTAAAGAGAAAAAAACTGTTGTTTTCCCGGATATATAGTTTCTGCAGAGCGGCAGGAGTTATTTACAACTTCGTTTCTAAGTTGTGGAGCGACCCCGCCCCCCTTTCCCTCCCAGATGCTGAGAGCTCTGCGAGAGGACGCCCTCTCTCCACCCTGACTGACATCTACATCGCACGCTGCCTCAGCAGGGCCCAAAACGACATCAGGAACAGCTCACAACCCCTCAGACTTGTTTGACCTGTTGCCCTCTGGGAGGCGCTACAGAGGCATCAGAACTAAAACAAACAGACTCAAAAATAGCTTCTTGCACGGATTAAAAAAGCCAATAGAAGATGTTAAAAACACCAAGAATATAAACAGAGTGGCTCTCTAAGGTAATAGAAGACAACAGTTAAAAGATTTTCTCTATTGTCATAAATTCCTCGTAGGGTGCCGTCTACGTACCCCAGACGGGGAACAGGTATTTCTGCTAATTGTGGAGCATTTCCTTTCCATGGTTTTCTTTTTTTCCACAGTGTTCTGCATCCTGATTGGTTTTAGACCGCATCAATCAATCTCCTCCACGTCTCTAGTACAGAATGTGTTCGATTCGCCAAATTTACATAAATCTTTGATCGTGAGCAGATCTTTGGTTTCTGTAAACGTGGGCTCGTGAAGGCTTGAACTTTGGGAGTTTAAACAAGATAGAAAAGTGTGAAAAAGTTCATGTCTGTCTGAGAAAAGTAGAAATGTTTTCAAACATCTAGAGAAGTGTTTTTCAATTGGTGTGCCGCGGCCGACACATTAGTGTGCGCTGAGATATGGTCAGGTGTGCCGTGGTTAATTACCCTTTTCACTGATCTAAAAACATTTTCCATCTCCAGGACATCAGCTCTCTGTTCATCCAAACAGGCCCTGATAAAACATTGAGTAGTTAGGAATATGAAAGATCATAAAATACTTTTTCTTTGTGTTTACTTGATTCTATTAAAGACACTTTGATAAGAATGACGGTACCTCGATTTAGCTACAGCTTCAGCTGTTTTAGGAAAAGTCCCGTCCCTTTAACTGTCTCCACCAATCATTCTTGGAGTCTTAATCCTACGTCATCAGTCTGACCAATCAGAAGTGGTTAAAGTCTTAACTTCCTTGTTCTGATCTGCTTACAAAGTCTCTCAGTTCCAACAAAAATACCAGCTAAAGCTCGTCGTTAGCGGTGTAGATTTCCACAGAATCCGGAGTCAGACCGTGGAACAAGTGAACAAAACCATGAAGCTCAGAGACAAGAGTTTCAGTTTTTGCACTACATCTCCCATGATGCATTGTGTTAAAGTGACAGCATCTCTGCGCTACAATAAGTCTTTCCTGTTAAAAGTCTTGAAACCACAACAAACACACATTAAACAGTTTTTAAATCTTCTTGATGAAATCAGAGGTAAACAGTTTAGTTCTCTTTCAAGGTTAGTGTTTATTAACAGCCAAACATCCCAGAGTTTTGTCAAAGTCATCTTTCTAACTGAAACACTTTTCTAATAAGGTCTGGATTGAAGGACAAATTCGCTTTCAGACTTAGTCACTTTTGAAAAATGAAAAGTTAAGCCTAAGTAGAAGTAATAACAATATTTAAGAAACAGGATTAAGGTGAAGTGGCCAAAAGACACAATTCAATTAAACTGAAACAATTTAATGATCCAAAAAGAAATAAAAAATTTTTGCTAAAGTTTTCAAAGACTTCATTTTTGATAAAGACAAAAGAAAAACTAATACAACTTCAACATGTTCAATTTTTGTTTAGCTACAATAAAGATCATAAATAATATGTTAGTTTTTTTGTGTAAAAGTTATCAAAAATATTGTGATCATATTGTTCAAAAATTATAGTTGCTTTCACACCAACATTGAAAAAAAAAATATTAAAAAAGTAAATCACTATTTAGAACTGGGGTGTCAAACTCATTTTCACTGAGGGCCACATCAGCATAGTGTCTGTCCTTAAAGGGTCGGATATAACTTATATATGTAACTAAATTTATTGAAAAATAAACCTCATTAATGTTAAATAACTAATTTATTTATTTATTCTAACGTTTTAAAGAGAAAAATACAGTTTTATAGAAAACATATATTTGCTTGTTACTCTAACATAAATCCTTTTAAATTAGATTCTGTCAGGTTAGGTTATGTTGACAGTGTTTAAGTCCTAATGTATAGTTGCCCAATCTGATATTTCAAGTCCAATTCCCCCTAGATATGAATAAATACACACCAGTTTTTATTTTTCATTTTAGGAAATTAAAATCTTTTAAGGTCTCGCGGGCCACATAAAATGACATGGCGGGCCACATTTGACCCCGGGGCCTTGAGTTTGACACACGTGATTTATAAAGAATGTATTTGTTTTTTTGTGAGGTTACATAAAATTGCATGTTAATAAACTGAAGTGTAAAACAACTACTAGGGTAAAATTTCAAATAATTTAGTTGAAAATTATTCTTGAAAACCAACTTAGCTTTTATTACATCTTTGAGAAAAAATGCTGCATCTTCCAGCTTTTTCTGCCACAATTATCACAAAAACACAGGTGATATCATGGAGGGACTGTACATCAATACAGACTATAGAGTTTCTCCTTTTTTCAATTTTTGGATGCAGGCGTGCCGCGGGACTTTTGTCAAGGATAAAGTGTGCCGTGGCTCAAACAAGGTTGAAAAACACTGATCTAGGAGTCTACTTGGTGGATTTCACCTATTGTGGGTTATTGTTAAAATGTCACCCTTGCAACAAACGAGGGAACCCTGTACATCAAAATCTCTACGTCCTCTAATTAAAAGTGTTGTTTTTCCACAGACGTGTTTAAAGGTTTCCTGGTCAGTCAAACAGTTTGCGTTTTGTGGGCTCTCACACATAGATCTGGAGCTTAACTGGTCATGAACCAGAATGTGTGGAGCGGCTCCCAGCATTTAATCTCATCTTTTTTCTTTATCTGTCAGAAAAGGCATACACACACAAACATGCGCACGGTGTATAATTCCAGCATTAGTGGGGGTATTAGCTAGAGTGGGGCAGGTACTTAACACTGAAAGGACTGAAATCACTTCCCAGGGGAGCTTTTACACAATGTGTGAGTATGGGCGTGCATGTACGTGTGCGTCAGCGTCAGACAGCAACCATTGTCGACGCGTTGGCTTTCTGATTTCTGTGTGTGGCTTAAGCCGGAGGAAGTGCTTTTGCAGCTGTGTGGCGACGGCGATGGCGGCGGAGCCCCCCCCCCATCCCGCGTTGATTTAATGTGGAGAATTGGCTGCTGCTGTATTGAATCAGACTGGGGCCCATATTGTTCGGCTGCAGGGGATTACACGTTTAGCAGCTAGTGATCTGGCTTCAGTTATAGCGCCGGTCGCAGAGAGAAGCAGCTCTTATCAGCCACTGGGAGCCCAGTCTCTGCCACATTCACAAGTCTCCAATGCACTTTAATTGAATTTCTTTTTAGAGACAGAGAGGCTCAGACGGCTCATGGCATTCAATTTGCCGCCTCCCCTGTCAACGTTTAGATCCCTCACCCTCCTTTTACCCCCCCCCCCCTTAAAAAAAAGAGAACCAGCCTTCATTCTACAAAAGGAAACTTGCAAATACTACATTTATCTCTGTTCCCGCTCTCTCTGCTCCTCTTTCCCGCCGTTCTCCTATCCATGTCAGTTATTATATCATTTCAATGAATACTCGCCAGGAAATGGGCTTATCTCTGGAGCAAAATATCTATTTCTTTCAGCCGTTGATTTACTGTGTTTAAAGCCCGCGGCGAGGACAGGCAGACTGTCAACTCGCCGCCGCAGTAAAGCAACGATGCTATCGGCCGGGAACCGAAATACTGATGAATGGAGAGACGGCTGCAAAGACCGAGCGATGGATGGATCTAAGAGAGGTGGAGAACAGGGAATGGGATGAGGGTGGAAGGAGGAAAAAGAAGACTGAAAGGAAAAAGATCAACACAAGCTGTCTGAACCAAAATTGGAACAATATTTTCCTTTATTCTTGTGGAAAATTCAGTTCTTTGTAATCAAAGATGGTTATTCCTGATAGCCTTCCTGGCGTTTCATCAAATTTACTTCCTGTTTTATTATTTACTGTGAAGGAGGGTCTAAGGGCCGGGATGCCAGTTTAGTTTAGTCTGTTTAGTTCAAGTCTTAGTTTTATCCTGTTGAATTCTATACATTTACGATCCTTTTTGATTGCATGTTTACCTTACAATTACCGGTACCAAACCCATTGAGGCGACTGTTGTTGTGAATTTGGGCTATACAAATAAAATTGAATGGAATTATTTTCAAAGTGCACTTAGTGGGATACGCCGAAATAGACTTTGCTGATGCATTAAAAAAAAAAGATGATTATTTAACTACAGTATTTTTTTGTTCTGCAGAGATTGTCCTCACCAAACTTCCGATTGACCGTCCAAAACTGCTGTTCCTGCAGGAGAAAAGTCAACCGATTTCCGCGCCATAAAAGTTTGCATTAAAGTCCCAATAATATCAGTTTTGATTAATTTAAACGTTTTTAGTGGTCTTTTAATGATTATGTTCTTTTTGGCCTAAATAAAATAAAAACTGTTGTTTTCTATGACATAGTTTTTGCAGAACAGCAGGAATTCTTTAGAAATTCAACTCTGAGTTGTGGGCGGAAAGTAACCCTCCTTAATGTTAATTAAAAGTATTTCTACCCTCCAGAAAACATGGGAAGCCAGTTTTTTTATCCTGTATGTAGAAAGTAGAATAACTAGTAGATAACTGTTTTTATCCCAAACACATGAAGAATGCGTATTTCTGGCAGGTCATTCTGATTTGAAAGTATTATTTTCCACAAATTTTGAATTCAGACTGAATGTTTTCAAGCAACTTTTATCTTTTCGAGATCACAGACATAAGAAAATAAAGGTCATGGTTTGTAGTGATTCCACTATCGCAGTGGTCCCCAACCCCCGGATTGCGGACCAGTAACAGTCCGTGGGACAGTTGGTACCAGGCCGTAGAGGTAAGAAAAAAAAAACCCAACCCATTTTTTTTGGTTAATTTTATAATCTGTTTCTGAAGGAAGTTTTGTTTTGAAAAACTACTGGATTCTCCACCACATCCAACTCATTCTTAATGCATGTCAAGTCGCTCAGTCACGTGTTGAAAATCCATACGCTACTATTTTTACAGCGGCCGATCCTACTGCTAAACTGAAACCCTCAAGCTAGCAAAATTAACAAAAAACAAACATATTTGGAAAGTTTATTTTAGTAGGAAACATCCAGAGGGGAAACAGAGAAAGAACCATTGTCTTCAAAATTAAAAAAAAAACTGCAATTAACAGACAAAAACCAGGAGTCTTTACTCCAAATATGGATTTATTGTGACAGTTTCCACAGACCATAATATTAATGCAGAATATTCAGCAACCGGCTGTCTAATGTGACAAGGCTGCTGCTAATAAAGTAGTTCAAACGGTGGATTGAGACTTTTGTCACTAAATTTTGAAAATACCAGCATAAGTGACCCTTTTATTTTTAAATTCACCCCCCCAAGGACATTGAAAGTCAGACGAGGCTGAAGTTGGCGTCTGATTTTGCAGCTTCCACTTTGACAGTAGTGAGAAAAATCTAGATCCCATTTGAATGAAATCTAGTGAACAAGTAAAGTTCAAAGCAGCTGCAGGTATTTGACAGAGGATGTAGATAAAAGCTAACCTCAAAGGTTAAAAGGAGGCTAAGACATCCACTTCAGCCTCGTACTGACCGGTCTTTGAATATACTGTCTGACATAAAACCAGAATAAGGCGGGGAAGCACCGTTTTAGCTGACTAAAAGACTACAGAATCATAAAGGTTTATATAATTTAGATTGAGCTACTACAGATGCAAAGTGGCGTTCGTTTCAGGTGAGCGGTCGCAGCAGCCGGCCCCTGCGCCTGCAGGCATGCAGCAGGTAAAAAGCACAGGGTGTGTGCGTCTGCGTATGTGTGTCAGTGTCACCCCTGGCCAGAGACCTTGAAGTCTAACATTGTTTAACAATGTCACGGTGTCGGACCCTGTGCTGCATTGCGCCTTCACCCTAACGCGTGCGTGCAAGCCTGCCGCTGATGGCCGTGCGGGCTGTTATGGAGCAGAGCAGCGATTCTTCTTTGGGGCGGACTGGCCGCCGCGTGGCCCTGAGACACACACATATGCAGCCATCTCATCTAGGCAGTATAATTCCATTTGTCTGGTCCAGCAAGCAGTTGGCTAACTCCATGAATTATTACAATCCCATAAGGCATCTGGGGTGCCGCAGCACTGGGAGGCCTGTGTGTGCCCGTGTGTGTGTCTACCATTTAAGTTACCATTGAAGATGAACTAGCCACACACTTCTGGACACACACACACACGCACACCCTTATCGGAGTGTGTGTATCTTCTATCTTCAAATAATGTTTTGTCTCTTTCCTTTGTGCTATCACGCTGCTACAAATGGAAAAAAAGGCATCTCATTCTTCTCTCCAGGGTTTTTTAGCAGCTCATTTTTTCTAGCTGGGGTCATGTGTGTGTGTCTTTTTGTGTGTGTGGTAGTTGCGGGTGGCACAGTAACAGTGGCAGACAGATGGCCATTTCTCTCCCTCTCTGACCATGTTGAACATTGCCTAGAAAGATCATCGGAGCAAAAAATGGATTTCATTTCGGTCTGTATTACAGGATTTAAAGAACAGCAGGCCCTCCGTAATCTGAGAGCCCTTTGTTATATTCTGCCCTGATTGAAGCAGAGTTGTTCAAGTGGACACAGAGGTTTTGGTATTTTTTTTTGTTTTAAATCTGAAGTGAAATGGAGCCAGCGCTGTAATGCGGAGGGAGCATCTCTAAGTGTGGGGCGGCTTTTGTGAGAGAAAGCAGAGTTTTTAAAGTGAAGTGGAGTCATTGCAGAGGGTTGTTAGACAGAGTCCGGAGCTGCAGAGATATAGAGGCGTCTTCAGTCCATTGGGCGAACACAGTTAGGATTGAATGGTCCCATGAAGCATTTACAGACACTGTGAGACGAGTACAGCTTGAGATCCACAGAGTTCACACTTGGATTTCTTTACAGCTGGAAGATGAAGATGCTGTATTTTAAGTTGTCCTGCAGGATTCCAGCTCTGTCAAAAGTCTTCATCCTGTACAGTCTTCACTTGTTTGTCACATAAGTTTTTTTCTAAAAAGACTCTGACAAACAAAATCCGCAAAGTAAGTCATCTTTACTTTTTACAATTCTTGCAGACTTTTTGAGACTGGAAACTCCTCACTGCCCACTTTACACACTTTTCTGAAGATGTTCACACTTTTATCTCTTGTTTAAAAAAAAAAAAAAAGAGTCCAGGATTGAAGAATAAAAAAACAAAGATCTGATCACGACCAAAGATTTATGTAGATTGGCAAACTGAATCCATTCTACACGGGAGATGCGACATGGAGGAAATTGATTGACAAGGTCTGCTGCCAATCAGGATGCAGAACCCATTGCAACATTTAAAATACTTTTTTTTTTAACAGGATGCAAAATCTGCGGACCCATTAGACCACAAAAGACAATTATTGTCATAATCTATGTTTTTCTTCTAACCAACTTAGATTATTAAACAATATCAGGTAAACACAATGCAATTTCTTTTTCTAAACAACATTTGACAGTAAAGAAACTATCTAATCCTCTTATGTTCTACCAAGAAAAACCAAAGTAACCAAATAACCTGTTTTCCTGCACTTGGTTAGCATGAAGTCAAACACCAGATGTCCAAATGTTCCACATATTTTCCAACTAACCTGTCATTAAAGCTCCCCATTGGTTAAACACACCTGATCCAGCTAATCAGCAGCAGATAAGGCAGGATTCCTTAAAAACCAGAGGGATGTCAGTCCTTGAGGCCTGGAGTCCTACAAACCTTTGGTTTTAAGTCTTGGTTACCCAAGGGCTCTTGGTCATAATCTTCCACTAAGTCCGTCAAGTCCTGAACCTGCAAAGCGCCCCTTACCATCACACTCCCACCAAACGTGACTGGCTTTTATGAAGTTCTTGTCGTGTTGGTTTTACCCAAGTTGTAATGTGACACAAACGTCCAAAAAGTTCATCTCTCATTAAATTCTATAGGTTTTCTTTGAAAACAAATATATTTTTAATCTCTGCTCACTCTTTCCTACTGATAAATCATAAACATAGACGTCCTGTCTGTGGACGTCTTCAAATATATAAATCTTTTTTACAGTACATTTTGTTCTGTTTCCTGATTGGCTGTCTCCTGTGCTCTACAGGATTTGTCTTATTTTTGCATGAAGGTTAGAACTTTGAGAGTTTGAACAGAGAGAAAAGTGTAAATCCGGGCGACGTAGAACGGAAGAAGATGGATGAGAAAAAAAGTAAGTCTATGAAGTGTGAAGTGAGGAGTTTACATCTTAAAACATATAAGAATTGTAAAAAAACAAAGATGTCTACTTTGCAGATTTCATTTAGCGGAGGTTGCTTTTAGAACTGACCCACAATAAACAAGCGAATACTGTAGATTTCATTATCAAATGAGTATTTGGTTAATTATCTTTCCTGGTTATGTGGGTCGTTTGGATAAACAAGCCTGACGCAGGAGTCAAAGCAACACCTTATAGACCAGGGAGGTTCCATGATCAGGGTCAACCATTATTGAATATGCCATAAGTCTCAAAATATCAAAACACAATCAAGTCAGAACAACTCTGAGTGTTTGATCAAACTACAATCTACAGTTTCTTGACAGAAATTGTGCAGAGCGGGGAAAAAAAAGGAAACGTTCATGTCGGGTCAGAACGATCAGGAAGAAACCATTACAAATCTCAAAGATTTACCTTTTAAAATAGTCAAAGTTGGAGCAGAAAACATTTATATTTAAGGGTAAAAATGCAGGCTTGGTTGGGTTGTTTCCTTCCCAAAACACTAAACACTACAGACATTTTTTGTTTTCAAAGCAGAGGGTTTGATTTCCTCTGGTTTATTATCACTGATCACAGATGGTATAATAGGCATTCTGCAGCTGTTACTATGGGCTGGGGGGGCTTACAGGAACCACAGCACACATTCTTCATAGACAGTAATCTCAAATTGGATCTGTTGGCTGGTTCTCTTAATTATGCTGCGATCCACAGGAGGAAGAGGAGGAGGGAGAGGAGGAGAAGGCCTTGTGACTGATTTCATCATGAAGAAACTATCAAGAACATCATTTTTCATCTTTGCCGAGGAGTCTCGATGCAGCTTTTAATTGGACTGAAACCCTTTTACAAGAACTTCTGAAGTTTTTCTGGCTAATTGATCAGCGACTCAGCGTAAAGGTAAGATGGCGCTGAAAGCAGAGGATTTTGGAAGAATCCTCTTCTGCCATGGAGGAAGTGGAAGACGCCGCTGCCTGGAGTATTACGACGCCCTGACAAAGCCAATAACTGAACCAGAGGAGTGTGATCATGCAGAGAGGTGGTTTTTGAAGCCCAGATGTCCTCAGATCAGACATTTTCCGTGATCCAGTCCGTCTGTCTGCTCTGCTCATTCTGCCTGTTGCTAAACATGATTGAAGTTCTGATGTTGTGAGTCTCTCCTTGACAAAAACACTCGTTCCCATGAGATGGTCCAAGAAAGCTTTGACCAAAACTTGAAAACCTTTCACATAGAGTTTCTATTATTGTGTATTAGAAACTATACTAGATGATTATCTACCTTCTCCTCAAGGCTGGCTTCACTTCTTTGGTGATCCTCTTCGCAGCATCACATCTTAAGAGCATCTCAATAATAGCAGCACACATAGAATAATAGTTGTCTCAACATGCAGCTTTGAGAGACTCCTAAATGTCTAATTAGTGCTGTCATCCGATTTCTTTTTCTGAGATAAATTAATTGTGACCTGTAATTAAGAAATCTAATTAATCTGTTTTTAATTCAGATTTATTTTTAACCTCATAATTGCTGTCAAAGGCCCCATTATGAGATGTTTTTATTTAAATTCAGCACATTGTGTTGCAGTAAAAGACCAAGACGCCCCTACTCTTATTTTGTCCTTCAGCCGGTCAAACAGGACAGGAGGAGAAGAATGTCTTAAGATATATTTTATTTAGAGTAAAGAGAACAAGTAAACTCCTCTTTGGACAGTGGAAGTATGTTCATGCAAACCCCCTTTGTGTTGAGAAAGATTGTATCATTGGTGGGGTCGCTTTTAATGTATTTGTGAAACTTTAAAAAAAAGATTAAAACTATTTTTAAAAAACCTGTATCATTAGCCTTTTGAGCTCTTTATCAAACTTTATACTAAAACTGTACTACAAAAAAATTATTAATTTACAAACTAGTCAAATTTTGAGTTCCTTAACTTGCATTGAAACTCATTAAAACTGGTAAATCTGATAAAAACATCTAAAAAACTAGGCTGAAGGCTAAAAAAACAAAATGCTACGAAATCATTTCCTAAATGTTTTTATTGTTTCTCTGTCAAAGTTTTATTTATTCTTGCTATTAACATTTCTGTGTTTGTAAGATGTAAGAAAATGAAATATGAAGGACAAAATTTTGGATTTTAGAGTTTACGTTTTTACTCACTTCCCTGAAACTTTAAGCTTGATTTTAAGATTTTTTTTACTGGTTTTGAATTTTTATTTTTAATGAGATAAGAAGGTTCCTTATGGTGGAATAAAATAAACATTCATTACGTACACATTTATCGAATGCACATTTGGCACGTTGATATATTATCATATATTACATTATTTTCCTGGGCTGCACGGTGGCGCAGTGGTTAGCGCTCTTGCCTCACAGCAAGAAGGCCCCTGGTTCAAGTCCCGGCTGGGGGACATGAAAAATACATCAATGGGGGACCTTTCTGTGTGGAGTTTGCATGTTCTCCCCGTGCATGCGTGGGTTTTCTCCGGGATCTCCAGCTTCCTCCCACTGTCCAAAAACATGCTTCATAGGTTAATTGGCAACTCTAAATTGTCCCTAGGTGTGAGTGTGAGAGTAAATGGGTGTGTGATTGTGGAAGTTCTACCCTGCGACAGACTGGCGACCTGTCCAGGGCATCCCCTGCCTACGCCCAAGTAGCCGGGATAGGCTCCGGCAGCCCCGTGACCCCGAAAGGGACAAAGCGGTACAGAAAATGGATGGATACATTATTTTCCTTTGTCTGATCCTTACTTTTTAATGTCATGGCCTAAAATTTTACAGTGCAGTAAATGCGATCGATTTATACATTTTTCTGCTACAATTATTCATATTTTTAAAAATAAATCTTTTATTTTGGCATAAATAAAACAAACATAGGAACGTTTTAGGGACTGTGAGTGATGACTTTTCCATGACTGAGCTGGAGGAAAAGTATGTTCAAAAGGTTTCAGGTCTAAGATCTTCTCTTTTAGCATTTTAGTTTTTTTTAACTATATAAAAACAGGAAAAACTGAAAACAGTTTGTTTATTTTTGTATTTATGAACCTGCAATGGTGGATTTTTACCCAAAAAACTTCATGTAACAGGCAGAAATTGCCATTCTGTCGGATTTTTATTTTTGTTTTTATATCTGTGCCGCAACAACTATCTCATCTGTTGGAGTTTGAGTGGAAATTCAGTCTCTTAGGATGTCTTTTTCCTCAGCGATCACAGAGTCAATCCCAGAACACTAACGTCCTCCAAACGCAGCATTAACTGTTAAGTGAACTTAATAAGTCCACCTCGGTTAATGGAAAACTCTTTACCAAATGAGAGAAAAGGGTAAAGATGGAGGAAGAGATCAGATGAATTAAAGACAGATGAAAAAGGTGAAGAATGGAAAGAGCTTGATGATAGTGATCGTTAAGTTTTTACACCATTACATGGCGCTGTGCCATTCTAACCGTTCACTGCTCTTATTACAGACACAGATTAGCCCCCATGGACACAATTAGGGCCTTTAGTTGAAGTGACTATTAAAGGGAGAGGGCTACTTAAGTTAAAGCTGGGAGCGTTTAGCTGATAAGAGGTAATAGTGTGTTGGATTTTTGGACAATGGAGACTGCATCTGTAGGGAAACACATGTTTTCTCTGCTCATTTTCCTGTTTCTGTGGTGGAAAAAAGGTAATTTTGGGTTCAATACTGCATGGATAATCCCTGATGTGGGAAGTTGGATGGATGCGTTGACTGGCCTTTAAACCGCCCATTTTTAGATTAATTTTCAAAACAGACAATTATTTCCAAGTGTAACAGAAAGTGCAGTTGTTATTTAAAAGTACTCCCTTACTGTAACACCATTCTAGAAGTTTGTTTTTCTTAGTTAAACATGCAGAAGCATAAGATATAAAGTGCCAAGTGAAGATAAAAACTGACATGGAGTAAAAATTCTATTATGATATTATAATAATAAATTTATTATTACCAAATTGATATATTGGATATTTAAAAAACTGGAGGATCAACACTCAGATTTTATCAGTTGAGTGCATAAAACGTACAGAAAGCTTGTTTCATTCCACAACATCAAAATAGTTACAAGTTTTTTCAAGATGATTTTTTTCGATTGTGTTTTGAAATATTGTGATTTGTTTTTAATAAAAAAAACAATTTTAAGTGTGTTTTTGTGACCAGGGAAAGGTAGTTTGCCCTCTATGGGTGGGTGGAGTGTCCCTGCCCCAGATGGAGGAGTTTAAATATCTTGTTCACGAGTGAGGGAAGGGGTGAGTGATTGATTGATTGATTGGTGTGGCATCTGCCGTTATGCGGTCGCTGTACCGGTCCGCTGTGGTGAAGAGACAGTTGAGCCAAAAAGCAAAGTTCTCAATTCAACGGTCGATCTCCGTTCCAATACTTACCTATGGTCATGAGCTCTGGGTCATGACCAAAAGAACCAGGTACCGGCTACAAGCGGCTGAAAGGAGCGTCCTCCCCAGGGTTGCTGGGCGCTCTCTTAGAGATAGGGTGAGAAGCTCAGCCAGCTGGAGAGAGCTAAGAGTAGAACTGCTGCTCCTCCACATCCAGAGGAGCCAGTTGAGGTGACTTGGACATCTGGTCCGGATGCCTCCTGGACGCCTCTTTGTTCCGGGCTTGTCCCACTGGGCGGATGCCCCGGGGAAGACCCAGGATAAGCAGGAGAGTCTACGTCTCTCGGCTGGCCTGGGAACGTCTCAGGATCCCCCCAGAGGAGCTGGAGGAAGTGGCTGGGGTTCATTCAGTACTCTTGAGATAGTTCCTGCTGGTGACCAGAGCGGGAGACAGAGTTCTGACTTCTGACAGATGGTGTGTTTTTTTTTTTTCATTTTTTGCTCATTTTGTCTTTTTTGATGACGAAGTTGTGCCCGGATGGGATGGTGGAGATAGATTTAGTATTTAAACTTGGTTCAAAAAAAGCTTTGCTAACTTGAAGGGTCCATGACCTTCTCAGAAAGTGAAGTCATTGTCTAGCTTTATTTGTCATTAGCATCCGTAAAAGATGCTCACGTGTTTGTCTTTGTTTCCGGATTTGGAAACGCGACCAATTTCAATGAAAAGTCCATGTAAGCGTGCATGTTTCAGGCTTCTGCGTATGGAACTCTTGTCTTCATGCATCGCTAGTTTTTAAATCCGTTTTAAGGCTCTGTCTACAAACCGATTGAACGCGCTTTAAAAGTTTTCCAGTTGAACTTTGACCAATCGGGGACTCGGATTTGGTATACATGGCGACCTTTTCAAAACATGAAAACTGTTTGAAAATCAATCATGAAGGAGAAATAATAATTGCGGTTTGATGCCCAGACAACATTTACATGCCACCAAGACTTCTATAGTGTATATAGGAACTAGCGCCTTCTTGAACATGCTTTACGTAACTTTTAACTATTTTTTACAGTAGATTTACCCCATAGTTTTCATTAAAATACCTTTCAAATTAATAGCATTTTTCTTGGTGTCTTGTCTTCAGTCGACACTTTTCCTCCTTTTTCCCTCATCTTCCTCAATCTTTAGGTTTCTTCTGTCCTCCCACTCTTAACCTCCTCTTCACCTCCTATCCCAGCTTTAACGTTCATCCTCTCCACTTTACCTCCTTTTTACAGTTCAGTGTCTCTCTTCCCAGCCAATCACCATCACTCCTCCCTTTTTCCTTGTCCAACTTTGCTTTCTCTCTTCCTCATGCTGCCATCTTTACCCCTCACACCTTCCTTTTTGCCTCCTCTTTCTTCTTCATATCTTCCCCCATTTGGCCTTATCTGGATCCATCTCTTCCTGTTTCACTTTCCCTCAGTTATCTCTTTTTTTTAAACCTCCATCCCCCCCCCGGTGTCCTAATAGCGCAGTGACAGCGGCAGTGTTTCTAATCAGAGGTGAGGAGAGCGAATGAGCAGCCGTCCGATCCTCTCTGCTCTCTCATCAATCGGCTCTAACTGAATGGAAGCAAATCTCCGCTGAGACAAAATTAATATGTAGCAGATCTTCGGCGCACTCGCCTCTCCTGGAATTGGAAATGGCTCCAGCGCTGCCAGGGCCGCATCCCCCGTGCACGTGGGTGAGCGAGCGCGTGTGTCAGGAGGTTGTGGTGGCAGATTATTGCAGAGACAATTGGCTGTATACGGCAGTAATCAGAGGAACACTGAGGTGTGTCTGTCTTATGACTGCTCACTGACACCCCGCACGTCCGCGCCCGAACACGTGCACACACATGCATGCACCAGCATACCCCCTTCCCGGCCCTCCGCCGCCACCATCCAATTCAATCAGACAGTCCATCCGCCCTGCAGAGCAATGTGGCACTGCCCCCGTGCATGACAGTATCAATTCAATTACCCAGGAAATGGATCCATATTCAGCCCATATAAACTTATACACAGAGCCAGGAGGGGCTGCAGCCGCCGCCGAGACAAAGAAATGCGCATTTACCCTGTAATAACTTTCATTTGGAGCGGCTTTGAAAACCATTCTCAGGCAGGCATTTGTCGCTGTCACATCGCGTTATCCACAAATCAGGTTTACAAAATATCAATTCAATTTCTGGCGTAGCGCGAAATGCTGCGGGAGCAGGAGACGCACACAAGCAGGGGCAGAGCGCCGGCTGCTGAGGGGCCCCTTGTGGTTTGGGCAGATTTTCAGTCAGAACTAATCAAAAGCAGAGCAGACCATGCTAATCTCCTCAATTTCATCCTGCTGTCTTCCTGCATAGGCGGGGCGTATCCGTGCGCGTGCAGGTACACAAAGCAGAAAACATGCTGACTTCAAGATAAGCGGATATGAGGGGCAGATTTCTGCAAGAGAATGTCAGGAAGTTTGTCTAAAGGTCACAGGGGTCCACCACAGGGGGAGGAGTCAGATTGACAAGCCCCGCCCCATCCACTGACACGGGATGCTGCATTTGTTTCTGGAAAAAGAAAAAAAAAAACGCTGAATCGGCAAGAGTCAAAACGCACAAATTTGATGATTTATAAAACAAAACATTAGCCTAATTAAAAAAACAGGAAATTATTAATCAATTTTTTTTTTCAGGAGTTTTTCCTTACCGCGAAGGAGGGTCTAAGGGCAGGGATGCCAGTTTAGTTTAGTTTAGTCTTTTTAGTTAAAGTTTAGTATTTTCTTCTTGAATTCTATGCATTTATGATCCTTTTTGATTGTATGTTTACCTTACAAGAGTTACGAAGCCCACTGAGACGACTGTTGTTGTGAATTACTGTATCTTCTGCGCGATAGGACGCACCATCGATGAGTGGTCTTTTTCTAACTTATGTCATAAATAAGATGCATTAAACAAGGCTAAAGAGTCAGAGACAAGTTATTAACAAGATTCACGTTATCTCTAGACCTCGTTTGTAACACGTTAGCGTATTCATCCACGGCTGTAACTTCCAGCATTACGGTGGCCCTAAGGTGCAAATCTCATCAACAAATCACTCAACACAAACATTTTAAAAGATCACAACGACAAAAACCCATAGAATCCATACAGGTCAACCCCCCGTACCGGTACAGTACAGACCAAAAGTTTGGACACACCTTCCCATTCATTTGAATAAGAAGGTGTGTCCCATCTTTTGGTCTGTACTGTACCTGTAACTAAGGCTTGAAATTGTGAGTTTGTCATCCAGCTGTCCTTCCTGTACTTTCACATAAACCGTACTATTAGTGTTCATTGTTAAACCATTATTGCCCCTAATATACACATCAAATTTTAGGGATTTTATGTTTTACTTTTGTAGTTATTACAAAGAAAGTAGTCATAGTTACTGTTGAGGTTTGCATAATTATCATTTCCGCACACGCTATTATCCCCATAAAATGATTGTGTCTCAGCGTTTATCTTTCAGTACGAAAACACTGACAAGTTATGATGTCCCTGTTCTGCCTGATTGAATGACCCACATTCATGTCATCAACCTTCAGCTTCCAATAAAAAGAAGCACTGGGCACTGGGAAGACGGGATTCCTCCATTGCAGTTTGCCCTGTGACAGGCGGGTTCTCCTTCTACAGAAGTCTAGCATAATTCTAGTTTCCTGTGTGGTTTTTCCTCTTTGTTAAGGAAAAGTCAACACACTGACATCTTGGTGCCGTGACCCAGATCTCAACAAACCTTTCCTAATAATAATTTGACGATTTGGAGACTGCTGGGATCCCTGCCTCTGTTTCTGTCTCTCTTGCTCCGCCTCCTTCTCAGCTGGAGCCACTTCCCTCATCAGGACAACAGGATAAAGCCCAGATTGTCCTATTCCTGACTCCAGCTCATTTGGAGGTTTTGGTCCTACAAACCTACATGTCTAATTCCGCCCGTCTCTCAGCCCTGCTTCCACGCTCTCCATAAACTGTCATTAACCAGTCTGCTGTCTGCTGTTTTTGATCCCTCCAGCCTGCTCTTTACAACAGAGACAGAACATTGTCAATAGTTTGCATAGCATCAATAAGTAATGTTTGGAAGTACTTTTAACAACACTGCTGACTGTAACGCTACTTGCTGGATTTCCAGAGGAGCACGTCTGACTGCTTTATAAAGACGCACAAGCCATTATCATGTATGATACCTGCACCCTAAATACAAGGAGGTTCATTTGTGGTAAAGCTATACTTCAGTCACTTGATCCTATAGTATTACCGTAGTTTATCCTGTATTTTTTAAAAATGTTTTTGAAGTTTCTCATTGGTTATTATGTTTGGTCAAAGATGCTCCTCAGTGAACAGGTAAGCTGTAGCATTAATTTCAGCTAAAAGTGAACTCTTGGGATTGGCTTATATTCACTGAAGTCAAAATAACTGACTCAACAGATGAACCATCCACTGTTGTCGTCTTATAGACATTTAGCGGGAACAGGGGAGTTTTTCTACTGTGAAGAAACGCGCTGCAACATTTAGACACACGGAGCTTCCTTCGTCTGGAAAAACCGTCAGAGCCATAAACGAGCGACTCGTGGTGAAATTTTCCACGGACACACTGTGATGCAGTCGCACACAGCAGCAACAAACTGAGCGCGCAGAAACGGCGTCAGCCCTCACAGTAATTACACAGCAGGCAGAGAGCGCGAGCGCTCAAAACGCTGTTTAACAAATCAATTTGGGAATGCTTACCTTGTAAAGCTGTATCTATTTGTGTGTATTTCCTTGTGTATGTGGGCACTTTCCTGAGCTGATCCGTTTAAGCGTTAACAAAGAGCTGTTCTTGGCTGCGCCGCTGGAAATTTGTAATTGGAAGGATAGCTAAGGACCGACACACACAAATACACTTTATTGATCTGCAGCATCCCCCATAAAAAGCCTCCAGCTAAGATTCACATCCAGCCTCAGCACGGCTCCTTCTGACTTCACACCCAAACTGTTACCTCCAGAGGCAGTTTATCAAACAATCGATAGTCTTTTATTTTCTCATATCTTTCAATGGACGAATATCCTGAGTATGATTTTTACAACAGCATGGGGAAATGTGATGGAAAAGAAGGGGAGGAGGGAAGGGAAACCAGAGATGGAGGAATTTTTCCCAGAGAGAATAAAAACTAAACTAAACAGGGATGAAGAGGAGGGCTGGAAACGCTGGACCACCGCCAGCAGTCAGGAAACCGCCAGTTGACCCGAGCGCCATTTGCATGTTAAGTGGTGTCAATCTGCATTGATTCCCAGCCAAATGAAATGCAGTGGTCTTCAATAGAGCCTTGTGCTTTACAAGGGCCTCCTAGCTGCTACATCCAGCCTATTGGATTCAGATTAACGGGCTCCGTATGGGAGCACACTGAGCAACTTATCTTTAATTAAAATCACTTCCTTCTTGGGACCAGCTGGACTGGACTCGCCTGGAAGTGGCTGCGTTTGGACAGGAATGCAAAAAAGAGGCCTGGATTCTGACGTGGAAACTGGAACGTGGATGCGAAAAAGGGGAAACGCACCAATCTGTCCGGACACTTGTGGGGCCAAATGGAGAAGAAAATGGGTTAAAGATGTCTTTAAAAGTGTTTTTAAATCATGCTATATTAACCCACACCAAAGCTTTAACCAGTCTTAGCTTTGTTTGAGCGACTGTGACTCTTCATTCACTTCCCGCAAATATTATGTTATTCTAAGCGGTTCAGCGCCAAGAAAGGGGCTTTGTGCGTGCATGTTGCGTAACAGTGCAGAGCCGCTGTCCTCAGTTACAACCATTTCAACAAGATAACTACTCAGAAATTTAATATAGGAGTTACTTTTTCTTTATGTTTTCCATCATCAGGAAAAATGCCACAGAACATGTTACAAACACCAAAAACACCATTTTCATCAGAGTGGGCCTTTAAAAAGTAGAGAGCATAAATGGTGTTTATGTTAGTTGATTATCCTGACAGTGACGTGCGGTCAGGTGAGGCAAGTGAGGCAGAGCCTCACCTGTCATAATCGTGATAAAATAGGAAAAGGTAAATTAAGTAAATATTATTTTCCACTGATCGAGTGTTAAATATACATTTTCAGTCAACTCAACACGTTTTCCACAGTTTCCCAGCGTTAAAATCGCAGGGTGAGTGTTGTGCAATCACAGACGGAGTGGAAACTTCGGGTGAGGTTCTGAGGCGCTGTGCCTCATCTCTGACGGTAGGGCTCAATGTTAACAGAGACGTGCGCTCAAAACGCTGCTGCAGGCCCACAGAAAAGGCTTCAGATGAGCATGCCTCACCAGCAGGGGGCAGACGTGAGCTGACAACTGCTTTGTAGCTACTACTGCCCGTAGAAACGACATCCTATCTCTCCATTGTGAGGGAGAAGCTCAAATAAATCAAAAGAAACTATCGGCGCCAATGACTCAAGAAATAAATAAACATGTTTTTCAATGTTTGTTTTTTGAAAATAACACTGGAGTCAGTGGGGAAAAAAATGTAAGTAAAATCATTTCTTTTATTTTTAAGGTCATTTTCACAGACATTTGATAACTGATTAAAGCACCAGAATTTGAAGTTGGAAAAATACCAGAACGCCATGACAATAATAGAGAGTCAAATGTGTGCTGAACACATCTGTATACTTTAATTTGTTTACAGTACATATGAATAATTTATACACAAGAAGAGTGTTCTATCCATGTCTAAAAGAAATATTCTCTGTAGGACAAATATTTTCTTTTGTGTATTTTATAAGCTGTTAGCTGCTGTTGGATGAAAGTTGAAATATTTCGTTCTTTCATTGTAAATCTGACTCCAGAGGATTCAGTGCCTCACCAGCCATCAACCTCACCGCACGTCACTGTATACTGCAGAAGTAGAACAGGAAAACTTCCCATATTTTAGTAAGTAATGTGATGCCCTAGGAAATGAACATGAGGAGAAAGTGAAGAGAAATTAGCTCCCTGATACACAAAAGAAATGTCAGAAAAAAAACAGTAAAGGACTTCTGCTTCAGTGACTTAATAAAAGAGGAAAAAGAAGCAAGCGGAAAGATCTCCAGTGATTTTCAGCAGTGGAGACCAAAAAATAAAACAAAAATAAAACTGAAGTCATATGGCTCTGGATTTTCCCGCTTGACTTTAACAAAAGAGAGAATTTGGTAAAACTCTGTGAAACTCATGCAGCTTGAATCCGGTGTTACTCTGAGACAAAATGTTGCTAAATATCAGCTCATGAATGAGATTTGTTTATTCACATCAAGACCTTGTAAAAGTTATCATCAACCGCTGGACAGTCTACTCACAGCTCCATCCAAATTATTAAAATTCCTCTTCTATTTCTGAGCAGCAGGAAGAGCAAGCCCGAACGCTGACCGGAGAAAGTTGGAGCTGGAAATCTTCTCGCAGACGTTCACGCCTGAAACTTCCCCGCTGCCGCTAAGATGAAACCACCTGAGTTGTCTCCTTTGGACGCAGAGAAAACCAACAAATCTATGACAGATCTGGATCTTGAGAAGGATCATCGTCTCAGACGGCTGCATTTGGAGTCACACTCTTCATCCCATAACTAGTGATGACAACAAACTGGCTGCTTTCCCTCTCAGATCCATTTTCTCGTCAGCACAACAGACCGGTGTAATCCACCTGCCAGTCTGCTGCTCCTGAAGATGAGCAAGCTTCACTTTTATCCCATGCAGAGGATGTTTGCAGGCTTTACTAGTGACTACAGAACGTTGTGGATCTGTGCACAAACCACACAAAAGATCAGGCTAATTCCTGTTTTGATAGTCAACGTGTGGTGCATCACGGAGCAGACTAATTCCTGGTAGGTGAAAAGAGCCAGTGTAATTAGCATGCTCCTGTGATCGGGGAAAGATAATTGATGATGAGACATCAAAAGTCACAATCCTTGCACCAAGTTGTGTGTGTGTGTGTGAGAAAGTGTGGATGAATGAGTTTTATGTAGTGTCAGAAGAGTGTGGAGTTCTCTCACACACACACAGACAGCCTTACATGAATCTCCCATCTGTAGTGAGGCGTTGAGAGGATGTAATGAGCAGCATCTGATTACTGTCACTAATTAACAAAACGCACACGCGCTAATAACACGCGGTGTGTTCCTCATCATCATTCCGTGGTGCTGCGAGCGCTGCATGATCTCTGTCATCACAAAGGTTAATGGCTCCACCAACCGTCCCTTCAGGGAGCATTTCAGCTTTAATTAACAAATCATACACAAACACACTTTAAATAATGTGATCAGGAGCAGTTAGTCAGTTAAATAAACACAAAAGACTAATCTGTGTTTAACGACATGTCACCGAGCGATGGAGAGCAAGTCGAGGGAACACGCTGAGCCCATAAATTCCTCTGCAAGTTACTGTAGATTTACATGGTATATTATTTATATTGTGTCCATTGTCATAGTGTGTGCTGTTAAAATGACTGCACTGAAGACTACAGTGTGAACCCCACCTGTTGGGATGAAACCCTGCAAAAAGTCAGAGGAAGTTCTTCCTTCAAAACATCTGACAGCTTTTATTCTGAAAGAGCCCTGGCATCCTAAAATACTATGCATTCACCGTAGTTACATCAGAGAATCTTTACAAACAAAAAACCCTTATATCTGGAATATTTGTAGAAAAGGAGCCAAAAAAACAGAAATTTACATTTTCAAACACAAATGAAAATAAACACAAGAGTTTAAAATGGACAGATAAAACAAGATAGTGTGCTTGAAAAGGAGTCGGTTGAAGAGACATCTTGTATGATTCCACCCCTTTTTTTTTTTTTTTACAATACTTGATGATCTGCATATCTTATAGTTCCTATAGTTTTTTTTACTCAACATTCACATTGCCTTCTGTATAGCCCCTTTGCAGAGGTGAATTTCTTTGTTTTTATTGATCATTTCTGGCCTTGTAAGGTTCCTTAGTGACATCTTGTAGGTTTTTTTTTAATACACCTAAACTTTTGGTTTGTTTTAAACCTTCGTCCAACCCGTTCCATAAATCCACACCACAAATTGACGAGCACATTGTCTTTTTTGTAGTGCTAATGCATTGAACATTTGTTGTCTGTTTTCTGGAAGTAAGTTATTTCTGGCTTACAACATATTAAGTGCTGTTTTCAGTTTAACTAGTCCCATAATTTTGAATAAAGCCGACTGTATGTGTCGCATAATCCACAACATGAACTATTCGAATAGCTTTTTTTTTGTAAGATATACAGTACAAACACTGCAGATTTGTCTTATAGGTATTTCCCCAAACTTCTACACTGTAGATGTGGAAATCAGAAATGTAGAGTCGTAGTCCCCCTGCATGATGTAGAACGTGTTGATTCAATTACAGGAGTGTTCTGGGATTCACCTCAACAGTCATAAAAGTGGAGCTGCAGGTTAGTAAAAGTCAAGGTGGTGGTGGTGGGGGTGGGGTCTCCAGGGAAAGCAGCGCTGCCCCTGTGAACATGATCAAAGAGGATTTCCTCAAATTACAAATGTTTATAAGCTGGGGTGTATTTACATGTGGTCCAAATGCGTTCGCTGAGGGGGGTGGGGGGGTCCCTTTTATAATGGCCGCGCCGCTATCGGCCGTAGCCTCACAGCTACTGTGGGACGACCAATTCCCTTTATCAGGATGCTGATAAAGGCCTAAGCTGTGCTCTGCTGTCCCACATGCACACAGTCGCGCACAGGCGGCTAAATAACTAATTAGCTGCTCTCTGGGGGCTGGGGGGGGAGGGGGGGGACCCGCCGACTCTGACAAAGGCACGCAGAGTTTTAATGTAAAAAAGAAAAAATGAAATCAATAGAGGCGTCGGGCAACCATCAAGCGGCCCCCTCTTAACATTAACAATTATAGTGATTAACAGTGATACCCAGAGCTCATTATTCACAGGCAGCAGCCAGAGAGGGGGGGGGGGGGGGGAGATAAGCTTGTTTATTGGAGAAGGCCCTTTTCACAAGGTGCAGTCGTTCATCATTTAGGCTGGGAGGGGGTGCTGGACGGTGGGGAGTGGAGGGAAGGGCACCACAATTTAAAAACACACCGTGACCTTGTGGCTGAAAGGACCTACAGAGGAGGAAGATTCGAACGACATGCAGATCAGGGGGGGAGGCGGCCGGCTTCAAAGTCCTGCGGTTTTTCAGGGGCTGATGATGAACATTGATGCATTGAAAAATGTATACAAAACCAGGGGGGCTGTACGGTTCCGTAAAGACCCTCCTCCTCCAATAAATAATAGTGTTTTTAATATGGCGTTTTTGTGATGTCGGACAACACAGATATACAGAAAACTATAGTTTATATCCGAATCGTTGTGAAACAGGAGCAGACAGAAAAATGCTGCCGGAAAAAGAAGCTTATGTGTGGCAAAAAAATACATCATTAGGTGAGCCACAAGTTTCCTGCTCCGAGCTGTCAGCAGTGGGAGGGGAAATGGGGGCGGGGTTGCTCTGCACCAGCAGTCCTGCCCACAATTTAGAGGTGAATTTCTAATGAACTCTGCAGAAACGACACAGTTTTTGTTGTTTTTTTGTTGCTAAAAACAACATAATTATAATTAAAAGACCACAGAGAAGGCTTTGAAAACAGATGAGCGGAGTGGGACTCTTGTGGGGAGGGGGAGCCATGGATTCATGGTAACCCTTTAATAGCAGTGATGTCTGCAGCCACGGCAAAATACCACACGGCGTTCGAACCACCGTCACTCCTCCATCGTTTACTCATGAACAAGACTACAGCCGATTCTGAGGCTCAGAATCCGTCGGTACATGTTAATTACACATAAGTGTCACACATCGGTGCAAAGCTGCTTTTTTAATGCCTCAGAATCTGTTGAAATGACATTTGTGAAGGTTCTCATTTATCCAGGTAGAATGGAATTGCGGCATCTGGACTTAAAATCTTCTCTTTTGAAGCGTTTTGGCGAGGAGCTCTCCTAAAGCTTGACATGTTAAACGGACGAAGAAAGTTCTCTTTTAGGACTTTCAGGTTTTTTTTTTATTAGGATAGCAAGTCATCCAAGTCTTAAAGCTGCAAACCAACCCCGCATTATGACCCTACCACCACCGTGTTTGACAGCTGCTCTAAAATAATCTTTACATTTTCATCCTTAATTGCCTCTATAGGTTGAAACTTTTTATTAAACCCTTTTGTTTATTCGCTCTGTAAAACATTTGATCAAAGGTTTTGGAGATGATCCAGATGTTTTTGTCAAATGTTTATATGTATTTTATAAAGCTCTCATGAGTTCATGTTGTTTTGTCGGAGTCAACATTTGAAATGTTTAAGGTTTTTAATGCAGAGGAGGTTTTAGGACACATGTAGGGTGAAATCCTCACAAATTTAGTTATTTAAGGCCGTCAGTGTTGCTGCACCACAAATGCTGAGTTGGTGTGGAAAGAGTCGTACTTAAAGGTAAAAGGAAGGAAGAGAAGTTCATTCTAGTATCAGCGCATCAGTTGTAATAAATCCACATAACACACATTCCAGAGTGTGGAGTGAGACCGTCATTGATGCTAATTAAACATATTTTCATTGATGCCAACACTGTTCCAGGTGAAGGTTTCACCTCCAGGAGCTGCTCTGCTTTCTATCCTTCCATCTCCGCTCTGCTTTTGTGTCCGTTCTCCTGTGCTGTAGATGTTTAATGAGCTGTAAAATATAATTCAGAAATGAAGGAGACGGAGAAGGAAAGAGCGATGGGAGCTCCGCACCGGTTTATTGTCAGTGGAGATTCCAGATCAGCAGAATCGGGTTTTCCTCTTTTTGTAAGACACACTTACGGCCTAACTCACCACAACTTTTGTTGTATGTGTTTGTTAGAAGTATACATTTTTAGGCCCAATTTGATTTAAAATTTGACCCTAAAGATGAAAAAAACAGGTGAATTATTGTCTTTGAAGGGCGTTTTGAAACAGATGAATGATTCCAACCGTCAGATCTCAATGTAAGATTCTTTTGAAAAGACTTTAAAATATTTTGTTTTTTTGTCTTTGCTTCAGGAAATTGTTATAATTTATTAATCCTGACAGATACAGAAAACTAGGGATTTACCTAAAAATAAACACAACATTGTGGCAGCGTAGCCCACTAGTCCTTAATTTTAGCCCTTGGTGCCTGAATTTATTTCCAGCTAAAAAAAACATGATTTATGTTTTTCCTTTCAATTTTAAATAGTTACGCTTTGGAGCGTGAAGTGCGTTGATGCGTATTCGCATTTTTCGTTGTCAAGAGGTTAACTAAATGTAATCAGAGCTTGACGCTTAAATTTATAAAGATGCCAAGTCATCCAAGTATTTAAGCTGCAAAGCAGTCCCATATTACGACTCTACCACCACCGTGTTTGTCAGGTACTCTAAAACTCTCTCCATGTTCTTGTTGCTTAGTTTGACCTAATAGGTTAAAACCTTCCAAACCATTTTGTCTAACAGCTGTGTAAAACATTCGATGAAAGGTTTTGGATCCAGATGTTTTGTCAGATGTTTGCTTCAGCCGACTCCAGGGATCCAACTCAGAAATTCCGAACAGGAGGGAGAAAACAAACCGCCACCGCATGTTTATGAAGAGCGTCGTTTTCAGATGAAAATCAGAACAGACGCAGGAAAAAGGTCTCTGACTGTGCATGAGAGGCGGCAACGTTTAGCCGGAGGGTTCAGCTCTTTGACCTGTGCTTGATCCTTTTAACCCCCCCACCCCATCACTATCCTCATTACCTCTGAATCTCCTCAATTCTCCTATTCCTCACTTTCTCGTCAGTCCTCCATCTTCACCATGAGGGAACTTGCACATCTGAGTATATATATATATTTTTTTCTGATTGAAGAATTCAAACAGATCAGTTCTGGGGCCCCAACATGCAAAGGGGCCCCTGTGGATACAAGAGCCATTTGGAGAGGGAGCTTTTATGATCAGCTGGACTGCAGCCCAGTGAGGTAGGGGTCTGGTTTATTTGGTTATAGAAAATATGAATACAAACTGAGTTTACTTTATATATATATATATATATATATATATATATATATATATATATATATATATATATATATATATATATATAAATTCTTTTAATGTCAATCTTTGTGGGGTTCTTTTAAGAATCTTTTAATCCTTTTTTTTAAATAATCATTAAATGTTGGACATTTTTTCAAACATTTGAGTGAAGGGCGTCCACAGGAGTCAGTTTGGCCAAAAACGACTAATTTCCTGTATATAATTTCCCTGATTTTTTTAATTTTCTTTTTGATTATTTGTTTATTTCTGATATCATGACTGGGTTAAAAAATATATTTGTAATATTTTTGCTTTCATTTTAAGCCAGAATAAGGGATTATATTGAAAAATTAAATTTACATGAAAATTAGTAAGTATAATAATCTTCACTTGTAATTAGTTAAATTCTAAAATGGCTTGGTTCTACCCTATTTTTATAGGCCTTAAGCAAGTGGTCCTTATTAAGAATTAAACAAACATAATCTTTAAAATTAAAGGTACCTATGTGTATTATTAGGACCATAAAATTTATGTTTACTTGATCTGTTTGCTAAATATCTACAGTCAGAAACCCTTAAATGTATTATCCATAAATAGTATGCTGGGGAAATTATTATTATTCTTTTTTTTGGGTGCATAATTATTTCTAGTAAACACATTTGAATGAAGCACAAAGGTATATAAAGAAATGGGAAGTTTTTTTCCCCTCCAACTTTACCTAAACTCTTATTTTGAAGGCCTACATCAGTTGGACCCGAGCCTAAAAGTTTCTCCTTCTTTGAGAGCTTTTGTCATTTTTGGGAAAACAGACCTAATCCCTAAAACTGCTGGACTTTTGGAGGCTTTCGGACCAAAAACTTCCCTGTTTTTTCTGTGTGGAATCACAGAAAGTCAATGCAGCAGATCTCCTTCAGAACTGCACGGGAGAAGGCCGTGACGGTTTCTGAAAACCGTAGGGCCACTTAGCATGTCCTTGCAATTGAGGAGTGATTTATTATCCATAAACCCAGAAAAATTGCCAACGATGTCGCGATGGTTCTCAACTGAAAGAAAGAGATCTCCAAAATTAGCGAACCCCCAGCTGCTGCAGCTGGACATATTTTTCCATTAAAGTGACTGCAGTACTTCAGGCCTCTGCTCTGTTGAAAGTGATAATATGTTATGAGGTCTGACCCCACCAGAGGGCTCATTTAGATATGACACTGACATATTTTGTTGGCCGCCTGATTAATGGAAACCAGCTCAAGTCTAAAATGGGTTCACGGCGGCTGTCGGGGCCTCCAAGGGCCTGAAAGATCTGTTGCAGGGTGGCTTATTTCCCCTTTTTCTTCCTGCTTACTGACCATTAGGACTTATTCTCTGTTCCACTGAATGATCCCTTTCCTTCCCTGTCATTAGATCAAAAATATTCCGGAAAATTCAGTCTCTGCACTAATTCACACTATCAGAATTTCGTTTCTGGTGTTCTAGCATATTAAAAAAAAAAGTGGAACAAAGGCCGTGCAAATGTCATCATTCACATCATTGCAGATCACTTCTTTTCTACAACTGCAGCCAGCTGAAAGACCTCCTCTACCCTCCTCCTCCCCTCTCCTATCTGTCTGTCTTGGTGAAAGGCCAGTTGGAGCACAAAAGCCTGCTGTGGTAGGTAGTTATAGAGCTCCTTTGTCGCACAGCCTCCTTCTATCTGCTCCATCTTAATAAGAGCAGTCATCATTTAGAGTCTAAGTCGCTCTCAGCCTCCTGGCTTTAATTATGACATATCGATTGTCTCGTTAAGTCTAGTTTGGCTTAATGAAATCTATTGTAACCTCTAATTCTTTCTTCCATTGTCCCGCCCTGCAGTGCTGAGTGTGTGATGTGGACCCGGCCTGTCTTTGTGCGTCTAATCTGACTCTGTGTGGGGGTCATTCTTGTGTCTGTTTCTATATCTTTGTGGCTCTGTTTATCTGTGTTTGTGTCTCTAGGTGTGTGGTTTTTTTTTCTTCCTTTTCACTTTTTCTTTTCCCAACCCGTGTGTCCGTTTCTCCGTCTGCGGCTGTGTGTGTCTTTGCGTCGATCGGTTCCCGCTCTAAAAGGCGCCGCTGTCACCGTTTATCTGCCGCTTCCTGATTCCCTTCCATCGACTCTCGGCCAATCAATTCACTAAATGATGCAATTATACGCCCTCCCTCTCCTCACCCCCACATTTAAAGTTGAGAGGTTTATTTTGGATCAATCCAGACCACTTTGTGTGCAAATTACACGATTGCATTGCTTTCGGATTCTTTAGGCAGCCCAATTGGAGCGAGTCCAGGGTGTGAATGCCTAATGAGAGGCCCTGTCCTTCAAAAAGGCTCTGTCGAACACAGGCAGAGACAATTAGAGACGTGGCAGCAGAGAAGAAAAAAAAAACAGTCATTGCTCTTTCTGGTTTCACAGCACAGCCGGTTAAAAGACTCTCGGGTTTAAAAAAAAAAAAAGGACATATTAATCCTATCAAACTCATTTCAAATCTTTCTTCTAGCCTTTCATATTCTCCTGACTTCAAAAACTACAATTCCCAGAATCCACTCCTTCATATTTGCCCCAAATGGTCTCTGCAGGCGCCAAAAGGAGGTCATTCTGGCCTTTGAGCAGCCGCATTTTAAGAGGGGCACAGGTTTTTCTCGCAGTTACCATGTAAATGGAATGTACCATTGTTGCACATGAGGTAATAGAGAAGTATTTATAATAAATATCCAAGGGATGCATTCATACGGTGCCCTTATGCCACAATCTAGTCGTTAGTAATGCCGCAGTCACACAACATTCGGGAGTTTGACCGTATGGGTGTTGTGTGTTGTCCAGAGAGAGGCGGCCGCATCTTCAGGTGATTGCAGGCCTGTTTTGAAGTCTCAAAAAATGTAAAACTTTTTTTTCCCCCCACAATTTTTAGAACAAGGATATAACATGTAGAGACTAAATAAAAATGCATGCATCCAATAACAAAAATATGAGAAAAATGTCTATAAACAGGCCAAGCTCCATTATTCTATAGACGTTCCAATGATTTATTCCAAACGAAAATCACAATTATGTGTCATAACGCTTGTTACTTCAGTTTTAAACCAAAAAAAAGCAAAAAACTTTTTAAAACCTTCACCTTTAAATTATTAATAAAACTATAGGATGAAATCATTTCTACGTCATTCCAAACGAGCGATGGCGTTGGCAAACTCCCCGCTGAGTTCAGAGAGTTCTAAGAGTTAAAATGAACCTGTTTATGATGATAATCTTTAATGTTTTTTCTCAGAAATCCATTGAACTGTTTACTAAAATAATCAAGTTTTGCCTCCTGACTAAGAAACAGAAAGAGACTGCAGTGAATGACTTCTTAAACTCGGTGTAACTCTTTCCAAAACGACAGCTGAGGTAAATACAGATGTTTTCTGCCCCGCTCTGGTCTCTCAGTCATCTAGTTTTATAAAAGCAGCAGCATAATCTCCTCCTGGACTCTGCCCACATGTTTCTTGTCTTCCTATTTGGGGAACGATGCCGAGTCTGACAGCCCAGCTGCAGTTCTGTGGCTTTAAAGGAGCCGTTCACCCGAATCCCTGTCTGACCTGGCCTTCGGCTCCCCCCCTCTGTTTTAACTGTCCTCCATTCGGGCGCCATCGTCAGACTGCGTGAAAACCCCTCAGTTCCTGCACGCCAGCGGTCCCTTGTGATCATGTGTGTGAGCAGGAATCTATTCCAAGCAGCGGACCCGGCCCGTCAAACATGTGCCGGTTGACTGGTGGGACGAGAGATGGAGGCTTGGTTACTTCTGCCTCACTTTGTGAACATGAGGTTTGCTGTTGTAACATCACAGGTTAGAGTTAGAGATCTGAATACAACCCCCTCCACACCCCATGAACACTTGGACTCAGCGTGAGGATGTTGTTGGTTTCTAGTGAGAAGAGACTGGTTTCCCAGCATGCAGTGGTGCAGAGCGGGTTAGGAAGCTCCCAGAAGGCTGTGGATCCGGTCGGAGCTCCATAATGTTGGTGTTTTGGCTTTTTTTTTTTGTAAAGGTTTGACTCACAAGGAGAAAAACATTTTAATCTACTTAATAAAATAATGACATGTCTGCCTTCCAGTATGATCATATATCATAATCCCAAACGGAGAGTCCTCCTAAAAGGAGACACTATTAAGTTATAGGTTTCACTTCTGTGAGGACAGTTGCTTGAAAATAAGAAGACCCTAAAAAAACAAGCCTCCTGCACTGGAAACAAGTCTTTCTCAATCCAATTTACAAAAAAAATAAGAACCCACGATGTTTTTCTGTTGTTTTAAGCAAAAAAATCTGCCAATGTAACTATTGGAATTTGTTTTGATAAGATTTCTGAATGTAAGTTGTGATGTTCTTTCCTTTTAAGAGAAAAAGAATATTGAAATTAGCTAAAAGTACAAATATTTTGATGCATCTGGTAATTAGAAATTTCTTAAAGTAATGTATTTCCCAAAAATGGTTTTAAATCTTTGAAATAGATATATTTATTTACACATATTTAGAAACTACAACAAACCAACTATCCCTAGTTCTAGACTATGAATCATCTTTATGATGATAATTACATTTTTCAAGATACATTTGTCTTAAACTTTATTATAGGAACACCCGTCTAACTGCTAATTAACACAAATTTCTAATCAGTCAATCACATGACAGCAACTCAATGCATTGAGGCGTGTAGATACGGTCAAGACAATCTGCTGTGGTTCAAACTGAGCATCAAAATGGGGAAGAAAGATAATTGAAGTGACTTTGAACATGACATGGTTGTTGGTGCCAAACGGCTGTTCTGAGGATTTCAGAAACTGCTGATCTACTGGGATTTTCACCCACCACCATCTCTAGGGTTTACAGAGAACGGTCCTAAAAAGAGAAAATATCCAGTGAGAATCAGTTCTGTGGGCAGAAATGCCTTGTTGATGCCAGAGGTCAGAGTAGAAGGACCAGACTGGTTCCAGCTGATAGAAAGGCAACAGGAACTCAAAGTACCACTGGTTCCAACAGAGGGCTGCAGAAAAGCATCTCTGAATGCACAACACGTCCAACCTGGAGGCATATGGACTTCTCTCAACAAATCAGTCTAGTGGTGGTGGTGGTATAGTGGTGTGGGGATATTTTCTTGGCACACTTTGGACGCCAGCTGCTTTGCATAACGGATCTGATGGAATGAACTCTTATTTTGAAAGACAACAGGAGAAAACGCAAACCTTGAATCCTTATTCTAAATCATTTGAGCCTACAGTTAATGGACAACAATATCACAATAGTGTTTCAGCTTGTCAGCCTCATTCTCAGCCAGTCGTCAATACTAAAGTAAATCGAGTGGATCCTCAGACTCAAAATACAGGTGTAGATCAGATGAACTCAAAGACTAGATGGAGTTTATACTATGAATCGGTTTCACCCTCAACCAACACATGAAACACACCCATCATCAGCTGGTGAAAATAAACAATCAATATCAGTGTTGGAAAGACTAAATGAAATTACCTCTTTGTTGGTTCATCAACAGTCTGTATTTTCACAGAAGAGAGATTCCAGAATCCGATGGGGATCCTCTCCATTACAAGTCTTTCATTGAAGACAGCATGGAAGCTAAAACAAACACTGCAAAGGATTGTTTGTATTTTTTAGAACACTACACTAGAGGTCAACCTTGAGATCTAGTAAGAAGTTGTATCAAAATGCCCAGTGATTCTGGATATGTTAAAGCAAAGTCATTACTTCAAGAACTTTTTGGCTGCTCAATCATTTCTACATATATGGATAAAGTTTTCTCATGTCCTGCTATAAAATCCGAAGACGTAAAAGCTTTACAAGCATACAGTTTCCTACTTAGAGAATGGTGTAATGTTATGGAAGACACAGAATTCATTCACGAATTGGATGTTCCTGGCAATATCCAAGCTATTAACAGGAAATTACCGTATAAGTTGAAGGAGAAATGGAGACACGTTGTTTGTGACACACAGGAAAGGTTTCACAGAAGAGTCAACCTTCTTGATATTGTTCAATTTATTGAGAAGCAGGTGAAGATTGAGAGTGACCCACTGTTTGGTGACATTCAAGACTTATCTACACCAAGGAAGGTTGTCAGAGCTTCCAAGCCACAGCCATGTTCAAAGTGGTAGTTTTAGTTTTGCTACCACAGTTGGTACTACAAAAAAGAAGGTAGACCCCAGAATGGAGACAGAGAAAGACTTACCTGTTGGTAAAAGCTGTCTTTTCTGTGGATCAGGACATTATTTGGATTTGTGTCCTCTATTGGAAAACAGAACACGTGGAGAAAATGACCTTTTTTTTTTTTTAAAGAAAAGGGTCTGTGTTTTGGTTGTCTCTGCATTGGGCACATGAAGAAGATGGAGTCATCATTCTCAAATCAGCACCACCCTACTTCAGAAGGGAATCAAGTGGATTTTTAATCCCCCAACTGGATCACATCATGGTGGAGTGTGGGAGCATCTGATCAAATCCGTGCGCAAGGTTATGAACTCTGAGTTTGGCTAAGGAAGGTCTTCATACCTTTTTATGCGAAGCGGAAGCCATCATTAACAGTCGCCCCATAACCAAGGCGTCCACTGATGTTAACGACATCCAGGCCTCCAAACCATCTACTTCTCCAAAAATCTAAACCCCTATTGCCGCCAGGAGTGTTTTCTCAGGGGGAAGTTTACGCTCGTCGACGATGGAGACAAGTCCAGTACATGGCAGATCGTTTTTGGAAACGCTGGTTGAAGGAGTGCCTACCTCAGCTTCAAGAGTGGCAAAAATGGCAGAGCACCCGAAGAAATCTTGTTCCTGGAGATATTGTCATCATCTTAGATGATTCTGCACCTCGCAATTCACGGCCGACTGGTCGAGTTGTGGAGACCGTTCCTGACCGAAGAGGACTTGTGCGACAAGTTTGCATTAAGACTAAGACTAGCTGTCTGAACAGACCTATTACCAAAGTGTGCCTTCTACAGGAAGCAGAGGAGCCATGAAGATCTGAAGAAGTCTCTTTATAGAAGACGACTCTTTCTATTTAGCATTGACTCCTACTGTTGGATTTGTTTGACTGATCACTTGGGTTGGGTAAAGCTCCCATGGTGGGTTGGTGTTTTGTTACCTTGATAGTTTTTTCTCCTACATATTAATGAATAGGTAATGATTACGTTTAATAATTAGGGGCCAGAATGTAGGAGCCATTATGGAGGTGGCACATGTGAAGCGCTGCGTCATCCACCAGGTTGTGGGTGTGTCACTGGGGACACGTGTGGCACGAATTTTGAAAGGTGCTCACTGACTGATGAGGAATGGGGTGAGCCGCGGTGATCACATAATTTGTTGACCGCGTTACTTGAGTGGTTTGGAAGTGTGTCACTGCTGGAGTATTTCATTTAGCAAGCGTTTGGACTGTATGGATTGGAAAACTGCAGAAGAAGCAAATAAATACTTTGCAGCGAGGCAGTAGTTTGGAATTTTATTGGAACGCGCGTCTGACAGAGAAGCCGGAGCTTAGCCCACGGCGGCCCTCAACGCTGTTTAGCCGCAACAGATGGTCATGAAGAAAAAAAAAACGAAATCAGATGTCAACATATGCGAACTTCAACAAAAAATTTACAAAAATGTCAAGTTTAACCAAAATGTGAGGAAGTAATTTCATATTTTTATCACACTATAAACAGCTGCTGCTGCATTTAAGTCGAATACGTTTTTATGTGAAATTCAGGAAAAGTTTTTTTTTTTTTATTTGTTTATCCGCTTCAAAAATTTAAAGTTTTAGAAAAAGATACATGTGATAATATCTGTTTTATATAAAGTGTGTTAAAGACTTTTGTGAACAAGTTTGGAAACTTTTGCGTAAAGTTTAGGAAGGTTTTTGTTTCTTACCTGATTGGGATTCTTCTGAAACTCTCAATGGTTTAAACCTAAACCCCCTTATTTTGGAGACCATCTTAAAATAAAAAAACAATACGTTTAATCTCACAGTATGGAGTTTGAGTTTGTATAAATGTTAAACATTTCAAGGAAATGTGGAGAAAAACGACAAATATATGAATAATTGTACGGACTCCCTAAAGGGCCATTAATGAAAAAAAAAATTGAAGTAAAAATAAAACACCTGATACAAACTGGTGCTCCCCCGTTAGATTTTTTTTTTTTACTTCAAAATATTTGTTAAATTTTTGTTTTTCATCACTGGCCCTTTAGGGACTCCGTATAATTTTGTTAAAAACAGACTTTTTCTTTGTAAGCTTGCACTGACCGATTGTTAAAAATGTACAAGGAGGTCCAAGATTTGCATGAACATGTTGTTTTATCCTTTTTTTTTTTGTTTTTGTTTCAGAGCCAGTAGAAGTTAATAGAAGTGTGAGGAGATTTTTTTTCTTCCAGTTTCAGCAGGTGGATTGACGCGGTGGATGAAGCAAAGAGGTGAAGCTACCTGGAGGATGACAGGTGAGGAGGGACGAGGAGAAAAAGGAGGAGGAGAGCAGGGCGGTGCACAGAGCCAAAAATCAGAAGTGGTGGCTGTGGAGGAGGGGGGTGGGGTGGAGAGGCGACGAAGAGGAGGAGGCCCAGTAAATCAGCCAGCCTCTTGTCAACACCTCCCACCAGCACCCCCCCCCCCCTCAGGGGCTTCCGAAGCCACTGAGCTGAGAATAACAAATGGCCGTCATTGGCCAGGCAAAAAGCTGTGATTATAATTATCACATCCCACACTGACCTTGCATAAACCTTAATCCTTCTCCAATGGAGCATTTAAATGGGCTGCCAACAGCGACAGAGATGTGGAGTGAGGGAGGGGATGGAGGGAGTCAGAAAGAAGAAGGGAGGCGAAAGAGTAGAAAAGGGAGCCGGGAGGAGGCAAAGTAAAAAAGACAAACGAACTAAGAGTGTGGAGAAAAAAGGGTGAAGTGAGGAGAGGAGTTGACGAGTGTTAGGAGTTTGGTGGTTCAGCAGCTAAACATGAGGAGTAATGAGGAGGTGAAGCTGCACGTTAGTCAGCTCAGGGATGGAAAGGAGGACCACATTTGAAGCTTCACTCCAGTAGCATCCAGACTCCAGGTGTGTCCAGATATCCCTGCAGGATGTTCAGTTGACTGGTGTGGGTCCGCAGCACAGCGCCATCTACGCTCTGACGGTGGAATTGCAGCAGGAGTCTCAATCAAAAGTGAACCCTAACCTTCAGAAAGCACCAAAAAATACGCTAAAGCTAATGATTTAAGTTTTTAAAAATGTTTTTCAAATAAAAGTAGCTTGTTTTGGCTGCCTTCTGGTAAAACTGCTTACGTTTAAGCCCCACTTTAAAAAAAAGCAGAATTTTAGTTCTGATTCTTGCAAAACGGTTGGTTTTCCCAACAGCCTAAAAGTAAAAATAGCTGATTTGTTCCTATTTTTTATTCAAATAAAATAAAAAAATAATGTCTCAAACACATTTATAAAATAAAATATTTTCTAATTGTTTTAAATGCTGTCTTTAGAAAAGTTAGTGTGAGTTTCAATCATGAAAATGAAGGTTAAATGGAAAAAATAGCAAAGGAAATAGTAAAAATAAAAGAAAGTTTAAAGTCATTTTTTAAATCTAGCAGTTGGCTCATAAATTAAATTCTTCAGCATTATTTTTGGCCAAATTGTATTTTTAAGAAGTCAGTTTAATCTGAGATTAGAATAAAACAGTTACTTTCTCTGCCCTTTTCTTCAGAAATGATGATCCAATGGTGCTGCATGCAAGTGAGAGATGAAGCCTTGGGGAGGTCAGAGGTCAAGTGGTCTGACCCTGAGGTCAATTGAGAGTTGCTGGCCTCACTCTTACAACATCCAAACACACACACATCACCTTAATGGGATATGAAGAGCTGAAAATGTGTTGATAATGGTTCATTGTTGTGCTGCACGTCAGCATGCAAATCAGCGGCGATAATCTCTGCTCATCCTTTTTCTTTACTTTTCTTGCATTAACCATGAGGAAAGCACCTGATTGATGTCAGTCCTACTTCACGAACACATTGAAAACACTTGTTCTTTTCGGTGGTAATCACCTGCTGTGGGAAAAAGTCAGGGGGCTGCGTCAGGTCGGAGTTTTGGAGTTCCGAAGATTTGCTAAATGGAGGGAAAAACTGCTTTTTCACAGAACATCACCTTTAAGGCTGCAGCATGTAAACTTCAAGGCTCATGTCAAAGACGGAGTGTAATAAATGCTAAAATTAACAGCGTGAAGAGCCTGAAATGTCCTAATTTATTGTTGTCCTCCTTTTATCTCAGGCATCTTCTAGAGCTTGACGTCATCTCTATTTTCACAATTTTTACTGACATTAGAAACGTTGCATCTACTTTTTTTTGTGTTTTGACAGCTTCCCTTTAGGGGGCGCTACAGCCAAACATCCAACCTTTCCTCCACTTCCTCCTCGCTCACTCCACTTCCAGCTCCGACCGAATGCAGTCCATTCAGGCGCCTTTTGCCCATTCATGCTCCCTATGTTGGAGCCAGACATCGTCGGTAAGCAGTGATTGGTCCGAGTCGGTCTGAGTCTAAGTTTCTATGGGAACCAGTCTTGCCAATCAGGAGTGAGCGTTTTTGGGAGGCCACACTTGAAAGCAGGCTACACAAAATGTGTCAAACGTTTTGACGTGAGACTTCCTGCGTTTATTAAGGCATCAGTTCATAACGTGAATAACTGAACTACAGAAACTTTTGAGATAAAAAAAAAAGGTAAACTACTTTAGAACTGATGATGCATGGGTTAAAAGTCCCATTAGCTGTCACGCATCTAGCTGTGGGAAATTAGTTCTCCACATTTGACCCAATCCTTGGGGGGAGCAGTGAGCTGCAGACACAGGAACCATTTGGTGGTTAACCCCCCAATCCAACCCCCAAGCAGGAAGGCATTGGGTCCCATTTTAAAAAAATATTTGGTATGACTGGATTTAAATTCACAACCTTCCAGTTTCAGGGGGGGGGTCACAACGAGGCCAAACAAACATGTATTGTATGGATTTGTACATATTTGTGCACCAGCGTCCACCGTTTCTGTGTCCATTAAGTCCTAGCTGAACCTTTTGAGCACTAGCAGGTGCAGGTGCTGTACGCTTGTGCAACCAGATGGGGGCGCTTTCCAGTGTTTCTCTGACCCCGGTCTGGGCAAATAAAAGTTCAATCAAATGATCGGATTGTTATGATTCCCTGAGAGAAATGCTGAAAGGAGAGATTTGCAGATTCATCATCATGTTGTTGCTGTTCATGCAATTTATCCCCTGAGACGTTGACTAGAAATTAAATTAATTCATCTTTAACAGTGAATCCAGTTGAAAGAAATGTCTTAAAGTGCAGATATACTTGTACAAAAAAACAAAATTATTAAATAAAAATTAAACGCATTGATGCTTTAATGACTTCCTTCAAAGGAATGGTGGTGGGACCCCTAGAATAATTACTGGATTTCAGAGACATAATGCTGAATTTTGTGATTTAATTATAGCTCAAAGATAAGCTGGAAGTCAACACTGCACACAAACAGTGCAGGGTTGTACTTTGTGTTTCTTTTTTTTGCGTACACACACACACACACACACACAGGCGACCCTGTACACAACGCGGGCCACCGGTGCTGTGGTCCCGTTCCATAAATCATAATGTTTCAGCAAAAGCAGAATTTCATTTCCCTGCTGGCGGCTTATCAGGCTAAGGAGGGATATACAGCCCATCACCGCGCTCATTTATTATCTCCGTGAATAGGCTGTGGCAGGGATAGGGCTATAACCTGGCGACAGCAGGCAGGGGACTGGATTAGACGATTAACTGGAATAGCATATCAGGGCTAAGTCTATTACCTAAAGCACCAGTATCGCTCTCCCCTCCGGAGCATGGAGGAGGAGCAGCCGCGGCCACACCGGTGGGTTCCTTTCATTTGTTCCATTATTATCTCTTCTCCCTCTATTGATTTGCACAGCTGACTGATTGGTGTCCCTGCAAAAACCCAGTTCGGCCTTGACCTGAAGCCTCGCCTTGTTAAAGCGCTACAGTATTGGCCTGTCAGGCTTTTCCGCCCTGATGCTTATTAATGCTCACCTGGACCTGCTGCTCACAACCAAATCCCTCCCTATTTACAAAGGTGTAGATGTGTTTAACACATTAAAACAGGTGAAACTGTAAAACCTGTAAACCCTTGTGCTTATTTTCTCTTTCAGAGCAGCTGGTTAAACCAACAAGTCCTCAGAAACCTGTACTTTCCAAAAAACAAAGTAAAAAAAAAAATCTTGTTTTGAGCAGACCGGCCTCACTTGTTCTCCACAGTTCATTTACAACATTTACACCAACCTACAAAGCAGACGATCTGAGGCACCAAACAGTACAGTGTGGGGGAAAACACTCCCATTATTCCCGTGTCCTATTTTAGGGCTGCAAAGTGGCTTCAGCGCATGCTCACAGAAGCATCTTTACATGTTTATGAGCCGGTAAATGTATGAAATATTGTGTTTTACTCATGCTTACTCATTTACGGTTTTCTCTGTAACTATAAAAGCAGAAAGTCTACCAAGTTATTAATTAAAAAGACAATGTTTTTCAGACTAATAAGTTGCTCTGGAGTATAAGTCAAAGCAGCCAAAAAAAAAGCAATATAAAGAAGAAATATTCATACATAAGTCGTGCTTTTGGGAGAAAAGCGCAACACTTCTGAACTGGCCTGCACAATACGTCACAAATGTATTATTATCACGATGTCAAGCTGTGCAATAAGCATATCGCAAAAGACGGAGTAAACTGCGATAAATGGTTACCTTAAAAAAAAATCTTTTTGCAGCTAGAAATATTTAACAAATTAAATAAACTATTTATAAATTTGACCAATCAGATGGAGCACTTTTAGGTTAGATCTTCGCCTTTTATGTAGATTAGGGGTATTTGGAGTGTAAATTAAGAAATGTTGAATCGTATTTAAATTAAACTGTAGCAGTGAAATGGAAATTATGTTTTTGGTTATTTTGCTTTTTTTTCATGTATCGCAAGTTGTTTTATCATTGCAGTATTGATCACTAATATCGCAAATCGCGAGTTTTCATCATATCGTGCAGACCTACTTCTAAACACCGCACAAAAACTTCTATATTTTATTCAAAAAGGCACAAACCAGTGTCTTGCTTGTGCCTGTCCCAAGCCCGGCAAATGTAGAGTGTTAATGACACCCTAAATTCTCAACACACTCAAACTTGCCACCCGGATATTCTATGTGCACCCTATAGTGGGGGTGGCTAAACCTGGCCTGTCCGTCATGTGTGGGAGGGGCTACAGTCCAGTTTTTAGCCTTATTGCTACATGGAAGCATTGACAGTAAATCTCATTTATAGTGTACAGAAGTCACAGACGATGTTGAGAGATCCAGATTATTTAGTCTGAAGAGTTCCACGAAAATAGTGGTAACCACGTCTCCATGTCTGGGTTTGTGAGAGCTTTCAAAGATGTATTTGATAGCAATCTTTACCGTCTACTGCAGGAGCTGCGTCTAAACGACGGCGCTTTCAGCAGTACTTCCGACTCCCTGAGGCCCAGTTTGACGACTTGCTGTACCGCATTAGTCTGAGGAAGGAAAAAATGAAAAACAAGAACAATAAAGTCTCGATGTAAATAAGAAAAATATCACAAATGTGGGGCAGAGGACAATCAGAATCATCGGTTCTTCTTCTGCGTTGCTGTCGGTGGCAAATAGTGATACACACACCTACAGTGACCTCTAGTGATTTGTAACCCTTGTGCTATCTTAGATGACCCCACCCTTACATTGACGTGTTCTCCCTACCATGACAAAGGTGGATAAAGGTGGAAAGATTTCATGAAATGAAGGTGAGCCAATATACCCATAAAATACTGAGGGGGAGGCATTGGACCCTATTTATAGTCTTTGGTATGACTTTGAACTTCCAATCTCAGGGTGGACACTCTACCACTTGGCCCCTGACTTGAGTGTTTAAGTAACATTCATATTTCCATTATTGAGCCCACTTTACCTCAAATCCCACCACCCAAGCACACCGGTAAATCCATCCAAAAATGTAAACCCCCGCCCCCGACCAAAAATATCCTGGAACCTGAGGCAGCAGATAAAACAAAACAAAAAAATCTAAATCAATAACTTTTATCACCCTGTTGGATGCCATTTTACCCAGAGCTGTGTCGTGGTGCATCTCAGCAGAAGAAACCCTTCAGCAGACATGTAGAAATCACAAATGAATTCTGTAAACGTCTCAGAGACGAGCGGCGCCGAAAGAGGTGCGGCGGCCTGACCGCGTTATACGCTCCGAGCAAATTACCTTCACAACCATTTGTTAATTTTTCCAGATCTCACCTCCTGCAGACTTCGACATTAGTTCAACATCAGGATGCTGAGATGGAAGTCAGCAGGCAGCTAATGGGACATTTTCACAGCTCAGGACACACTTATCTTTTTATAATGAAATCTAAGGTGTTTTAACAACATTTTCATTTCAATTAAACCAGAGGCCAAAGTTATTTACCCGCCTCTCTCCCTCTCAGAGCTTCGTCTTTAGCACCTTTTATGTTTTTCAGATCCAATTTGCCGTAAAACTGTTTTTTTCATGTGAAATCCATATCATGCTTTAGGAAAATAAACAATAAAAAAATGGAACTGTTTCTCATTTTATATCTTTGGGACTGTGAACCGAACAGTCCTCAGAAAAACGTTAAAAAAATACAGTTTTTGAAAACTATACAAAACCATTCTTTAAGTCGGTTTGCCGGAAAAAAAATATAATTTAAATTTGTAAGATTTCAACCAAATAACAGTTTATGTACAAAACTCTGCATAACTCTGGACTTTGCTTTAAAAAAAATAAAAACACAATATGTACTTATTATCAACAATTTAACCAGAAATTTCACTCTATTATTGATGCATTAATGTTGCATAAACCATCACAATAAGTGTCTGACTTTTCTAGTTAATAATAATAATGAATTTTATTTATATGGCGCCTTTCTAGACACCCAAGGTCGCCTTACAGATAGAAACAATAAAATACAGTTAAAAGAAAGACACATTAGTTAAAAACAAACAAAACAATGGAATCATAAAATTAACTGGGGTGGGTATGCTTTTCTGAAGAGGTGGGTTTTCAGATTTTTCGCAAACTGTGTGAGTGAATTCATGTTCCGCAGACCTGAGGGCAGTGAGTTCCAGAGCTGGGGGGCAGAGCGGCTGAATGCTCTGCCCCCCATAGTGACGAGCCGAGCGGTGGGTGTAGCAAGCTGGAGTGAAGAGGCAGACCTAAGGGAGCGGGTGGGAATGGCAACATGGATAAGGTCAGACAGATAGGGGGGGGCGAGGTTATGGAGGGCTTTGAAGGTCAAGATAAGGATTTTATAATGAATCCGGAATGGCACTGGTAGCCAGTGAAGCTTTTGTAGAACAGGTGAGATATGCATAGTTGAGGGGGTTTGTGTTATGATTCGGGCAGCAGAATTTTGGAGCAGTTGTAGTTTGTGAATGGTTTTGTAAGGGAGTCCAGATAAGAGGGAGTTGCAGTAGTCCAGACGAGAGGTGATGAGACTGTGGACTAGAATGGCCGTGGAGTGAGGACTGAGAGAGGGGCGGAGACGGCGGATGTTTCGGAGGTGGAAATAGGCCGTCCGGGTGATGCTATTTATGTGGGCAGTAAAGGAGAGAGTGCTGTCAAGGATGACACCCAGACTCTTAACTTGTGGGGAGGGAAGGATGGTGCAGTTATCGAAGGAAATGGAGAAGTTAGGGAGTTTATTTAGGGTGGTCTTTGTTCCTACGATGAGGAGTTCAGTTTTGTTACTATTTAATTTAAGGAAGTTTGCAGTGAACCAGGATTTTATTTCAAGAAGGCATTTGGAGAGGGAGGCAGGTGGAAGAGTGGAGTCAGGCTTGGAGGAGAGGTAGAGCTGGGTATCATCTGCATAACAGTGAAAGTGGATGTTGTGTTTACGGAAAATATAACCAAGGGGAAGAAGGTAAATGATGAATAGCAGGGGCCCTAGGACAGAGCCTTGGGGCACACCTGTGGTAACTGGAACTGTGGAAGAGGTGAATGACTTTAATTGTATCAATTGCGTGCGGCCTGAAAGATAGGACTGGAACCAGCTGAGGGGTAGGTCAGTGATGCCAATGGTTGAAAGTCTTTCCAGAAGGATGGGGTGTGAGATTGTATCAAAAGCAGCTGTCAGATCAAGTAGAAGGAGGATGGAGGCTAAACCAGAGTCAGCGGCGAGTAGAAGGTCATTAGTAATTTTAAGGAGGGCTGTTTCTGTACTGTGAAATTGACGGAAGCCAGACTGGAGTTGTTCATATAGATTATTGGAAGAGAGGTGGGTTTGGAGTTGAGAGGCGACAGTTTTTTCAAGGATTTAGTTGTTCACAAAAAGGTTCTTCATGACATATTTTAAACTCTTGTTTCTCAAAAACCTAATTTGTGACATTGCGCACCCATTTTGTGGGCTAAGAAACATTTAGAATCTTTTTGAGAAAGTTTTGTTTTCCCAAAGTAATGGCGGTGGCATCTTTCTAAAATAAGGATTTCCTGTAAACTCTGCCTTTAGTTGTAATTATAATGCTTTGTGAGACACAGCTCAGGCATTTGACATCGAAGGATTGGCTCAAACCACTGACTGTAAATGACCACCGCTCAGGGACTCCTCCCCCTTAGCGTTCCAAACAGGAAGTACCCGCTGGCTCCAAGAAGCCAAAATCCCATAGACGTCTATAGAAAAATAAACAGCTGTTAATCAGTCATTGTATCACTCAGAATAACCATTCTGGATCTGGTACATTTTTAATCATACTTTTTCTGTGGTTCAAGTTATTCAAGTTATAAACTGACCAATCAGATGCTTTGATAAAAGTAGGTGGAGCCTGCTAGGCTCCACTTCCAAAACATTTGACAAGCTGCGTTTTCATGACACATGTACAAAACTTTATTGAAAATCTAGAAATGTTGAACAAACACAATTTTATTATTACACTGTTTCCATAAAATCATAATTATGCAAATAAACACAAACCAACTCACGCAATGAGTCATAAAAGCATGACGACGGATGTGAATTTGATTGACAGCAGATACTTTCAGATTTCTGCCACGGCGCTAGCGCTCGTCATCATCTATCAAAGGAGATGTTGGCGTCTTCTTCAGGCCGTGGAGCGGCGAGCTCCTTACACGTGGGAGTGGCTATGGAGAACGGCATTTTGGGAAATGGAGGTTTTCCAGAGGAGATGTGGATCAAACAATTCCACGTGACCTCTGCGGGACATATGGTGGCGCCCGCTGTGCAGCGCCCAAAGCAGCCGATTCCTACCAAGAAGCGCATTGCCATCTGGTTGTTGGTCACGTTGGACTCATTAAATTCTAAAAAAGTGTTTCCATTGCAGTGTTGCGTAATACTTTAATTTCAATAAGCCTTCCTCCAAGCGCAAAAACTTGTTTTCCATACATGCAAGATTTTTCTAAATTGTCGTGTTTCCATAAGGCAAATTTATAATCGCAAATCCAATTTGCGCAATTTCATAGTCAATGGAAACGCAGCTAGCATATGAGAACTGAATTGAGTTACCCCGCCCATAGGCAGAGTCTGGTGGCCCCCACATCCAACGTTAAAAAGATTTTATTAACAGATTTTGTGTAACCCCCCTTTTCAAGTGTCAGGGGTGTGGCCTTTCAACAAACTCACTCCTGATTGGTGCGAGTTGTTGCCATAGATGACTCAGACTATCTCGGATCAATCACTGCTTACTGGCGATGTCTGGCTCCGACATGGAGGCGTCCGTATCCCGAATAAATGGCGACTGAATTAACTTCATTTTGTTTGGAGCCAGAACTCAACCCTTTTCTATGGATGGCTTCACACTCAATCCAGTTCTCATATACAGTCAATGACTCAAATAGTTTCACCTGAAAATGGTTTATCCTTTCTGCATGTGACTACAATTAAATGCGTTAATACTGATGCATGTTCAAGCCACTGCTTTCCTTTTAGAGGCAAAGTTGGAGGAGCGAAGTTTGTCAGTCTGACATTTATCAACGTTTTGTTCCGGTTGTGGACAAGGAAACCCAAAGCAAAGCATTTTTTTCTGCTTTATTTTTTTGTATATATTTTATTTTTTGTATGTTATTTCAAGAGCAAAAGAATGGAATTTTGAAGTAAAATACAGTTATACTTATACCTAGTATGTCAAAAATAGACTTGGTGTGGCATAAATCTAGAATTAAGCAACACTAAAGATGGAAATAAAAAAAAGAAAAATAAAGAAATTTGAAGCTTTTTTCTTCTTTTTCCATCTTCCTTAATCACAAAATGATCCCAGAAACCCAGGAAAAAACCCATCTCTGTGTTCCTGTAAGATGTGAGAACCTTGTGAACCCATGTTGGCTGATTTCAACATCTGTGCACTGATGGAGTTCAAACATCTCTTCATCCTTTGGACTGCTCATCACTCTAAGAGGAGGAGACATTCGTATATCTGACAGCCGATTGGCCGTCTCAGGCTCCTCGGGGTGCAGCCATGCGTCGGATTGGCTGCGGCCGTCTCAGACAAAGTGACATGCTAATATGATTGAAGCAGACGGCAGTAATGTCACTGCAGGTAGATAATGTGCTTTGACTGGGCTGGGACAGAGGCATCATCGCCACCATAATAAATGAGGACAATGAAAGTGAAGATACAGGAGATGATCAGCACTGACAAGTCACCAATGAATAACTTTAATCTTTTCTACTTTGATGAAACATTTTCCCTTTAATTTGTCTCCTTTGGAGCTGAGCTTCATTTGAGCGGGCAGTCGCTCCTGATTCAGAATGACACCTGAGATGTAGCTCCTCCTCATCTGGAGGACAATGTTCTTCTATGTGTAGGAGATGGAAACAGATTTTTAATAATCTCACGAAATCACTGCTGGATTTATTTGGAATCTGAATCCCTCATTCTTTATTTTAAAAAAGAACAGTGTATAACAACCACAGTTTCTTCAGGAACCTAAATCCCCCGTCCTTATGAAAGTTGTTCACACTTTTCTGCACATCGACTTGCATCGACAGAACAGCTGCTGCAAGAATGTAAATGTATGTTTGTAGGAACAAATGTGAGGTAGAAAAAAGGTTTCCGCAGAGAAAATAGCTGGCAGTACATCAGAGTGTTAGGGGCTACACAAAAATAAATAGATGAATGCATTTATGAGAACAAAGTCGTTAAATTATAAGCAATAAGTGGTGATTTACTGGGAAAAAGTCACAACATCATGAGGGAAAACAGTCAGAAATGCTTTAAATTTGATGGAAAAAAGTCTGAATTTTTACATGAGAATGAGAAAAAAATCTAAATGTTAGGATGACAAACTTGTAGAATCATAAGTAAAAAAGTATTTTCTAATAATAAAGATCCAATTTCACAAGTGAAAAGATGAGAATTTATGAGATTTGATGAAGCAAAAGGCTTTTTAGGAAAAAACTAAATAAATAAATAAATATTATGTTTCAGAATTATGGACCGAAGTTCCATCTTCCTCAAATTTCGAATTTCATTTTTGAAATTTACATTGCTTTTTTCCTGTAAAATTATGACTTATGACTTTATTTTTGTAAATGTTTGACTTTTTTGTCATACTTTTAGGACTTTACTGTTGTCTGTTAATTTTTTGTTTTGTCATGGTGACTAACACTCCGTCATACTGTCAGCAACACATTTCCTACCTTTGACCTTTTTCGTGTTTGCACGATTGTCATTAAAGCTGTTTCAGATTTGTAAGTAGACCAGACCAGACCGCCACATCTGGCCTCTTTGAGCATCCAAACATCGCACCTAAACAACAGGATGTCGCCAGAACCATCTTTTCTTAGAGGTCTACTCATTACTCTTTGGGATTTTGTTGCCTCAAAGCTCAATGAGACATGTAAAACGTAGTTTTAAATTTGGTTGGGTACCAAACTGAAACTCTGTGTCAAGTTGCTGCCAGTACCAAATAAAAACGCAGATTTTTGGAGCTTTGTGACAAGTGAGGGCAGGCAGCTGCACAGCATGACAGCGCGTCACGCATGGAGCTTCAGTCAAAAGGCTGAACACGGCGTTCTGCTGCACTCCACAGAAACGGTTCTATTTCAGCGACCCGATGGGTCTGAGTGACAAGTATAACGCTCAGAGAAAAGGACGACGTAAAGGAGGGCCTTCAGTGATGAGAGCAACCACTTGGAAGGCGCGACCTCCTCTGGTTTTATCATCAGTTTCCGGAATACCTTTAGCTTTTGGGCAAAGCCGTCGTCCCAACTGTCCTTACAGATGCTCAATGAACCCGAGAGAGAAGATGTTCATGCACTTTTGTTTTTTCCTACGGGCAGAAGCCCATTGGTGCTCATCATGTGATATGCTTCCTGCTGCAGTCTGACTGTTAGAAATGAAAAATTAGACAATCAGAGTGTAGTTTGTGTGGACATGCTACAGGTGCTTGCGTATCACGTGCGTATCACTCAAGTTCGGTCAGTGGCGTGCCAAAACTCGCACATTAAGGACACCGTACGAGATTATGACCTGTATGTCATGCCCCAGGCTCGGCGATGGTCGTTTTCATGACTTAAGGTGGCCATACGATCCTCAGCGAAACTGAAAGACACACCTTTGCTCCGCTAAGATGCAACTGCTCCTCTCTATGGACCGGACCACCCAATGAATTTCATCCCCCATGCACGTCACTATGGCCTCATAGTACCAATCACAAGAGGTTTCAATTTTCTAAAAACTGAGAGTAACATTTTAAAATCAATGCCAGAAAAAACTTTTTTTGGTTGAATGCTATAAAGCCTTCAATCATTGTTTTCCTGTTTCTCTTTATTCTAGTATCTTCCTCCAATTTTTGGCGCTTACGCCCTTCTACAGTTTTTCATCTATTTTATCCATTCAACTATTCAAATGTTCATCTCTTTCAGCTTTTTCCAGCTGTGAATTTTGGTCCTTCAAATCATTGAACTTTTCAAGATATTCCAGGATTTCTGCCTCCATTGAAATACATGGGAATCCTTGGTGTAGAAGCTCACTGGTTCCATACCCGGCGCTGGCATTTTTCACAAACGATTCTTTTTTGTTATTGTACTTTTTTCATTTTATTTATGGTCAACTTTGATCATTTCTTTCTTTGTTTTGTTTTTATTTTTTTTGCCAATTATTACCCTTTTAGTTTCATTTTAATTCAACGGTATAGCATCAACCCCGTATGTTCTTCTGGAAATGCAGCTCCTTCTAGTTTTGTTCGACATCTTTAAAAAGTATAAAAATATTTCAGGGTATTTAGTTGGTCAAAGTTATTTACGTGAGCTGCCTTTAGGAATCTGTGTAGCTACAGAAAGATAAAGTTATTGTGGTGTTTTTTTTTCTTCTAAGCCAGCGTTAAGCGCCGGTCTGCAGAGAAGTCCTCACCTCCACAGTAAAGGCCCGCCGGTGCATCAAATGCTGATTCAGTCCAACAGCAGCTCCCTCCAGGGCTGTGACAGGGCCCGGGTAGGCCGGCGCCGGCAGCTGCTCCCATTCAGATGCAGATCTGCACTAATTAATTCTCATGTTTAAGGGAATTAAACATTATTGTGGCAAAAAAAAAAAAAAAAACAGGCGGTGGGAGTATGCAGGCCAGATAAAAGGACCTACGTCCCCGTTCTCTGTGACAGACGTACATTTATTCGCATTTCCCCCCTAACCAATTTCCTTTCAATGTAAAATAAGGAGATGAGGTTAGGGAACGGCACGGAGCAGTGTTAGCTAATAGAAAACAATGAGCAGTGTTTTATTCTCTGGAGGCCATTCTGCTGTTGTCAGCGCTCTTCCTCACCGGCCGCCCGGCGCCGGAGACAAAGACGGAGAGCAGAGGGGCCAAGTGCCTCTTCTAAAACACACAGCAGCTTATTAACCCCAACATGCACACACACACACAGAGCGCAGCGGAGGGCTGCAAAGCCATATCAGCCTGTAATATATTGAGGTTATATTCAGGTTGTAATGGTGTTATTAAAGCAACAAGCTCAGGCTGAATGGAGAAAAAAATCCTATTAAAGTAATTATGGAGGCTTGGTGTCGCAGTGTGTGTGTTTGTGTGTTCAGAACAGTGAGAGGGACACACAGGGAGGCGCTGCATATGCACAAACACAAAACTGTGTGTGTTTGTGTGTCCTTGGCTTACTAATGTGTTGTAATTGACTCGACTAATAGTGATTGCCAACTAATCTTAGAGCTGCTTTTTGTCAGCCTCTCCCTTAATTAAAATGTATTGCTTCTGCATTTAGTCCTACTAGATCTCTTAAAAAATAATTATTCCTACATGTAATTATGCACTTATATTGTTTGAGGATTAGGGTCTTTGTGGAGAGCACTTCCAATCGGATTATGAAGCCCTCTCAGATCAATGGCACACTTTTATTTCACTGCATTCCTACAGTCTTTGAGCAAACGACTCAGTTCTGGTTCATTCTAGTTTACCTGATGTGAAATAATTCATGTTTTTCCAACGACGCCGCCCCACAGACTGTATGTTGAGGTGTTTTGTACGTTGGCCCTGAGGTGCAAATACATCAACAAAACACTAAATGCAAAAAAAAAAACAATTAACAAAAGCAAAACAAATAATCCAAAATCTTTACATTTAAGGAATCCAAACAAAACTCCAGAAACCAAAGCGTTATTACCTTTAAAGCACTAAGAAGTGTGGGGGGGTTTGCAGGCGCCACCCTCGTATTGCTGCCCACTGTTGAACCCCCCCCCTCTGGTTGAGCGGTTGCTACCTGCCCACACTTTACCCTTCTCCCCGTCTGCCCCCTTCAAAGACAACAACAACACCTTTTTTCAAAATGGTAGCTTTTTTGTTGGTTTTATCTCCATAGCAACCATTCTGTTTTTTGGTTGCCTGGGGGTGACGGACAGGTCTATGTCATTTTTAGAAGAAACGCCAAAAGTAAAATTTTTTACTTCCTTGGCAACGTGGGTTTTTTGGTCAACCACTCCCAGATTCCTAAAATGTTCATATCATATATCATGTTGAACCAACGTATATCATATATCATCTTGAACCAACGATTCATGTAACAAATTTTAACAGTAATCTGGTGGCAACAGGGGGTTGCTCGCCACATTTTTGTTTCAAGTAGCCTTTCAATAATGCTCGCGGAGTTAGGAGGGAATAGATTGAAATCCCTCTGAGGAGTTTACATTTGTAGAAGGTACTAAAGTTGATTTTTTTTTTTAATTCAAGATGGCGGACTCTTCCTGAGGTCAAAGGTCAACGAAACTTCGGTTGTGGTGATCACTTGAACAAAAGTTTTCTTTTAACATTTTGTGCAAAAATGTGAAAATCGCCAAATTTCACATTTGGCCATGAAGCCGTATAGGTTCTGTGGCCATCCCATAATAATTTCAAAACTTCTTCTGGTTTTGGGATAACCAGTCTATTTAGAAACATTTTTTTTTCTGATGGCTCAGCCTGCTGTGATGTAATCATTTTTTTTTTGGGAGAGGTTTTTCCCTGTGGCCACTATGTAGGTGTGTGCATAATGGGGGGGGTTTGAACTTAAGGTGGGGGTAGAATTTTGCTCAAAAGCACAGAAAGAAAGCACGGCTGCTGTGGGGCCGAATAATCTATTTGCATTAAAAACAGAAACAAAACAAACAAAAAAAAAACCCTAAAGACAGACATGAAAACACTTCAGGTTTTTCAGGCAGACACATTCGTTTCTACATTATAGTTTCTTCATCAGCCAGTCAGGTTTTCCTTTTCAAAGAGCACCTGCAGAGGAATCTCCTTGATGAGGTTTTATTACGTCGCTGCAAATCAGACGCTTAAATGACTCTATAATCACTTTAAACTCACTGTAATGAACTCCACAGAGAAAGTTAGTGGTGCTGATGGGTATTCTTATCTCTAAAGCAGATGGGGGTTCAGCGAGGCTAGTGAGGAACATCTCAATCTTCCCAAGCCTCCTCCTCTTCCTCCCTTTGTAGCCTCTGCTGCATCATCCTGGTTCAACAATCCCACCTGAGGTCATGCTCCCACACATTAAAACACTTTTAGGATGCCACTTTACATGAAATGTGTTTATTTTATGTAGATTTACCAAAACAGTTACTCTTATGAACAAATAAAATCTGTTTTTTTTTAAACGTTCCTCCTTATTTTCTTGAGACAAACCCATTTAAAGTCATTTAGCTCATATTGATGCAAGGTTCTCATGCATCCAGGTGGCTCCATCAGTCAGACAAATGAAACAGCAGTTTTTTATTATTTAAATTCCTCTCCATAGTCTTAAGACCGTTAGGCAAAACACTCTGTGCAAAGACATTTAAGCCTGATCAATTTGGTTTCTGTCCTACAAACTCGAAGCCCAATCAGGGTCGACAGGAGTGAAGCGAAGTTCAGTCTACAATCCTTCAGGTTTTTGGCTTTTCTCTGTTTTCCCTCACTCATCTATCCTCCTGAATACCAGAATATACCTTGTCCCGTCACAATCCATAAAACTACAATTCCCAGAATCCCTCACCCCTTCACATTTAGTATCACATAGAAGCCCAAGTGCATAGAAACCAAAAAGAGTTGATTCTGTTCTATGCATTGGCGCTGGGCAGATACTGATAAACAATATTTCCCCTGCAGTTGTGGCCGATAGCCGATAATTGGCGATACCAATATTTAACTGTCCAAAGCAACACAAAGTTCAGACTTCCTTTTTGTTTCTTAGAATTACATAACTCCTCTTTTGCTGGACAATCATTGTACTTCACCTTTTCATCCCCCCTCCTAAAGGAGCCAGTATTACTTTAAAACTATATATCAGTGCGTCAGATCGACTCCGTTGACCATTTTAAATCTCAGGTACAGACGTTTTTATTCAGGAGAGCTTTTAGTTGATTTTATTCCCTGTTTTACTACGTTTTACTGTGTCTTGTTTTACTATTATTATAGTATTTTATTACTTCTTTGTGTTTTGATATGACTTTATGCTCCTTTCGTATAAGCACCGTTATTTGTTCTGGGAAAAGTGCTTTAAAAATAAAAATATTTTATTCTTTCTGAAAACATTTTAATAATTTATTGACTACTGGACATAACGGTAAACCATAAGCTTTCCACTGCCAGGAATCTATTAGGAGCAAGTTTACATTTAAAAAAGTGTATTTTAAAACAGTCAGAAAAATGTCTGTAGATTTTTTATTTATTTTTTAAATCTGACCGATACAGATAAACCAGATAAACTGAAATTATGCAACTATCGTCCAATACCGATACGGACACCGATGTGTCGCCATCCTTACTACGCTGTGGTTGGGAGATTTTTAAGGGTTTTTGCCCAAAAACGATTGAAATTCCAAAAACAATTGAGGTTAAAGAGCCATAAGTATTGCATTTGACCCATCCCTTTGGGAGAAAATAAGCTGTAGCCACAGGCTCCGCCCCCTAAAGTTCATCATTGTCAAGTGGGGATCCTGTGGATTCAAATCCACAAAATTCAAGCCAAATACATCGAGGTGGTTTATTTTAAGCTAATTTAAAAATTAAAAAATTCTCAAACAAAATATCGTATAAAGGTGGATTCCTCAAGCTTATTTAGTTTCAAATTTTTAGGTCATTTGGGGAGATTATTAAATTAGAAAATCTGATTTTTCTTGTGTGTGTTTGTTATTAGTATACAGCGATAAATGTGTGCATTTCCGCTGGTCAGAAAGATTCTCTGCGTGCACGTGCAGCCCTCCCAGTGTGTTTGTGTCTGTGCACGCTGATAGACATCGTGGAGCCAAATAGCTGAAGGCTGAAGGCATTAAGAGAGGAGAGGAGGACATTAATCTAAAGAAAATTAAAATCTGGAGCGGTACGTTTAGGATGGAGAGCGACCGCCACTTCTGATAAGGAGTGGTTAAGGGGAGCACAGATTTAGATAAATGGGCAGGAGAGAGGAGGAAGATGAGGTAGAAGAGAGACGAGGGAGGACAGCCAGAGGGAAGGAGCAGAAGAGGCAGGGAGGTGAGGAAAACTGGGCTGTGAGGAGAACGCCAAAAAAAGCGAGGGAGAAAGAAGAAAGAGGGGAGGACGGTGAGAGAAAAAGGGTGGAAAAAAAGGATCAAATGAAATCCCTCAGACCTGCTCTGCCTGCTAACACCATCCTGGCTGTGTGAGAGCGAGCTTTATGCAGCGCATGTAGATAGCGGCGGCTCTGTGGTCTCGAGCATCAATAACATCAGATTATCTGGAGTGTGGTCTGGTCACATGCAGCAGCACACGCGGTGAGTGATAGCGGTGCCACAGAGGTGGCTGTCTGGGGTTAGCAAAGCTGTGCTCAACAGAATGTTGGAGATTTAAGACTCCAGGAAGCAGCTGAGATATGGAGCAGAACCAGCTGCAGGCTGCAGCCTCTGCTGTCCACCACGCCTAGAAGAACATCGGCCCCACTCGCAGTCGTAGTTCACTACACCGGCCACTTATTACGTCCACCTTGCTAGTGCCTGGTTGGACCCCCATTTGCCTTCAGAACTGCTGGAATCCTAGGTGGCATGGATTCAAGAAGGTTCTGGAAACATTCCTCAGAGAGTTTGGCCCATATTGACATGACATCATCACGCAGTTGCTGCAGATTTGTCGGCTGCACATCCATGATGCCTGATCTCCCGTTCCAGCACATCTCTATTTGGTTGAGATCTGGTGACTGTGGAGGCCGTTCGAGTCCAGCAAACTCCTTGTCATGTTCCAGAAACCAGTCTGATATGATTCCAGCTTTATGGCATGGTGCCTGCTGGAAATAGCCATCAGAAGATGGTACACTGTGGTCAGAAAAGGATGGACATGGTCAGCAACAAAACTCAGGTAGGCCGTGACAAAGGAGCAATGCTAAATTGGTACTGAGGGGTCCAAAGTGTGCCAAGAAAATATCCCCCACATCATGACACCACTACCACCAGCCTGAACCGTTGATACAAGGCAGGATGGATCTATGCTTTCATGTTGTTGACGCCAAATTCGGACCCTACCATCTGAATGTGGCAGCAGAAATGGAGGCTCGTTAGACCAGACAACGTTTTTCCAATCTTCTGTTGTCCAATGTTGATGAACCTTTGTGAATTGAAGCCTCAATTTCTTGTTTTTAGCTGACATCTGACATCCATACTCAATAATCTGAAATCCTCAGACCAGCCGCCTGGCACAGAGAACCAAGAAGTGCTAGTAAACAGTGGAAAAAGAAAATGAAGAACCCCCCTCCTCCTACTTGTCCTGTGTGAACACCATAGGTGAAACATTCAAGGACGCGCGTCACATGCCCGGTGTGAACGTAACCTTATCAGAACTGAGTTCTAGTCATCAAACATCAGCCAGATACTTCTGACCCGAAAATAGTTGTGTGCAGACCATTTTGTTTTGTTTTGTTGCTGTGTGAACTAAGTTACGTAATTTAATTTACTTACGACACTTTTATGTTTTAACTTTGTGATATCGACTACCCCCCACTCTAACCCCTTACCCCCATCTCTGACATCCCACTCTGTTTCTTTCTCTCCTCTTGTTTCTTTTTTTCCGTCCGGTCCAACAAGGAATGCATACAAATATAATTTTCATAAATAAAGCTTAGCCTCAAATACAAAAGGGGTTTATACAAATATACTCTGTCTGTAGATCCATAAACCCCAATTGTAACAATAACATCTGTCCAATACAAGAGGCACTCAGCTCTGATCCGCTTGCTAGGCTGTGGGACAGGACAAGTTTGAAAAAAATAAATATATATATATATGTATAAAAGCCAGAACCAAATCAACTTTTTTTAGTCTTAATTAAACAAAGTCAGAGATCTCATGTCCACCCAAGATCCATAGAAGAAGATTGAGGCTTTCATCTGGGCTGGACTCCTTAAAACAGTCTTCTGATTTTTAGATTTTTTACAGTTGTCCTAAAACTATGACTCATTCAAGAAAGAAATAAAATAAAATAACAGACAATGGTGAGAATTTTTCAATACCAACTCTGATTTCATAAGAATACAATACAGAAAGTCTGACTTGTGCAAATAAAAGGTTTGATTTGTCTTAATTATTAAAGAAAAATCACCTAAAGCTTCAGTTTGAACTCTAGTGGAACTTGAAACATTTATTTAACAAAGCGGACATCTAACCACAAAAGAGATAACAATTTAACATAAACACAACATTTTTTCTAAACAATTGATCTAATCTAAAAAGTTTTTTTATCAAGTAAAGAAACGTCCTCCTGTGAAAAGATTTCAAACTTCTGAGACGTCTTTGCTCTGATCCACAGCTGGAGACTCCTGGTTGTTGTTTTTCCCTGTGTTGTTTGATCCTGATAACTAAAAAGATGGTCCGATTCCAATATTAACCCAAACTAGGTGAATAAAGCTGAGATGTCATGATCATTTAAGCTTCTATCAGAAAAAATGTTCGTGATGCGTTGCACTAAGTGTCCAAATGTTGTGGGAACTGAACCAAACGGCTGATCTGGAACTGGATTTGAAACGGTCTCAGGACTCGCCGCTGCAGTCGCGTGGCATCCACTTAGCACCGCAGTCAATGTGAGGAGCGTTTTATTCAAGAGGAAAATCCTCCATCACGGATTATGGGATCAGTCAGGTACTCTAAATGTGCGTTTGTCAGGTGGACTGACAACTTTAGGCCACAGTGAGCGGCCAGTCAATCACTCAGAACAAAGCTCTGAAGCCTGCAGTCAAGCCTGGTGGACCAGGAGAAGGAGTGATTGTGTGTGAGGCTGTGTGTGTGTTTTTGTGTTAGAGTGACGACTGCAGCAGCGGCAGGAGAACCACTATAAGCAGCTGCTCTCAGATACGATGATATTATACCACTGAGATAATACAGATAAAAATAATGGGATTTTATAGCAGAACTCAAAATGTAATATTCACATTAAAACAATACTGAAAACTACATTTGCTATAATTCTCATTAAATGCTTAATTATAATGCATTTGTTGATGAAAATGAAATGTGTTCTGAGGGCCACAGTCTGGGAATTACATTAAAAAACAAATTTTCTGCAAGTAAAAACTGCTTTATAAGACCACAACATTTAAGGTACAAATGGAAGTTACAAATGCAAAACTTTAAAAAAAATGTCAATAACATTTTTGCATTTATATACCTTAATTATGGATTTAAAATATCCATTATGGTGACATTTAAGTCATTTTTTTTTTCTTTAAAAACATAAGAAAAAGAGTTCCTGAAACCATTAACGGCCATGCATGTGAGAGTACAAAAGAATGTGATGTGCAAATAATAACTATTTTAATTTAAAAAAAGAACCATACATTCATAGAAGACTATGTGTATTTGTTCATTTATTTATACATATCAGTTTGTGTTTGAATTTAGGAAGTTTACTCCGCCCTCGCCAAGACACATTCAAGAGACCACTTTGTAAAGAGAGTCTAAATAAGCCACACCCATATCGTATATTTTATTTTATTATAGTTTAATCTTAAAATTGTTTTGTGGGTTTTTTACAAATCATTTTGTACCAGTAAATGGGCCAGCGGGTGGAACTAGCACCGTCGAGATAGAGTGACGTCATGCTGGAGCGTCCAGGTCAGTTTAAAAGGAAACAAAAAAAAAAGTTTTTAGAAGCGCTGAGAGTTTGTTTTTAAAGGGAAACCATCTGCATATGTTTGCAGACGCTACTGTACTTGAGAGAACCCGTGAATAAAATACACAAAATGTTCAGTAGTCCATTAAAAGTGTGCAACAGCTTTTGACGAAAAGTCTAATTAAACGTGCATGAACACATGTAAATGTTTGTTTTAGGCTTCTGCGTCCAGAACTCTAGCTTCACGCATAGCTACACAGGTTCCTATGACCAATCAGGAACTTGGATTTGGTAGTGGCACATGGCGTCCTTTTTCATTCCCAGAAGTACCAACCATTTGAAAATCAATTATGAAGGAGAAATGAATAATTGGGTTCAGTCTAGTCTTTCACACATCGCAATAGAGCTGTGAAAGAAAAAGCCTGGAGCAAGATTTCACCCCTTCCAACTGTTGGACTGTTGGATAACAACAGTCCAGTGTGAGCGGCGGATAAGGGGCGCGTTAAGAGTGTGTTCTTGAATGTGCCTCACAAGGCAGCTGTAAACATAGCTAAGAGTCTAGTTCAGACAAGTCCAACAGGATCAGGATGCATAATTTTAACCCTCTATACATTCCACCACATCCAAGAATGAGCTATATCAATCAATCTTTTCTGTCTTCCGTGTCCTGTTAAAAAATGTGTTCAGCTTGGAAAATGTACATAAATCTTTGATCGCAATCAGATCTGTGTTTTCATTCTCCAGTACTGGACTTGTTTATTTTATGAAGGTTGGCACTTTGAGAGCTTCAACTAGAGAGAAAGTGTGAAAAGGTTCATGTCTGTCTGAGAGAAGTGGATAAAGTGCACATTGAGGAGCATCACAGCCTTAAAACACCTGTAAGACATGTCGCGGGCTGCTTTTAGTATGTAACTCCCGTGATAAACCCACCATATTGGGGTAAAAAAAACAAAAAAAAAACATCCCATAATCCCTTCCAGGTCCAACTTTATCTGATTTCACGATGGCCAGCCCTAAGTCCTTCTTCAATTCACCAGAAGACCTTTATGCATTTTGTGCAACAATGGGCGAGCAATTCTGCTCAACTTTAAATAATATTGAGGCACATAGGACCTGAGTTTTATACTCGTGGCATTTTTTGTCTACCTGCAACCGTCCGACCCGTTTGCATGCCAACAGCGAAGCGAGAAGAAGCCAGCAGCGCTGCTGGACACGCCGACTGGTTTCCCGGGGCAGCTGGAGTTCCTGAATAACAGTTTGATGAGGTGTGTTTAGCTGATATTTTGCGGTGTGCAGGTGATTTCTAGTGATAGTGTTAAGGTTGGCTAGCTTTCCATTAGCCTGGACAGCATTCAGTCACCTTCACTTTCACCCTTCCTCAGGCCATACATTAGAATTCCCTCCATCCTCAGAGTGCATGTGTGTGTGTGTGTGTGTGTGTGTGCCGTTTGTCTTGTTAGCCTCTCTGTGAGTTGGTGTGTAAATGTGTGAAAAAGTGAGAGCAAGTATTAATCTCCTCAATATTGCCTCCGTGAAATTGACATTCGACGGTAATTGTGTGGCGAAAGCCTTTCGCTCCTTCTCTTGCTCTGATTGGCTGAGGATATTACACACCCAGACGCAGACACACACGGTGTGACCGGTCACACTTCCTGTTGGGCAAAGGTAGTGATACAACAGCAAAACAAATCCCAAAGCTTTACCATAAACGGAACAATATGGAATAAGTGAAAAAAAATGATGGATTTGCTTTTTTAACTTCTTAAAATGAGGACAATTTGTGAGGATGTAAAAAAAAAACTGTAATAATTTAATAGCAACAATAATTACCAAACTAATACCACAATACTGAATTATATATTTGCATGCATATAAATTCAGGTGACGTCCAATTCATAATCTATAGGGGTCACTGTAAAATGGAGATCTTTTCAGAGGTTTGTTGGAAATGTTTCCCAGATTTAATAAGCTCCAACCACGAATTCAATTTTTCAATTCAATTCAATTTTATTTGTATAGCCCAAAATCACAACAAAAGTCGTCTCGATGGGCTTCGAAGTAAAACATGAACTCAAAAGGATCATGAATACAAAGAGTTCAAATGAATGAATAGATCCCATCCATGTCTTTATGGACCGTCTTTGTGCTCCGGTGCTGGAACAGCGAATGATCATCTCTAAACTCTTTCTAAAAATGTATTTCTACAAAAGTATGGAACACAGAATGCAGCCAAGCAAGTACAAAAATATTCATTATTTGCTCATTTTCTACTAGTTCTCTTCATGTGGTGAGATAGAAAAATGTGTGAAAACTATCCAACAAAAGATTTAATTTAAAAAAAAAGACAGCTGGATAGGGTTTGTGGACACCAGTGCGTACGTTGACCTTTTGATGGAGGATTTGCTTCAATAAAGTGACCATAAAAGACCAGCAAATGTGACAATTAGCCAGCCTTTGGCTCTCCTCGTCTCTGCCCGCTTCCTTTCCACCTCTAAGCACCTTGGACAGGACCTACAGCCATTCCTCCTGCTGATTAAACCTAATAATTAGTTGTGTGTGTGTGTGTGCGTTTGATTTTTATCATAGTTTTGAGGACATCCTATTCTTCTCCAATCATGGGGCAGCTCCCTGTGGGCATTCACTAATTAAAATCAATAGTCTTCTCAGACTGACACCGACAGTCCGGCTACAGAGAAACAATGTGATCAACAGAAGGAAATAAAAAAAAAACAAAAAAAAACTGAACTAATTTACAAGCTTCTACCATGATGGACATGTTTAAAGAAACAAATAAAGCAGATGTTTTTGCTTGAAAGGCATCCATTTCCATAGCTAAGAGGCGACTTTGACGTCTCTGTTAGCGAGATCAGGTGAGGAGAGGAGGATGTAGGAGGTAGAAGGTCACCTTGTTGACCTGAAGATGTGCCCAGAGATAAAGTCCCAATGCTTTTGTGCGTGCTCAATAGGCAACACATACAGCAACAAAGCACAGAACAATCTTTAAACCAAAAGGAAAAAATAAAAGAGTAGAAGAAGAAAGCCTTTTGAGTGTAAAAGAGCAGTTTGTGAGCGTGTGTTTGTGTGTAACTGATGTGTTAATAGTGGATTGGGTGTAGATGATAGCAGTGGAGCAGTGTTTAGTCCCATCCCACATATTAACAGCTGCTTTCCATCCATCAATCACGCACAGTCGGCGTGCCCGAAACACGCCAGCAAATAGACACATTCATCAAAACCTCTGACGATGGCAACACACAAACACACACATGGCTGCAGCTACAGTAAGTGCTTCTGCAGGCTCTCTAATAGTGTTGTGGTTGACGGAGTTCTGTGTGATGAATTGTGTGTCTCTTCCAGACTTCTCAAAGTTAATTTTCTAAAGACTGCTGCCCATTGGAGAGGAGAGGAGATCACAGGAGGCTCGGAGTGTGGTCACTGTGTGTCTGTGTGTGTGTGTTTGCGTGGGAGCAAGATGAGATGTCAGTATCATTCAGCCGGGATTCGGTCTGGATGCTGTGGCCGCTGGTGGCAGCTGTTTAGATGAAGGCTTTACCCTCATTTGCTCCATTTCTTTTTTTTGTTTTTGTCACCACATGAATTAAAGTGAAAGTTAAATGATGGTGGATAAACTGGTGGGATCTGATTTGTGTGAAAACTACAGTGATGTTGCACTTGTGTGCAATGGGGGATGGAAAGGCCCCCCCCCCCTTTTTTTTTTAAACCACATTCAGGCAGTGATCAGGAAGTATCCGAAGCATCGGAAATGGCAACAAAGATTAAATATAAATCAAAGTCGCTCACATATATTGTAGAGGGTATCATCGTTTCTTTGACTGTTGCCTTGATGGGTTTAAACCCTTAAATCTCTGATAACATTTCAACAAAAATGTCTCACAAATGCAACATGATGCAACCAAACGCAGCTACAAACTCCTTAAAATACAAAAAGCCAAGACGCAAGAAAAATGAAAAGGTGGCAAAAGGTTTTCCAAAGGCAATGAAAGGTGCATTATTATCGTTACGGCACATCCACACAGAGCTGTCCGCTTTATGCAAGAGCGGCAGGAGTTCATGAGTTTGGGGTGGGCCTGTTGGCGTTTACACTCTCTCCTGCTAGCTTACAGCCCCTCACACCCCCCAGGCTAACATTACAGTTTGGAACCAGATTCCAGCTCAGACGAGGAAAACGTTGGATCCATTTGTCTGCAAGTGGACGCATCGGAATGGAGCAGAGCACGGACCTTGTCGCCTTTCCAGCACAAATAAGTTCTTTTTCTAATAGAATTCTTCTTCTGCTCCAAATTCACAACAATTTAAACAGAGAAATAAGTCAAAAAAGACAATTTGCGTTCGATTTTCTTCTTTAAGTCCTTCATCATTAGGAAAAAGGCCACAAGAACATGTTAAAAGCACCATTTTCATCATCGTTAGGACGGAAAGTTACATCATCCCCATGCAGCCCTGATCACTGTGGTGACAGTGACTGTCCAGAAACAAAATGGAAGAAGTTATAAAAAGGATTGGAAAATATCCGAAATTCAACATCTGATTATCAGAGAATCAGCAGGATGAGCAGATTGTGTTTTCTTTTTTTTAAAGATTTGGTCAGAGCTGCTCTTGGACTAGTAGTCATTGCAAATGCACTAGATGGTTTGATTCCCCCTGAAAGTGCAGTGTGAAACGAAGCTAACTAAAAGTCTCGTCTTATAAAGGGTCGTCTGTGGGGGTGGGGGGGTGGGGTAAACCTGTGAAGATCATAGACCGCTCAGTGAACCAGTAGAGAAAAAACGTTCATGCACGTTTTTTTTGTTGTTTTTTTTTACAGGCATGCTGCTGGCGACAGGTACAAGTGAAAACGTATCCAACATGTAAGGGTAAAGGCCGTGCCACACCATATGTACATTTTGCACACATTGTACGGATGAACATTGATCAGAAGTTCACAGATGTATCACAAATGAACCACGATAAAACCACAGAAGAAGTACGAATAAACCACAGAAAGAACACGGAAATCAATGTAAAACATGAACGGTGTGCCCTGCGACAGACCTGTCCAGGGTGTCCCCCTGCCTTCGCCCACAAGAGGCCGGGATAGGCTCCAGCAGCCCCGTGACCCTGAAAGGGACAAAAATGGAAGAAGATGAATGAATGACATGAACTGTGTGTCAATTACATAATTTGAATGTGATATGTGCACCGCATACGTGATATAAAAGTCATACATCGGTGGTACATGCGTGGAACGGTCGTGAAAAGCCACAAATTTGTGTAAACATCTCACAAAAATCCCACACAATTGCGTAGGATCCACGTAATAAATGCATAGAGACTACGAAAAATACGCGTAAACAGCGTAATTCTGAACCAACCAAAGATTTTGAACATCTCAAAACTGAATTGGCCGAAACCCTCAACGGACATCTGTGCACATCGACGAAGGACGAATGCAAGAAACACATCTGAAACACGTACATCACGCACATATCATGAAAGACCGACATTTCATACATGGAAAATGCCCAAAATGTACGCGTGAGTGTGTGACGCGGCCTTCAGTAAAAGTGAAGAAGGTGAGTCGCAGACACGGCGTACAAATTCGTTTTTAATCCCCCAAATCCTTTGGACTGCGTAAGGAGCCCGTTAGTGCTGGTCATGTGATACGTGCACGCTCCATACGTGCAAGCCTGACTGTTAGAAAATTAGACAGTGTGTGGGACATCCTATAGGCAGGTACGCATTTTGCGTGCAGTTGAGCCAGTACTCACACATTACAAACGACTAGGGTGTGCCGTAAGGACACCAGGTGACATCATCGCCCGCACACGCCTCACAAACGCCACGGAGGCACTTTCCACACGGCCAAAGAAGCTGAAGCGGAGAAAAGTGCAGATGCGCTGATATGCACACACTCACACAATCAACAATCAGATGGTTCTTCTGCTGAAAAAAGCGTCATGACGCCGTTTGCTTTGCTTTAGTAATGTGCTGCTGGGTCCCTTCTGTATGGAGTTAGCATGCTCTCGTCATTCAGGTCAGGGTTTTCTCAAATACGCCAAGAACATCTTCCACCTGTAGGTGACTCTGAATTGCCCCTATGACCCCAGACACCTGATCTGTCCAGGTTGTACCTCCCTCCTCCCAATGACTGCTGGGAAAGACTCATCCATGTTACCCTCTCAGGATTAAAACAATTTTAAAAAAAGTAAAATATGTGGCCCTATAATTAAAAATGTGAAGCCCTCAGCAAAACCTCACAGGAAAATTAGGAGTTTTAAATTCAGCTGGGTTCATAGATGCTGGCTGCTGCACACGTTTGATGACAATTAGCCAGTCAGTCCTGTTTGTGTGTGACAAAGTGCTGCCATTATCCCCCGCTGACAAAACCTCAGAGGGCAATTTCTAGAAATTATTTCAACAATAGCGCACGCCAAATGTCACCATTCCCTAATTATGTTTATGCTAATTGTTAATTAGTGTCTTAATGGGATGATCTTAATTAACAATAGGCTTGCAGTGGCTGCTAGCATCAGAGCTGCTATAAAAGGAGATGTAATTGCTGCTGATGAACATGGATTTATTGGGCATTTTAACCGCTGTGCTTGTCGTTTAATTCTATGATGGATAGAATCGCTGAGAGGAGCGGATAGAATACAGGCTGAGGAGAGGGGGGCCCGGCAGAGGGGACATGATGCATTTGTACAGGTGTGCAAACACCTGAAAGCTCACAGCTGGAGGGTCCGGTCCAGGATTTCTGCTTTTCCACAGGAGGAGGAGCAGATTTAGGAGGTGGACTTTGAAGTCCATCTTTTGATCTACTTTTAAAGCGTTTCCAGTGGTCTTTTAATTATGATTATGCTCTTTTTAGCCTATAAATAATTTGTTGGTGCAGAGCAAGTCCGCCCCCTTTCCGCATCCTGTTGCTCAGCTCCTGATTCCCAATTAATAATATTTACTTCAACGTCTATTCTGGGGATTTACTTTTGGAAAAGGTTTTCAACTCTTACAGAAGGCAGCTTTCTTTTCTTAAGTTCTTGTTTTTTAGATGTCACTAGAGTGACATTTAAAAAGACTGACAAAAAAAAGTTTTTTTTGTTTTTTTAAATATCAGTGATGAGGTCTACCTTAAATCCCGCCTGAAACGGTTATATTTTTACATTTAATCCTTTTTAACCCTGTAACACCGGGACTTCTTTCATCTGTTTACACAATTAAACCATTTCCAGCTGATTCCTGAAGCTGAGAAAAGCAGCCTTGCACTGATATGACAAAGTGTTGCATTTAAAAAGCTGCTTTTCAGCTTTATGTAGATCGTGTGAAGAGTTTCGGTACGCCAAAGAGTGTGACATTTCCCATGTTTAAGGTTAAAAGGCTAAAAGTTTGTAAAAGTTGGGCACATTTTGTATCATTACTATTATAAATTATCATTTTTTACAACATAATGTCTTCAACCATCTGTACCATTTCAGTGCTTCCACAAAGCTCATATTTCCATACAGAGCGATCGTTTTTTTTTCTTTCCATCTGGTCTTTCAGCAGCAAAAATCAAAAGATTTCATTTCGGAAAAAGATTTTGGAGGTCAAGTTTTTTTTTGTGTGTGGCAATGTTTAAGTAAAATCTAAATATTTGTTGATTTAGACAATCTGCTTTGTTAATGTGATGTAAATTCTGATAATTCACACTTCAAATGCCATTAACCCACTTCGACCATGGTCACTTACAAAAGAAAAAAAAACCGTTCAACCAGTGTCGGTTTGGACCGTTTTTTTTCACAAACAGTGGACTATTTGTGACGTGCGGCGGCATGTCATCTCGACTGCAGCAGCAAAGGAAAGCGATATTAATGCTGGTCTTCACGACGTGACCGGAACTTCTTTTTTAGGTGTGCATGATCACTTTTTTATCCACACCCAGCAGCCAATCAGAATCGAGAGGTCATGGTAAAACATTAAGTTAAATGGGTTTTCCATTAAACCAGGAAATAGAATCCTGTGTTTAGTAAAAATGATGGAGAGGTGAAAAGTCTATCACTTCTCACTCTACCAATTTCCAGATTGCACACGAAGCGTCTGAGCGATTCCGAACTGAACTTTATTTGAGCTTTTTTTGCAGAAGTGTGTCAATGTTGTGAAGCCGTAAAGGTTAATGCTGCACGAGGAATGAGTGGATTTCTGTAAACAAATCGCTAAAAGAGGGTGAAAGGCCATCCTTTTTCTCTCTTTTAATTAACACGAAGAAGCCGTGTCGACGCTCCGCTCCGCTCCGTAAATGGACTCCTTCATTCATCTTTTTGCTGGGATGTGTGCGCCATCAGTATGTTGATTGCCTCGTGGCGTGTCTTTTTTACGGTGGGTGTGTCTTGGTGGCGCAGAGGTCATAAACTGCAGAGTGGATACATTGTGTTGTGGAGATAAAAGATTCCAGTGGACAGATCAATAGGCCATATCAGCCTGCTGTTAAATTACTGATAACACTATTTGCTTTATTTGCTTTTTCCTGCCGCTGCACAAACGCCACAAATTCTGCGCCTGCAGCTCGGATGTTAGAGTCCACATTGGCGTGCATTTTGTGTCTCTTTATTTCGGTGAATCCATACAGAACAAACTCAATTTATCTGAAGTTTTTAGCAAAAGATTAAAATTGTTGAACATGACTAAAAACTGGAGATTTGGGGCATTTTCTGTTTTTTTATTTTTATTTTATTTTATGGATAACAGAGGCAGATAATCTGGTCTAAATATGGACTTTATTAGGTTTTTAGTTTCTCCCCTTTAGATCTTTTGTTTCTTAATGTTAAACAAAATCATGATGAAAACATTTAGTTTCGTGTCAAAGGTCGTCACACTCGGTTTATGTAGTGATGGTGTTTCTGAGAGCTCAACATTGCAACATTCAGGGCACTGCAGAAACCTAGAAGGATTTTCAGAATAAAAGCTACAGCAGACATGTGCAACTCCATCAAAAGAAGGAGTCGGCCGGTCTCGGTCGGGAAATTCTCGTGGTAAAGACGCGAAACGTTTTTCACGATAAAACAGATTGATGGCTTTTGTAATGCAAACTTCGACAGAACCAGGTTGAAGGTGAATCTACGCAGATGAAAAGAATGCTATAGGTCTGAATAAGGGGAAGACGCTCGTCAAAAATGCTGATTTTTGTTTTTTTTTGTGTGTTTATTAACCAATTCCATTGTAAGATTCAATAACACTATTCAATCTTATGGTAACACCAGTTTTTTTTTTAAATTTCATTTAACCTACATTTCCTTATAACGGTTTTTAAATTTCAGGCAAATCGTGGATTTTCTGCTAAACGCAGCACATTTGGCATGGATGTACCTTAGGATTCCGTCTTTTAGAAAAGCACATTAGCTGCGAAAAAAATCCAAAAAGGCGTTGATTTGTGAAGATGGCAGCCACACACTTACACAAAAAATATGCAATGTCTTTTTGCCACCTTCTTAACAATATAGGCTGTTCATGCACAAAATGCAGTCTTCAAACTTGATGGATACCAATAAAACATTATTACATGTATATTATACATGTGTTATGAAATCTTGGATTGGCTAACGTGCTTTTCTCAAAAGAGAGAAAGTCAAAAATAATTCTGCACTAACGTTCAGTTTAGATCCAGATCCCAACTCAGACGAGGAAAACAAAGACGTTCGTGGATCTGTTTGTCTGACGGTGGATGCATCAGAATGGAGCAGAGCAAGGAGACTGTGGCCCCGCCCAGAGGATTTTCCACATCACAAGTAAAATATTTCTTTTTTAAACAGCATTTGTTAATCTGCTCCTGATCCACAACGATTTAAATAAAGAAATACTCAGAAAGGCAAATTTGATCTTAATTTCCTTTATAAATGTCCCCCATCATCAGAAAAATTCTACAAGAAAATGTTAAAAAACACCCAAAACACAATTTTTCATCAGAGTGGGTCTTTAATAAAGAATTATTGTTCCTCCGTTTGTCCAAATGTTTATTTTCTGCTTCAGTATACAAATAAATTCCATAAAAATCCAGCACTGTGATTTCCTTGGATCCTTTTTTAATTTTTTATATTTCTCGCAGTTGAAGTTTATCTGAACTTTACAGACTAAACTCAAATACATGTTTGGCCCCAACGCAGACACATCTAAATGCCATGAATACATTTCATATTTACATTTTGTAATGCAACATTTTTGGCTTAATAAATAGGAAGTGTTTCTGAAACAGTTTTCATGGTTTGATGCTTTTATTTTATCTGTAAATCTATTATCTTAAATATACAAATATGAAGTTTTACATGTAGAGATTCTGTCAAGTTCTTTCTCCTCCATTTAAATGATATTGGATGTGATGGCAGTTTTTCTCCAGTCATGTCAGTAATTCTCCTGAAGTTTCAGGTCCTGCTTTTGGTTCCTTCATTGATGATAAATGCTTTACAGCCAGGCGTGTTTTCCTGAAAGCAGGAACTACTAAAACACATCAACATGAGATCCCAAGCTGGAATGAAATATTTGCAGATCAGAGAAGAAAGTGGTTTTGTTTGAGTCCTAAAGAGGGCAAAGTGAATGTTGTTTAATGTGGAGCTGCAGGACAGCAGCCTGCGGTTTCATTAGCCGCAGTATCTGCTGAAGGGAAGGTTTCCTTCTCCGTGTCCTTATAAATGTTGTGGAGTGGCCAGCTATGACCTGACGGCTGTTTGTGTGCGTACCAGCATGTGCACGTGTCCTCGCTGCAGTAAAGTGTATTTTATTGGAGTTAACACTAAGGTCAAATAAAGCAGATTTATTTCTACGGATTACTAGCTCTCTGCTGGCTAGTCCATAAAACAGAAACCAATCACTGACACACACACACACACACACACACTCGTGCAGAGGCACTGCAGAGCTGCGCAGCGGAGATATCATTGCTACAGTGTGAAAGCGCCTCTCAGAGAGTGAGGCGTTATGTTGGGCCGCTTTAGCCCCGAAGGCCCTCAGAGGTCTTAAAGTGATTTCAGCTCTGAAAGGCTGGACAGCTTCTCATCTGGGTCGGCTCTGCAGAAATCCATTTCCCAGCCACTTCAGGTGCTCTGATTCAGCGCCGCCTTGTGACGCACAGGAACACACCACTAATGTGAGAGATGATCATTTTCAGTTTACGGATGAAAACCTTAAAGCACATTTTGACCTAAAAGCACTTTAAATTACCGTTTTTGTCAATTGATCAGCAGCAAAGAGCCCGTTTAAAAGTCTTTCCCGCTTTCACATTTTAAAACTTCACTTGATATAACCAAAAGTTGCAAAACCACTTTTTAGAAGTAAAATAGTTTTTTTTGTTTTTTTTTACAGATTCAGTTGTGATTAGACATTAATTTCCCCTTAATCTATAGGTATTCATAAGGGCCACCATGAGAACAATAAATTAAATACATGTAGGAGAATAGAGTGATAAAATGAGAAAAATGTTAAAAATTTTCAAAAATAAATTGATAGAATTAGGAGGGATAAAAGTCAACATTTAAAAGTCATACAATTATGAGAAAAAAAGTCTGAATTTTTAAAGAATAACCTTATAAAATTGTGAGTGAAAAGTTGAAATTTTACAAGAAACAAACTTGAATATTTATGAGGAGGAAAAAAAAAAGTCTACATTTTACGAGAATAAACTTGTAGATTTATGAGCAAAGAGTTGAAATAAAGTTAGAACTTCATAAGTTATAAATGGAGAATTGACTAAAATAAAGTCAAATGTATACGGCAAAAGTCTGTTTACAGAGACAAATAGCGTGAACAATAAAAGGAACAATATCATGTTTCAGCATGAGAGTAGAGCCCTCTTACTTCAGCAATGGTCTCACTAATGGAAAATTTTATGAGTCAACAAATACTTTTTGATACACACACACAGGAGAACTTCTTTAGGTCCGCTTTCCTAGGACTGGGTCGGACCCCCATTTGCCTTCAGAACTGCCTTAATCCTCGGTGGCATCAGTTCAACACGGTTCTGGACACATTTCTCAGGGAGTTTGGTCCATATTGACATGACAGCATCTCCAGTTCCACCACATCCCAAAGGTTCTCTATCGGGTTGAGATCTGGTGACTGTGGTGGTCGTTTGAGTCCAGAGAACTCGTGGTCATGTTCCAGTAATCAGTCTGATATGATTCCAGCTTTATGGCATGGTGCCTGCTGGAAATAGCCATCAGAAGATGGTACACTGTGGTCAGAGAGGGATGGACATGGTCAGCAACAAAACTCAGGTAGGCCGTGACAAAGGAGCAGCTAAATTGGTACTAAGGGGTCCAAAGTGTGCCAAGAAAATATCCCCCACACCATGACACCACCACCACCAGCCTGAACCGTTTTCTGCATTCACTCATTAGGGAGTCAGTTTTCTTGTGTCTTCATCTTTCAGGTAGGTTAAAGTGTCTGCTTAAACTTTCTAAGTCAAAGTTTTTTTTTCCTTCTCAGCAAAAAAGAAGAAGGTTTTTGTGCCGTCATAATAATAATAATAATAGTATTAAAATGGAAAACTAAAATCAATGTTTGCCGTTTAAATTCACTTGGTTCCTGAATGATAGCTACATTTTACTCAGGCTTGCTGCAGCTTCATATCCAAAAAGCACATTTTGATAAATCAAGAAATTTCACTGAAAATTTGGACCAAATTTCTACAAATTCTGACTTTAAAGTGGAAGAACGAAGTACTGAAAAGTTCCAAACAAATAGTTACTGTGCTTCAAATGTGAGTTTTCTTCTTCCCCATCAGCCATGCTTCAACTTTGACCTAGTTTACTGTTTGAATCTATGAGACCAAGCTTGTGCACGTTTCTCACACTTTTCAAGGCTCTGGCGGTCATTTTACGAAAGTTTGGGTTCCTGGAGGTGAAAGTGTCGCCGTAATCATTTCTGGAATCGATGGATTATCCAGCAGAATTTTAGCTGCAAACTCTGATGGTTATCCATCGATTCCATCGATTAGCAGACAATAAAGAGTATTTCTGACCTTAAGACAACACTGATGCCCGACATAATTTCTTGCTTTGTCAGGAGCACTATAGCTCATAAATATTGATCCGTGGGTCCGTGCACGTGGAGAACCACACTGCCGGGTCAGCAGTTTTAGCCTCATCGTTTGTTTGATCAACCAGAACCTCAACCTTCATATTATATTCCTGGGGCAGGAATATGAGAAGTAATAAGCCAGTGACGCGTCCGGGGAACGGACTGTAGCTCATAAATGCCAAACGGATTCTAAACGTGACACCAAAAAGTGGAAGAAAGGTGTTTGTATTTGCCAACAGTTGAAGAATTTGTCCGTTAAAACATTTTTTTCCTAATGTCTACGCTTCATTTTACTTGATATGAAACATTTCAGTGAGGTAGATTATATTTGATAGGAAAGTAGGTCAAAAATGTTTTAAAAGAATCTTCCAATAGATAAAACTAGTTGCAAGTAAATAAATAAATCTACCGTTATTTTTGCTCTCTTGGTTTGGTGTCTTTCAAAATAAAAGTTCCTATTTTACTAAGAAATCACTGTCTTATTTCACGTAAAACAAATACATTTCACCAGAAATTCAATAAACAGACCTGATTGGGTTCATGTTTTTTCATTTAAATCCAAATCTGGTAGATATGAAGATTGATGAAGGTCAAGATTCTATTTCTGGTTTCTTTTATTGAAGCGATCCCTGAAAGATGGTGATGTTTGAAGGTGTGTCTAAACCTAAACTGTTGATTAGTATCACACGTGTGTAAACCCTCATTGATCTCCAGATCTATGAAGAGGTGAGTAAACCTCAAGACCAAAAATGTACAGTTTATTGGTTTAATGTTTTTGGACTCCTAATCGTGGAACTTTTGTGTGTCTAAAGGGTGTGCTTAGATCCAATGCTTCACTGTATGTAAGAACTAAAGTGAGTGTAACATCACCCAAATGGTCAATTCAGTCGCCCTCCTTTGCTGTATGGACCCGCCATGTTGGATCCAGATGCCGTCAGTGTGCAGTGATTGGTCCAAGTCAATGTGCTGCTGCTGCTGCTGCTGCTGCTGCTGCTACTACTACTGCTGCTACTACTACTACTACTACTATTACAAAGCAGGCTACACAAAATCTGTCAAAAATTTTGAACGCTGGATGGGAGGACCAACAGATTCCACCTACTTTTATCCAGGCATCTGATTGGCCAGTTTGTAACTTGAGCTACAGAAAAAGTAACATGAATAAAATTAGGATTATCAATAACGTTTTTTTTAAAAATTAATAAAAAAAAAGGTGTCAGGTCCAGAATGGTTCTTCTGACCAATAGAATGACTGCGTAACATTTTTTGCATTTCTCTATAGAGGTCTAAGGGGATTTTGGTTTGGTACTTCCTGTTTGGAACGACAGGGGGGGGGGGGGGGGGAGTCACTCAGTCCAGTTCTCATATACAGTCAATGATTACAATGCAGTCTCTCCAAACAGGATTGTTCTGAAAAAAATTCAGGTCCTTTAATGTACGGTGGAGGGATGATTATGGTATGGGATTGTTGGTGTTTATAGATCAGGTCGACCTCCTTTAAAGGCCAGAGGGTCCATTCTTCTCTTGTTACTCACTTTATTGATTTTTCTCAGCCAAACAAACATTTTCAGACTTTTCGCTCGTGTTTAAACTCACACTGTTCAACTCTTTGTAGAAAAATAAGTCCAGTGTTGCAGAATGAAAACAAAGATTTGAAAGCGTGTCGCTTCTATTGAGAGGCCGCAGACAGCCGGAAGCAGATATTTTACAACTCACCCAAACGTGTTTGGAGTTGTAGAAAAACTTTTATTCACATGGAATAAAACTGTAACTGTTAGGGTCGAGAATTAATTTTTTATTTTAGTTTTTTTTTTTTTTTTTAATTAGCGATGTGGGGCGACTTCCAGTTCTGGACGAGGACTTCCGGTAGTGGCTGTTGATGTCTCGCTTCTATCAGGCCCAGACCCAGCAGATGCTCATCGACACACAGTCTGGTTCTGCTGGAGGCTTCAGACCATTTAGAGGGACTTTTCCTCTCCACTGTCGCCCGGTGCCTGCACAGTATGAGGATTACAGCGCTTAATCAACAGTCTATGTTAAATAAAATGGATTCCTTGTCTTGGGGTATTTTTCAGTTTAGAGAAAGAAACCCGAAGCGGTAAGGGTGCATTAAAATGATTTTCTTATTAAATCTAATGCTAGATAATGCATTTTTATGTTATTTATTTAGTTTATATATTTATTTTTTTGTATTAAAAGTTAAATTGTGATGTAATGAAAGTTAAAACCTAAAAAGAACAATAAGCTATTACTTGGATGATTAAATCCTGCAAAGAAAGAGCATGAAAAGTATATTTTTTAACCCAAACTGTCCACTTTAAAGACTCAGGTTGCTTCTGTGTTGGTTGATATCTTTTTTTTTCTTTTTTCTTTTTACCTTTAAAATAAAAAAACAAAAATGCTGAAAATTGCAAGCTGGTTCCTTCATTTGGTCTTCAAGAAGAAAAGGTTGACAGTAAATTTAGGAATGAAAACAATACATGTAAAAGCTGCAGTCCACAGAAAAAGCGATGAATGCTTTAACTATTTCTGACCAACAACTAAGGCGGGAAGAATCCTCCATTAATGTTTCCTTTTGCGGGAATAAAAATAAATACTAAAAATAAAAAAACACCAAATATGAATGAATCACCAGCAGAAAAATCCGGTGGGAAAGAGGGACGGAGAGACATTTGGTGGAGAGATGGAGAGTTTAATGATTCCAGATGAGATGAGTGGTCCGGCTGACAACTGAAATGAACAGGAATCAATAGTGAGAGCGTCTGTCTGCAGCAGATAAGACGCACACACACAATGTTGACTATTAAAGACGACAGCTTGAGATATTACACTATTAGTTATGCTATTTTTAATCAGCTATCATATTTAATTAATTCTTCAGGTCAGATGCTATCTGAGTGTCTAACTGAAGGTTTGAGCGCGTGCGTGATGGCGGCGGCGGGGAGGAGGGGGTGGGTGGTCATCACTCCTGTAATGGGGAAACGGAGGAGTGTTAATCTAAAGAACCGTGAAACGACTTTAAAAAATAGAAAAACGGGAGGAATGGAGGAGGCAGACAGACGGGTGATGAACCCAAATATGAACGGAAGTCTGAGTTTAATGTTAAGAAATCAAACAATTCAGGTATTTTACTGGAATTTCACATTTGACAATGTTGGTATGAAAATTATTTAACCCTTGTGTGAAGATAACATTCCGTTTACTCCAGAAATAAAAGAAGTTGCATTGAATTTTAGAATTTAAAATCTATTGTGTTACTGATAAATTCAACTCAGTTTAATTCAGTTTTTAATAAGACTTTTTTTTTGGGTTACACAATACAGAAAAACCTCTGAACGTTACTACACTTTAAAAAACAACAACACACAAACCAACTGTCATAACTAGTTTTTCTTTTTACACTGTAAAGATTTTTTTTAGGTGTTAATACGAAGTCATTACTTCTGAGTCATTTATATTAAAAAAGAAAAAAACTGTCAAATCTAGTTTTTTTGCAGGAAGTGAATCATAAAAGTACTTTATTCATAACAACAAAATGTTGCTTTGACTGTGAAAAAACTCTGCGTGTCGACTGTTTAGCACATGTATGAGCAAATGGAAGAGAAGGCACAGATGTGTTTCTCACATGAGCAGGACTTTGCTTTTGCCTTTGCTTTGCTGTCCTGCTTCAGGGGCAGAACTGGAACCTTTTACTTTGGAGCAGCCCAGCTGCTTCCTGTTTTTAATGTCGTGTGTGTAAGCAGGTGTATCTGTGAATTAGAGAGAGTTTGTTTGGCCTTAGAATCTTTTCTGGTGTCAAAATACTAATTCACGGGTCAAAATGACCCATAAGACAATATTTGTTTCCTAGGGCTGTTCTTCTACATGTAAACAAAATCACCTTTCCTAATGCTTTTATAATTCATGGGTCAAAAATGACCCATAAAACATACCTTGTACTGTAGTAGTGTATGACCCACATGTATACATGAAAAAATTAATTCCTGGGTCAAAAATGACCCATAAGATACGATCAAAAACAAACAACCCCTTTTTCCATTTCTTTTTCACGGGTCAAAAATGACCCATAAGACAATATTTGTTCTCATATGGTCTACAGCCCACCTGCAAACATAACAAACACAAAGTATAACATTTTCTTTTGCTATTATGATTCATGGGTCAAAAATGACCCACAAGACAATATTTCTTCCCTAGAAGTGTTCACCTACACATAAACAAAAACAAATGATAACCTTTCCTAATGCTTTAATAATTCCTGGGTCAAAATGACCCATAAGATACAAACAAAAACAAACAATCCCTTTTTCTATTTCTTTTTTATGGGTCAAAATTGACCCATAACACAATCTTTGAAGTGTCATTGAAACCAACCAGTGAGCTCAGAAAATATGAGCAGCACATGCCAGGTCTGCTTTCACTGAGGAGGAGGCATGTGAGGGAGTTGCCCCCCTCCCCAACTCAAATGAGCATCTGAAGTCATCAACCGGTGTGAGATGACACCTAAACACACACGGAAATGAGCAAAGGCTTCCCATGAGCGCGTCTGGGATCCTGCAGTTGTCATCACGGCGCTCCAAACCGGCCGCCAGCAGATCAGGCGGCTCAAGCTGCTAATTATAGTAATTATGATTCATTACTGGCTGAGATTAATTTAATAAAGAGGAGGCTGCAGAGCTCGTTAACCTTCATTAGAATAATTATAGACACACGACACACTCCAGCACACACACGTACGTGCACAGTGAGGGGGGGGGGGGGTCCTCCCAAGGAGCCAACATGAGAGCAGCTGATGGGGAAGGTTTTATGAAAATCATCGTCATCATCATCATCATCAGATTACTGTCTTCAGCTGCAGATTCTCTGAATTCTATCGATTCACATAGATGTCAAATGGCTCGGTTCCGTCCGTTCTGACCCAGACGTTCCTCCAAATGAGTCCAGACAGAAGGTAAAACTTATTTATTGATACTTGACCCATTTTGTGCTCCTAAATTGGGGGCATAAACCAGAATACCCCCTTCCTCCTTCCTGTCCCGCTGCACCTCTGGGCTGCTTTATAGCTCTCCTCCTCTTAAAATGCTAATATTTTCCAAGGTGAATAAGATATTTAATATATTGAGGTTTTTAAAATAAAGCCATAAAGGCAGGAAGTTGAAATGGGCTGAGCTCTCTGATTGGCTAATCGTGTCCCATTGTTTCAGCCATTATTTTGTCCAACTTTTAATTTCTTCCTCCAAAGGATCATTGAGCAAGGCAATTACATGGAGCTGACCTTGTGTATTAAGGCAGAGGAGGAGGACGTCCCATCACCTCTCCTCTTTTCTCTCTTATTTTAATGTCTTCCACAACAAAATAAAAAAAAAAGTAGTGAGGAGCCTCCTCGAATATTAAGTCCCTCGCATTAGAATAAACACGTCGCGTGTTAAATCAAAATCCAATTCTGTGCTCTATTATTTTCTGGCATAGTAATGACTGCCAAGGATTAAGAATCGATATTTCACCGCGGCGGGGACATCACCGCCTTTATTCAGGCCGTAATTGAGTTTGGAGGAGAGGCCCTGCCCTCCATCTGCATGCGGGATAAGAGCTGCCTTTATGTTTAAACACTAACTAATAACGGAGCCGTTCACGCGGCGGGGCGCGTGCGGCACCACGTCAAATATTTTCAACCGTTTTGTGTGTTTTTTTTTTATTTCTGCTTTTTTCTTTTATTTCTTTGTAGAAAAAGATTCAAAGTAATAATAAAAAAAAACAACAATAGTAATAACGGCGCCGAGACGCAGGGGCCGCCTCACGCACGTAGCAGCGAGATAATAGCCAATTAGGGCACGCGGGATTAATTTGTAGCCAATTAGAGACGCGGAGGTGAAGAAGAGCGCGTGAATATGCGCGAGAGCTCCGGGGGGAGGGACACAAGAGAGGAGGGGAGAGAGAAGGGGCGCGAGCTGCTCTTAGACTACCTGAGAGCGCGCCTCCGACAGGTCAGACACACAGCGCGTGCGGAGCTCCGGTTTGGGATGCGCGCGTGAGGGCACGTAACCATAGGCAGAAGACCCCCGGAGAAGCTGCGCGCGCGGCAGGAGGAGGAGCAGGAGGAGAGCCTCGTCGTCTGGCCGGACCAGGACTCGCGTGGGCCCTCTGTGGAAAAGTTTCGGGGCTGCAGAGACCCTGATGGGGAGCGGGACGGGACCCCCTTGAGGTGTCAGGTCCTCCCCGTCTGCACCTCCTCTTCCTCCTCCCCCGATCCGGATCCGCACAGGCAGCAGCGTATGGGACAGTAAAGTGATGAACAGGGACAGAGCGGTACCGGGACCGGATGGAGTCCAGGCCGTGCCGAACCGGGACAGGGCGCCGTGCGGCGGGGACGGGGGGCAGAGTTTGGGGGTTCCAGAGATCGGAGAGACGCTGGACGGAGCTCCCGCCGAGGACAAGCGGCTCTTCCCGGGCGCTCTGACCGGAGGCAGAGACGCTCAGGCCGCGGAGAACCACTCCGAACCGCCGCCCACCAACCCGGTGCTGGCCGCGCCACCACAGGTACAGACCGAATCACGGACTCTCATATAAGAAAGAAAAAAGTAACCAAAAGTAAAGATAAAGAAGAACATAAAAAATGTATTATGTATATTTTCTTTAGAAAGAAAATATCTTGGAGTTCGGCTCAATAAAAGATGGTAGATATATTAAAACATTTAAATTACTCATTATAACATTTTTAAAACCACGTTTCTGAAAATATATCTGACAGTTGTCATTTTTGTTTAAACTTAAATTTGAAAATCAAATACGACTTGAAACCTGTAGAAATAAATCATTTTTTGTAATTTAAGAACAAAAATATTGGGATCTTCTATTAATTATTTTAAAAACATTCAATACATCAAGATAAAAGTAAAAAAAAAAAAACATTCATAAAGTATAAAAAGATCACAAACTCCAAAACAGTTTCCGGTTGTTGTTTTCTTTTTTCTTTTTAAGATTCTTTCTGAGAATAAGAGCATTCCTCCCAAAAGCACAGAACAAACATTAAACATTCATCGAGAGTTTCTCGTTGAAAATTATGTGGGATTACGGGACCCACCGGATTAATAATCCCAGATAATCTCTGGGTTTTGAGCGTCAGGAAAGACAGTGTGAGAAAATCAAATTCACACTTAAAGACATCGAATTTAAAAAAAAAATTAAGATTATGAGCATCAGTCAATAACAATATGCATTGAAAAAAAGGACATTTTTACTCCTAATGTCTGCCATAGATTTGTTCTTGTTATAGTTGTTTGCGTAAACCTTCAGTAATAATAATCAATAATAATCGCTAAAGATGCATTTAATTGACCTCGTGTTTTAGGGCCCCACCGTCCACCGAACCACCTCCTTCTCCGTTTTGGACATTTTGGACCCAAACAAGTTCACAAGCAGCCGGCGGCACCAGCAGCTCACGAGCCTCCGCGCCGAGCGCGAGCGCGAGCCCGGCGACTATGAGGCGCGGAACCAGAGAGGAGGTTCGGCGGAGCGGGAGGTCCGGATGGAGGCCAGCAAAGGCTGCTACGGAGCGGAGGAATACCAGAACAGTAAGTCCGAACTCAGGAAACAAACAACACTAACTGTTCGCGCCTATTTCTATTTGTTTCGTTTTCTTACAACCTTTTTTTCTATTCTGAGAAAAAAATACAACTTTTTTTTTTAAACTTACAAACCTTCAATTATGTTTCTTTCTAGTTTTAATGCCTCAACCCAATTCATAGCGACCATTTGACTACATTTTCGTCTCCATTTACACCTTAAATTCATTTTTAAATTCAGATTCGTGTGAGGATGCGTTCATTGTCGGGAATAAATAACAGCGCTGATGCGGCGTTCACGGACAGCTGAGACACAAAACGACCCCCGGCTCTGACCGAAAGATCATTATAAAATAATGATTTAGTCCATTCAAACACAGAAATGCGAGCGTTTAAAACAGGAAGTAAGATTTAACTTTCAAAACAAAAGGGCGCATCTTTAAAAGCATTTGAATAAGATTTGTAACAGGCAGTGCACGTGAATGTGCGCGCGTGCGTGTTATTGATCCGTGAATAGCAGGTCTTTATTGTGTGAAATTTGAAGCCCATTATCTGCAATCAGCTGCTGATATTTTACACTTGTAACTTTTTGATCATCTGGTTCTTTAAAAAAATCTATTAAAGTTCGTTTTTATCCAAACAAAAATATATATATATGTTTTTTATTTACTATTTAGTCCCTTTTTCCCCTTTTGTAAAATGTATATATTTTTTCTAAAAACGAAAAAAGTTCGGATAGTTTTATGTAGAGAAAAATGGAAAAATATACATTTGCATAAAAAGACAAATTAGAGAATGTTTGTAAACTTCTAAAATTTGAAACCAGTTATCAAAACTATTTTTTTTAAATAAAACAAAATATCTTTCATCTTAAAGTGTTTTTTTTTTTACAGAAAGCTGTCTGGAGTTTGAGCTTTTTTGTCTCTTTTTCGTTTTCAAAACGTTATTAAATATTTTTTCAGTGATTTCTTTTTTTTGGCGTCTGAAAAATAAATGAGGTTTTGTTTCACTGATTATTTCTGTGCTTTAGAGAGAAAAAAAAATCAAATAAAATTAAATCTTTAAAAAAACATTTAAAGATCAAAGATGTGACTTTTGTGACAGTTTGAATTTTTTTTAAAGGGGAGTAATTATATAAACCAATCTGTTAAATACTATCAAACAAAAATAATTTCTATGGTTAATTTTTGTATTAAAACTGCTGGCCGATGTGTTGTTGCGCCTTCTGTTTTCGGTACATTGTTTCCGCTTCATTTTCTTACCGTAAATTCGTCTTTTTCTCCGCGTAGGGATGTTTTTCTTGCTTCCAAGTCTTGATCGACTGAACTTCCGGGACATTTTGTCTACATGTAAGAGAACCCGCGCTCCTTTTTTTCGCTCCTTTTTCTTCCACATCGTCGTTTCTGTTCGGCTTCAGTCCAGCTGATCGGGCCTTCCGTCATTTTTCTCACGCATGCTCACAACGACCCAACGGAACTTCCGTTAAAACTTTAGATTAAATAAATTAATGAATATATAAAAATAAAGTACACTTCACTGTTTGGTTTAGGTTTATTATTTTAATATATTAAAAACACATTTAAAAAAAAGTTTTATTAGACAATTTGGCTTTTACCAAATCACAAAAACTAATAAATTCGTTTTATAGTTTAACTAAATATTTTTGTCTGAAAACTCTAAAAACAATTAACTTTACTGAACAAACCACACTTTGAACAATAACAGTGTGATTCAACTTAGGCCTAAATTTACTTTAGTTTCTGTAAAAAAAAATGTTTTAACTTGGAATCATAATTTTCTTTTCTTTTTTTTTTTACCAGTAAAATGGACACAAAAATGAAAACCACTTGATTTACTTGAGCTTTATTGTCTTATTTTTCCTCTGTAAATGTTTCTTGAATTTATATTGATAAAACTTTAAGTATATTTGTGCTTTCTGGGTTAAAACAGAAATTAAAATATATAAAAATATCTGTGTCTTAGATACATGTGGATAAAATTAGAAATATAAAAGGTGTTTAGGTATGTGGAGAGATGCATGATGGGAAAAGTCTTGTAAAATATTGTGAGGAAGAGGCCGGACACTTCCTGTCAGGCCTGTGGAGTTCTGCAGCTTCCATGTTTTTCAGAGCAGATGATTCTCCATCCCTGAGTGGATCCAATTAGTTTTAGCAGAAGTTCTGCAGACTGTTGCACGTTTAGTTTGATCTAAAATGAAGTTTCTTATTGAAAGTATGGCTGCTTGATTGCAGATTTGCAGCTTCCTGCGGTTGGACTCAGGTCTTGGTTGTGTTTTTCAGAGGAGGGGTTTGTCTACAGAAGCCCGGAGGAGGACGACTTCCACAGATCCGGGACTCCAGACTCCGAGGCTCCGGACGGGACTTACAGCAGCGAGGAGAGCAGTTCTGCTCATCCTACCAATGGAGACAGAGACCTGGGCCAGCACAGCCACTCGGACCCCGGCAGGGACGCCAAGAGCCCCGGTGGAGGCTCGGGGTGTCCGATGGGCGGCGGCCAGGCCGCGGGAGGACAGGGGGCCAAGCCCAAGAGGAAGCGCTCTGGCTCGGACTCCAAATCGGGGAAGCCTCGTAGGGCGCGGACTGCCTTCACCTACGAGCAGCTGGTGGCGCTGGAGAACAAGTTCAAGTCCACCCGCTACCTGTCGGTGTGCGAGCGCCTCAACCTGGCCCTCTCCCTCTCGCTGACTGAGACCCAGGTCAAGATCTGGTTCCAGAACCGCCGGACCAAGTGGAAGAAGCAGAACCCTGGAGCCGACACCTCTGCCCCCACCGGAGCAGGAGGAGCGGGGGGTGCCGGGGGTGCAGGGGGAGGCTCCGGAGGAGGCCTGGGGGGCCTGAGCCCCCTGAGCCCCTCCCCGCCGGTCAGTGGCCACCTGGCCATGCATGCGGGCTACGGCGGCCACCACCACCCCCCCGCAGGGAGCCTGGTGCAGCTGCCCTTCCTCACCGCCAGCCACGTCCTGTCTCCATTTATGCTGGGGACGCAGAGTTACGCCGCCCCCGCCTTCTACAGCACACACCTGTAGACAGGTGTCCCACCGCAGACTTTTTACTGGGGGGAGGCTTTAATTTAAAGGGATTATTTTGATAGAATATCTACCAGAAACTGTACATAAGTCTATGTTGTAACACCTGCTGGATGCTTTTAAACCGTGTGATAGACAGCTAGATGGTTTCTCCCTTCTCCATGTCTTTTTTTAAATTTTATTTAAAGCCTGAACCATCATTTATGCTTTAAGGAATGGCTTGATCCCTGTCAGTACTGTGTATCTCCAGCTGTGATTGTTTTGACCTTTCCTTGACCTTTGACCTCCATGGAGCGGTTGGATGTGCCGATTCCTCCACATGGTATTGTCCTTTGATATTGATGATTAAACAAAACAAAAACAAAACAAAAAAGAGGAACTCCACGTGGTTGTGCGAGCTCGTGTCGGGAGGTGGAAGGATGTCAGGGGTTCATCCGACCGGAAGGAGGGGGGGGGGTTTGCAGGTAGTTCTGGTGTTATGTGACCGATGACGCCAAAAAAAACAAAAACAAACGTAGAGGGTTCCACTTTTGGGGACTTCAGCTGAAATTACGGTTAAAACAATTATAAACAGTAAAAGTACATATTAATAAACGTAAAAAAATCATTAAATCTGCACATTTGCGCACATAAAACCACAAAAACTGAAGAAGTATATCAAGAAATATCTTATTTTCTGTCTTGAAAGAAAAATCTCGCATCAAAAAAGTTTTTCAGTAGCATAATTTCACAAAACATGCCTTAGTGACCAACATTTTGATCTTAAATAAGAAATCTTGACTATTTTACTGACCCGATTAGCAGGTTTTTTTTTGTTTTGTTGCTTTTTTAAGGAAACTTTTCAAAATTGAAGAATTGTGGACGTATTTCTACGGTACCTGCTTTTGCAGTGCAGTATGGGAGTTTCTATAATGTTTGCTAAAAACTCATATAAAACTCATTCCTACAACAAACCAAAGTTTGACTGAAACTGGTCAGCAATGACGCCGTAATCGTGTGATCTGTCATGTTTTCATAGAATATTCAACAGGAGACTTAAAGTTTAGAGACAGACATTAAAGAAAAACAATCAGGTCTGAGATAAGAAGCAGACTACACATATAACGCTTATAAAGACCCGATTCTGATCATCTTTTGATCTATTTTCAAAGTGTTCACAGTTATTTTTTATTTAAATTATGACGATGCTGATTTTTTTTAGCCAAAATAAAAAAATCAGAGCAAAGAGCTTGTGGCCCCGCCCAGCGTATTTTCTACGTCACAAATACGATATTTTCATACAGCGTTTTTTTCATCTGCACCTGATTCACAACAAATCGAATCAATTAATACTAAAACTTATTTTGAGCTTAATTTTCTTTGTATTCGTTCTCCATCAGAAAAATACCAGCAGATGATGTTAAAAACAGCATTTTATTGGAGGTTCAGCCTTTCTGACACCTGAACAATTAAATAAATAGAAATTAGTTCAAAAACTTGAAATAATAATGTGGAAAAAATTAAAATGACAAAACTATCCGAACCATAGATGTGAAAACCCTTGACAACCCAAGAACCTTTTCCTTTTAGGGTTTTTAAGTCAATTTGACAGATTTTTGTTTTTAGCAGCAATGAACAGGCACCTAATAAACCAAACTTAGATAGCCAAAAAAATAGATAATAATAATATAGTTAAAAAAATGTCCCCATGGGTTCTCCAGAGTTAAATAAATCTGTGTGGATGTTTGGGAACTTCTCACCACTGGAGAAACCTAAAAACAGATTCGTAAACAGAAAATTCAAGATGATTCAGCAAGTTTTAGAATATTTATCGAAGCAGAACAGTTCAGACCTTTGACAGGGTATACAGATGTTATTTATGTAAAAGAAAATCAAATGTTTCTATTTTTTTACTTTAAGTATTTATCATTGAACAGGACTATTCTGATATTTTAGAGTCAAGTAGAAACTTTTCAGTAAAAAATACACAATTTACGTAAATGTGTAGGGAAGTATAAGTCATTTTTAATTTAAACAATGAAACATCGACTTCATTTGTGCGGGAAAATAAGTAAAAACATAATCAGTAGGAGAAAAACGACAACAAACAGTAGCTTAAAAGTTGATGAATTGCTGCTGATGGATCTTCATCAGGACTTTGAGGTGTAGATCCCTGAACGTCTTCTAACATCCAATCAAATCATCCCACATGTATTCCATTTAATAAGGCCAGAGCACCAAAGTTTAGTTGTTAAAGAACAGTTTGAATCTCCGTCGTCATGGCGATCTTGTCTTCCTCGTGCCACAGAAGTGCAGGTCTCAGGTGGGAGGGGTCTGGCGGTGGAGACCTGAGGCTCAGTTGAGGGCGTAGTTGAACTGATTGGAGAACTTGTCGTGTTTTCTCCTGTCGGCTTTGCTCAGCACCTGAGCCACTCTGCGCATGGTGCTCCTGCAGAACGGAGCAGAAGCTCGTCAGGTGATCTAAGCCCCGCCCCCCTCCTCACAGGACATGCCTGCTGCCCCCACGTACTTGTTGAAGACTTTCCTCTCCAGTCTGGACCGGGACGTGTTGCTGCTCTGCTTCAGGTCGCTCAGGTTGGGGTACTTCTTCTTCTTCTTCTTCCCTTTCTTCTTTTTCCCGCCCAAGCGATCTGAGCCCAGGTCCTCCCCCGTCGCTGCCTCGATGTCGCGCATCAGCTCCGCATCTCGCCAGTCTGCGACACAGAGATCCGTTAAGCTGTCACCCGCGCGCCGTTAAAGGTAATAACTTCTTCCTGTTGACACGATCCCCCTCCCCCCAGTCCTATAAACTCAGCCGTCGCCCCAAAGTCCAGCTGTAAACGGCCTCTGGGATGATAACTCAGGCTGATGAGGCTCCAGATGCTCCAGGAGGTAAATCAAATTTGATGCAGCGGAAGTGAGACGACAAAGTAGAGCCAGGCAATGAGGCCAAAAAAACCAACATCTCAAATCTTTTCCAAATCCCAAATTCCATCCCTGATTTTATTCCATTTCCTCTACTTTACTTTTTTTTTCTTTCTTTTAAGCAAAAACTCTTTCATTTTAAGTTTGGCTTGAGCACAAGGTGCAACTAAATACAAGCAGTAAAAAAGTTTGTTAGAGCTGGAAGCCAGCGCATTTCATGTAGAGAGGAACATGGTTTCTGATTCAGCCGTTAAAACTAATTTGTCGTACTCCCACTTTCGGTAACAGCAGCCTCCAACCGTATCTGATGCTCCAAGTTTGACGTCACAACCGTAACCGAACCAGTTCCAAGTGACCGGAGAAACTGTTCTCGTTTCGGGAACAAACTCCTCTTTGCTAGCTGCCATTTTCATGGCTGGGCTGACCGTACTCCGAACAACGGAAGCCCAAGGCAGTGGGATGCTGGGAAAAAAAATTTGATTCCACAAAAGATTCTTCCTGTAAACGGCAAATTTACATTAATAGATAAAATCGATTTATCACCCAGTCCTACAACAAGGCTACACTTAAAGGAGGTTCTACAAGCCATGGAACAGCATTTTAATAGAAATATCAGGTTTAACTTATATAAAAAATTGAAACTGAACCAGATCGATGCGTTCACACAAACTAAAATTATACAATTCAAGTTCAAATGTGTGCAACAATGTTGAATAATGCACAAGCTGTAGCTTAAAGATTATCTTCTGATCTATTTTCACAGCGTTCTCGACGGTCTTTTGATCATGATTATGATGTTTTGTACGGTGGCCGACAGGGCTCACACTACATACAGAAGAAAAAACGCAACGAAATTACCCGAAGCACAACAGCATAAACCGCAGCACAACGGAAATGAGGACTTTTTTTCAGCGGAAAAAAATAAATAACCACCAAAAAAAAAAAAAATTATGAGATTTTAATTCTTAAGTCTCGTAATTTTACGAGATTAAAGTGGAAGTGAGCATAAAGTGCAGCAGGTGAACGCCGCACAGCAGCAGAGCAGACCGACTAAACTCAACTGAACAGGTGAGCTGAATGTTTATTGATAACGTTCCAAATGTTTGGAAGCTCATTTGTTTGATTTACGATTTATTCATGTTTTACTTATTGATGGGTGGTTTACAGGATCTCTGCAGCTCAATGATGAAGCCATCTGTGTCCCTGCAGATGTCCACCTGAATCCTTTCTTCCTCCATTAAAGATAAGATCTCTACGTTTGTGTGACGCTTCCGTCTCAGAAGGAGCAGCCCTTTTTGGCATTTTCCACGTTCTAATGCTAATATAACAGACCATTTTCATTCCTCTTTATTGTTTTATGTTGAAACGGGACGTTTCATCTGCAGGATCGGGCGTATGTAACACTGTTCACTTCCGCATTGATGTTCGGATGACAGGTTCATGACGTAATGAGACAAATGAACTTCAGGGTTTGTGAATGAAAAGGAGAATAAAGGCTGCAGCGGTCCTCTACACCCAAACGTGTCTCTGAGCTCCTTATTTTACAGATGAAACTCTGCTTTATCGACACCGAACCCCGGAAAGCCGGCTCCACTGGAAATAATCTGATTTTGAGTCGCCAAAAGGTTTTATTTTTTAAACCTGTCCGGAAATAAAGCTTCACAAAAGGCTCCACATATTTCATCTTCAAGCTAGGATCCGATAAACGGAAAACTTTGGTGTTTTTTCCTCGTTAATCTATGACTTTTTTATCGTAAATTTACGGGACTTTAAGAAGTACATTTATGAGATAAAAACTTGTAAATTTACGACTTAAAAGTCGTAATTTAAAAAAAAAAAAAAAAAAGTCAAAGAGCGTTAGATGCAGATGTCACTATGTGGAGAGCTGATAGATTCATATCTTTAGACAAACGTATATTTGTAAGAAATTACGTTATCTAGTAAGAAAACACCCTAATCTTGTCCAAATATCACGTAGCCCTCAGGAGCGCTGAATAGTTTGAAACTGAATTGTTTTTTTTCCACCGGTAGGAAAACAAAGTCCTCTTTTCCGTTGTGCTGCGGTTTATGCTGTTGCTGCGTTTATGTCGTTGTGTTGCGGGTAATTTCGTTGGGTTGTTTCTTTTGTATGAAGTGTGAGCCCTGTCAGCCACCGTAGTTTTGAGCCAAAATAAGAAAAATTTGTGTTGTTTTTTAAAATATAGTTTATGCAGAGAGGCAGGAGTTCGTTAGAAGTCGTGGGGCGGGGACCACTGGCATTGAGTAACCCCGCCCCCGTTTCTCTACCCGTTGATGAGAGAGAGCTCTCTTTTTACATGCTTTCCCTCTAGCTTACAGCCCCTCTCACCCCCAACCTAACATTAACAGTTCTGATCCTCAGACGAGGAAAACTAAGACGTTCATGGATCTATTTGTCTGCGAGTCGATGTCTCAGAGTGGAGCAGGAAGCTGGTGGCCTTGCTCCGCTCCATTTCTGTTTTTGGCAGCTTCAAAGTAAAGTATCTGCATCTAAATGAAGGAATTGGTTTGGTTTAATCTCCTCTCTTCCTGCAGCCATTAAATCCCCTTAAAGTTGAACAAAAACTCTGATTGAGAAGTGTAATGAAAGTCATTACAGCCGATAACGTAAATGAGCCGCTGCCGCTCTGGTAAACAGCCTCCTGCCGGCTAATGTGGATCTGGATTGGGCGCTAATGAAAAGTGCAGTGTCATAATTCTGGGCGATAAAGTAAAAGCGGCGGTAATGCGGAGCAACGGCGATCTAAACGAAGAGAAACCTCCGGTTTAATGATGTACCGCGGCGGAAAGGGAGATAAACCTGCAGTAATGCCCGGTAATTACAGCCTGATGGTGGCGGCGTGGAGGCCGCCTTCTTCTGTCAGAACGCACACTGGCAGATGTGGCGGTTATGAGCAGGTTTGACCCCCTTCGTCTGAACGGACCCCCGAGTTTCCAAAAGCCTAAAGCAGCTCTTAAGACTCACGTCTGCAGAGAGACAGCAGCTTCGCTCTGAATTTGTGTTTCTGTTCTTTGAGAGTTTAAATCGGAAGCAAAGGCAAAAAGAGGGAAAAGAAACAGAAGAAAAGCAGACAGGACGGTTAATCAGTGCTGCAGCAGTGCTCTTTTCTCTGTCAACACCTTTTAGCCCTTCCAGATGGGGTCAGTGTGCGTCTGTGTGTGTCGGTGTGTGTGTGAGGGCAGGGGCAGGCCACACACTCATCCACTCAGGCATCTGGGGTCTTTGGTGGCTTCATCTCTTAGCTACGCACCACTGAGCAGGGAGGCCCCGCGCGTCTCCGTGCGCGTCTCCGTGCGCGTCTCCGTGCGCGTCCACGTTTGCTGGCAGCATCAGCCCCTTCCCAGCCCCGTCAGTCAGCTTCTCACATCAGAGGTTTGCATTTGACGGTTTGTGTCAGATGCCAACAAAAATGTCGAAGAATCAAATAAAGAGCGTAAGCAGCATTTTATGGGTTTTAAATCATAATAATTCGATTGAATTTTACTTACATAGCCGAATATAACAACACAGTTGTCTCAACTGGCTTCACACCGGTAATTATACATAAAACATAAAATCTGTTTTAGAAATGGCTGATGGCTACACTAACTAAGTTTAACTGTGGCTATCCATTAATAATTGTTTTTCTTGTTTTGTTAATTTCTATTCATTTCTAATAACTAATTTCTATTCCGGATTTCCAAAATTTGAATTTTTGTTTCAAGCATATTGAATGTTTAAGCAGTTGCATAGATCAGAAATCGATGCGTCGGTTGAACACTAGAGGGCGCACACCCCTTCTTTCATGTGGGTGTATTCATAGAAGGAGATGTTTTGTTGTCCACGCTTGTGTCCGATTTCCCGCCCTAACCTAAACCTAATCTAAAAACGATATAGCGCGGAACTATCTAAAGCAATTCGGACACCACTCTCACTACTTTTTTTTTTAAACGCCGAATGTGACGTAATCAATTTCACGAAGTGAAAATCTAATTGATATGAGCGTTTTGGGAAGATCATTTATGAATCCACTGAGTTCTGAAGATGAAAGCGTTGATGATTTATCAAAATAATACATTTAAACGCCTTGTTTCGCAAAAATTAATCAAACGCAATGGATTGTAGTTTACATTTGCCAATCTATTTAGCAGCTGGGAAATTTCTTTGGCACTTGATTTTGAAATTGTAAATTTGGACAGCACTACCCAATGGCAAACGCACTGAGTAGTGAAGGAATTCGGACATGTCAATAAAAGAATTAAAATGGAGCAATACGGTTATTTTATTGTGTGCGGCGACTTCGCTAGCCTTCCGTACGCGTGAAAATTTGTGTCGGTCATACTTTAAGATAAGTTAAAATGAAGAAGTGAAAGAAACAGAAAAATAGATGAACCTCCACAAAGATGACGGGGTCAAATCGGGATCAGAATGAAAAACCAGATCGTTTTAAACTTAAAAGTACACAAGGTAAATATTTTAAATTCAAAAAATCTATTTGAAACTTTCTAAATTTTAAACTTAAATAAAAAAACTATAAACCCAACCATGTAACTAAAAAGTAAAATAATAATCTTTGATTTCGGTTTTCAATTTTAAGTTTCATTTCAGTTCAATTCAGTTCCTGCCCCTGACGTTGGGGGGGTGTATTCACGCCACATCAGAGGAGGGATGGCACAGGCCAAAGTCCCGGTAGCCAATGGGCTCAAAGCTCCACCCCCAAAAATAAAATTAGGATCGACTCCATAAGCCAAAAGTCGTTCTGTAAATCGATGACCGAAAGCAAAGAGAGAAATAAACAAAAACAAAATTAAAAACGCAAAACAGCAGTTAGCTGTTACAGATGAACACGTTTTCCGTTTGGTAACAATTGTAGCTTTACCGTTTTTTATACAAGTTTCAAATTTAAAAATAAAAAAATATCTAGTTTTTTTTCTAATAAACAATTTTACTTTCAAGTTTAAAACTGTTTTCAATTTTCTTTTTCTAACATTTATAATCTGGTTTTTGATTCACTTTAAGCTGATCCTGATTTGACCCCATAGAAGAGCTTCAAACGTCCGTCCCAACAGAAATAAGTTCTAGTAGCAACCCACTGTCCACTCAGCTGTCTGCATTCATTTCCTGTTTCAGCTGCTTGCTGCCGTCTGTCACAAAGGAGCTTCAAACGGCTCCGTCTGACGGTTTGAGACTGAAACCAGCAGGCGTCATGTGACCTAGTTTTAGGTTCGAGTCCTCCAACCGAGAGCTTTCCACAAAACTTTCAGCAAATTAAGGAGAAAGGAAAAATGAAAAGTGTCATAATTCTGAAAGATTCAACAATCTCCAGTCAAACTTTAGACAGGTGGTGGAAAATACTGCATCCTGAAATCAGACATAAAACTGAAGTCTAGCTAAAACCATGGGGCATGATGGGAATTTTCCTGAGAAAACTTCCTAATTTCCATATTTTAGGTGTAAATTTGTGAGTTTTAGTGTCCTCGGCTCAAAAAAAACCTATAAATTGTTTTTTCTTTGGGGAAAAGAAAGAAAGACATTACAAAAAAAAAGATTTTTTTCTCTTTAGGTGGACTTGTTTCCACGGCGACACTAGAAACAGTACAAGTGGACTTCGGCGTCCTCTTGTTTGTTTGTGTGCGGGTATTTGACAGAGGAGGTGAAGGGGGGGCTGAGGCCAGCGGTCCATCAGCTCTGTCAGACCCCCCTCCCACCCCCCACCACCGTGAGATTGATCTGTGTGTGTGGGGGGGATCGCCTCATGGATCGATATTGTAGTTGATAACAAAAGATGCTATTTCACAATTCACTGGACTGCATGGCACCCCTCTCCCCCCACCACCACCACTAGTGACCCCCCCCCAACACAAACACACTGAACTGCTGGTTAACAAGACCCTGCAGTCGGCTGAGGACATCCAGCAGATGGGAGAGCCTCTCCATCTCACACACAAACAAACACAAACAGCAGAAAGATGGCATTCAGAGGAAACACTGATACCCTTACACACACAGACACACACACACACAGCCACACAAAGACACACTCAAACCATGTACTGGTGATTGGCACGCCAACAAATCCCCTAAATCAGTGATTTCTGCAGAAATCACTGATTTCTTAAGTCTCGCAGCAAAAATGGATGCATGCCTTTACATTTGGTATGCTTTAAACATTTTTATGTCCTCGAGCGCAAACAGGAAAAAAATCTCTGAAAAGAACAAAATTGCGTTTAAGGGATTGTCATTTTTGGCAAATTTTACATCTGAAAAAGACACAAATGCAGCCAAACATGAGGCAAACAAACAAAAAAACATTACTTTGAACTACGTTTTATTTTGGTCAGTTGTTTTAAAGAGTTCCCAAAGTTTTCTTGTCGGTTCCAGCCTTTAGTTTAGCAGATATTTATCATTTTCATAATAAAATCGGACAGTACGTTGACTGTATAAGAAAACTGGACTGAGCGAGTGCGGTGTCACCCATAGAAAAGGCCTTACTTCCGGCTCCAGTGAAATGAAGCAAATTTTGTCGCCGTTTTTCTGCAGTACAGAGACAACGTCTGTATGGCAACTACTCCCGCCATTCAGGAGTGAGCTGGTTGAAGGCCACACCCTTTCCACTGAAAGTGGGCTCGGGAGAATCTGTCAATTGGGCCACCACATGGTTTTCCTGAGGCATCTGATTGGCCAGTTTATAACTTGAATAAAGAAAATCTTAGGATTATTAAGAATGTGTTAAAAAAAAGAGTATCAGAGAAAGAATTCTGACCAATAGAATGACTGAGTAAAATCTGTTTATCTCTCTATAGAAGTCTATGGGATTTGGGCTGGCGGGTACTTCCTGTTTGGAACGCAAAGAGGGGGCGGAGTCTCTCGCTCAGTCCAGTCGCTCCAGGACAGTCAAATGTTTGCAGTGAACTCTTCTTCTGCTTTCATAGCAGTTCCACAAACACTTGCCAGCATTTCTACCACCAATTCCATGAAAACTAAACAAAATGATATTTATTATTGTGATACAATTAATTTACTTTCTGTATTTTAAATCTTAACATCTGTTGTCTTGAGGGATTACTTTGTTGTGGAGAGTTACTGATTACAACAGAGACGTGTTTTTGTTGGTTTGTTTTTTAGTATGTGAGCTTGGAGTTAAAATAACATTTCTAAACTAAATCAGATGTTAGTAAATTACATTTTTATATATTTTATGGAGGCCATTGTGAGAATTCTTCAAGGCTTCCAGAAAAGCCAGTGAATGAAAACAGAAAAAAGAGGATAAACCAGAAGCAAAAAGATGCTTCATGAAGGATAGAGAAGCTCCATCTGTAGACCAAAACTATCAGAAGTGGGTGTAAAGCTAATAAATACCATAAAATCTGGAATCCATATATTGAAAAAAAGGCCCTCACCAGGCTCCTGCTCCCTCTTCCTCCTCTCCTCCTGCTCCTCCCTCTGCCGGTCTCCTGGCCTGCAGGGTCGGCCCTCCTCGTCTCGGGGGATGATGGGGCCGTGGAAGGGACACTGAGGACAGGCAGACACGGCTGAAGCCCTGGCAGCTCCATCTCTCACGGCGTCACCGTCGCTGCGCGCTCACCTTGAGGCGGTCCTGCCGCTGGCACAGCTTCCCGCTCCCCAGCGGCGCCCGGCAGAAGTGACTGACGGGGACGAACCTCCCGGGGAAGGAGATGTATCGGCTCTTGCTCTGTTCCAGCAGCTCCTTGTTCTCCACCTCCTCCTCCACCTCTGCAGGAACCCAGAACTGATGCTGTGAGGCTGACCTGCACAGAGAGTGACAGCAGGACTTCAGAGCTGCGTTTCTAAAAACAACTGCGGTTTTAGTAGCAGAAACCACTCCGGTGTTGTGAGGAGGTGAACTAAAAGTCATCTTAACACATCTGTTTGTATCTCTTACTTGATGATTTTGCCAGCGTTGGGCTGCTCCTGACCCCAGTAGTAGAGGTCCAAACCGAACGGAACCACTGGAGCCTGAGCTGCCTGTTGGCCTGAAGCGCTCTGAGAAGAAGAAGCGGCTCCAGAGGAGCTGCTGCAGAGGAAGAGATGGAGGAGGAGAGTTCAACGCTGGTTCCAGCTGGGCCTTTGATTTGAATTCTCCAAGATGAGGGTGTAATGGAAAAGGGTCTGAGAACTAAACAAGAAGACATTTATGGGTGCAGAAGAAGACATGAGCTGCAGGTGACACCTTGACTGGTGGGGCAGAGAGATCTTCTGCCTGAGGAGGCTCAGAGTGGCAGCTGCAGAGGTGGGATCCTGTTGTTCTTCTAAAAGTCTCTTCAGACGCCTGGAGGTGGAAGTGGAGGTGGTTTGAGGTGGAGGAGGCGCGGGTCGTTTAACAGGAGGCCTTTTCTGCTTAGGTTGAGCGGCGGAGGTGGAAGGAGAAGGATCCAGACCTGCAACCAGAGAGAAGAACATCCAAATCGACCGTTTTATTGAACAGTTTTAGGGTCATCTGTGTCGTTCCCCGTCAACCCGTCAACCGCGCAATGATAAACAGATCTAACGAGATCTTAGGAACTGACGGTTTGTAGACTTAACAGTTTCTTCTTCTTCTTTCTCTTTCGGCTTTTATGTTGTCTAATAAACAAAAACCCCGGTTGGGTCCAAGTTCCAGGGCTGCATCTTTCAATGGCCGCGGCCGGACGACGTTGGCCGGGTCCTTCGGATGTTAACGGCTGTGAATTTGAACGAGTCTAGTCTTTATCCTACAGCAAATGCCCTGTCGCCTAGCAACCGTGAGTCCCAGACAGAGAGGAGTAGTGAACCAGGCATCAAGCTCAAAGTTTTCCTGGCTTATTTGATCCAACTTTTAATCTTGGAGGTGTAATTATAATATATATAGTACACGTATGTATAGTATAGTACACGTATGTATAGTACACGCTATAGCATAGAGGAATACACCAGACCGGTCCTTGAAATCGGGAAAAAAAGAAGAATTCGTTGGTCGCATTTGAAGGAGTCGTTGAATTTGGACTGCGCTTGTCGCAGCCTTCCAATGCAGATCAAGGAAAACGCAGCCCTCCAATTTGGACACAGCCAACGACCGATCCACTTTGTTCTCAAAGTTTTGAAAATGTTCCTCTGTGAGAGTCTGTGTGTGGCCGGGACACATAAACCAGGCCTCTGGGGGGCTGAGGGGGACTTAAGCACAGACACCCATGAGATCATCCAGCAGGAGAGATCAGAGGCCGGCAGAAGACAGCAGCTGGGTCCTCGCTGATCCCTCACATTATTAGGACTGACCTGTGTGCTTTGATTCAGATTCACTTACTGACCAAACATCATTTAGACAGTAGAGGCTTTTCTAAACACCTTAGAAGTACAAGGCACGCTCATCATCTCGGCCCAAGTACTGTCTGAGTCACGGAGAGGGGTTGTTTTAAGGCTTTGGATTTAACAAACAGTTAACTTTGAGAAGAGAAATGATAATAAAAAAAATGGACAAAAAGCACATTTCTACCATTTAGAAAAAAAGAAAACAAGTTCAAGGTTGAACCGACGTCACAACCGCCACAAACCTCAGTTCTTCAACATTTCCGAGTCAAACAAAAAAAAAAACAGACTAAAAATTAAAATAATCCAAAGACAAAATGCAAAATTAATCAAACTTTCATTTATTCTACTTACTATATTTTATTTTATAATTAATGGTTTGGTTTGGTTCACATAAAACCTGCAACATTGGAAAGAGCTGCCCCCTGCAGGGCCAGAGAGGAACTGAGACAATGTTTTTTTTAATCACAGTATTTTCTGTTTAGGATTATAAAAATAAAAGTCTAAACTTTTATAATTCTGTCCGACAACAGTCCTGGACTCAGCTCTGGACCGGAACGAGAAGATTGTTTTTGAAGTTCTTCTTTCTTACTGCACGGCCTTGAGGAAAAAAATACGACATCACTGTCTCTCAAGGAGCTTAAAAAAAAAAAAGTCAAAATTAAGTAACAATACCAAAACACACTTTTGGGAAATATCCATATGAAGTTTTGAAATTATTATGGGATGGCCACAACACCTGCAGCTGGGTGGCCATTTTGTGGTTAAGTATGAAGTTACGCTTGCATCTGAATTAATTCCCTACTCACTACATAGTACACTATATAGTGTTCACCATTTTGTTAAATAGTTCAAATCTACAATTCCAAAATCCACAAATTTCCCAAAAGTCTCTGCAAAAAACTCAGTGTACATCGGTGCTCACTAGATTGGGGAACGTAGACCACAATGAGTTGCATTTAAACAAATTATCATGTGAAAAAAATGTTGTATTTTAATTTATTTTTTAAAAACCACTTCAGTTTTCATCTTCAGAACAGAGCGGTTTAAGGAAAAGTCTTTGTAAAATCCTCGTATTGATTCGTTTTTTACTTACGGAAATTGGTGATGTCATTTTTGCCGTTTAAAAAAGAAAAAGAAAAACAGTAGTTAGCATTGGTGTACAAATTCAAACTTCAAAATCTAAGCCAATAGATAGACTTGCACTCCTGTTAGTGAGTAGGAAGGGAATAGGCTGAGTGATCTTCACATTTTCGCACAATAAGGGAAAAGCAAACTTTTCTTTGAGCGATCGACAACCACAACCAAATTTTCACTTTGACCATCTGGAATTTTCCACAAAAAAATGTATCTATAGTATTTTTAAATTCACACTCCTCCTCTGGGGTTCTATCCATCGCCTCCTAACTCCTTGAGCATCACTGGGGAGCTTCTTGGGGAAAAAATGGTTAGTTTTAAAGTAAAGAGCGTTAGTGTGGCCAGCTAGCAAAAGTGGCTTTTGCCTGTTGCTCTAGTAATTTTTTCTGGAATGTTTTGACAAGTTTAACTGAAGCTGAAGGAAACAATATGAAATATGAACATATCAGGTGCGCTTAACATAAAAAAACTCTGTTGTCAAAGAAATCCTAAAGTCTACTTTAGCAGATTCTTCAAAAATTACTTAGACCTGTTCATCATCCCCAGGCAACCAAAAAATTGAATGGTTGCTAAGGAGATAAAAGCAACAGAGAAGAAAAAGAAGTGTCTTTATGTCACGAACTGGTCACACGCAGCTCAGACTAGGGTGGCAGGGGCAGAACAGGACAGCGTGTCGCAGCTGCTCAGCCAATTCATATTTGCGTTATTAAAATAAGTTCTTTTAGACTGATGAAGTAAATTCAGACTTTTCTGCTGCACAGGTGATGGAAGAAAGACAACATGGTGGCAGATGTGACTGAAGAGACTCGAACTATCCACTTTAATCTGAAGGGTCATTGGACTTTCATACCCCCCCATCATCCCTAATTCTCTGTTGGATGGTGAAATACCGACTCAATCTGCTCTTTCAGAACTCCAAACGACGGGGGATTCTCTGGGTGTTGCGGGCGTTAAGAGCCACAGATCGATGCAGGAAATGAGTACAGTTTGTGTGTGAGAGGGTAAGAAAAGAAAGAGTGGGGGGAAAAAGAGACAGAGGAAAGGCGGAAAGAGGTATTGATTTTCCAGGGTTAAGCAGGGCCTGTAATTAAAATGTTAATTTGAGAAAGAGAGAGATAGTGTCCTGACAGCAGAGAGGGGGATAAAGAGACTGATAACCGGAATGACAGAGCAGGACGGTGGAGCTGAGAGGAGGAGGAGGAGAGAGGAGGCCAGATATGGAGGGAGGGAGGGAGCAGGTGAAGAAAGACGAGGAGGGGAAGTGTGAAGGAATGATAAATGTGAGGCGCTGGCGGAGATGAAAAGAGTGAAAGATGGGGAAATGGCATCTGAGGGAGCAAAGAGACATTAGAACAGAAAGGAGGCGCTAATGTGACAAAGGGGAGAACAGAGACACTTCACAGGTTTATAAGTTAGACTAAAAAACACGCCCCTCCTTTAGCATCTTCAAAAATGATCCTCAGCCATCGTTAAACATGACGGCTGATCCCAAACCACAACTGCTCACTCTTAGTTGTGAATTCACAAGCTTCAGTCCTAACTGCCCTTACGGGTGGGCAAAAAATGGGCTAATCTGTATGGAACCTGCACGAAATAACAAGACCACTTGGTGAGAGAATGCGCATGCACATTTTTTATAACGTCATGCTGAGGGTTTTATTCAAACTAGTAAAGGTACAGTACAGACCAAAAGTTTGGACACACCATCCGGTCCAAACCTTTGGTCTGTACTGTCTTACTAAGGAGACGTGAGGACACGATACGACAGCATCACCCGTACGTCATAACACTTCCCAATGCACCTACCGCACACGTTTTCTATGGCGGTGTAACATGTGGTGAACTAGAGGAAATGTAAGTTTCTTCTGCAAACATGGTTGTGTTTTTATGTTTTTTAGAATACTCTGGAATGAAGCATTAGAAACTAAAATAGTGTTAAACACAGACTTACAACGTAAGACTGGCTTCTAGTGGAAATATAGGAATACATGTATTCAATATTTACATTTTTTTAATGTATTTATACTTTATTTTAAATCTTTGTTGTATTTATATATTTAATTAACTTGTAGTGATCAAACCTATCCAATAAGATGTTTTTCTTTATTTGTTAATGTCTGTTTTTAGTTTTATGTTAAAGGATGTAGACATTCAGAGTTTATGAATTCTTTTATTTGTTTATTTATTTTTGTGAAGGTCTTTGTTGTGCTATTAGCTTTAAAGTAAAAAAAAAGCTTTTCATATGTAAAGCATTACAGGATCTTTGTATGAAAAGTGCTTTATAAATAAAGTTTAAGTAAATAAAGGCCTGTGTGTTTCTGGGTCTCAGTGAAACAGGTCTCAGCCTCTGCAGAATACATGGGTCAGTTAACCAGCATTAGACAGGTAAGGAAGCAGGTAATCTGTGTGGTTCTATGGTTCTTTCATCTCAAATATCATCTGTTAAAATACATTTTAATTTCCCATCCATTTTCTAAATCAGTCTTATGGTAAATGATGGATACTTGTTCTACCTTCCTCGAAGGCCCAAGGTGGTTTACAGTCTCAGTCTGCCCAACACTGGCAACCCATAACTACCAGAGGCAGGTGGGGTTTAGTGTCTTGCCAAAAGCTACCGCTGCACCACGGCCGCCCCATCCCTCACTGTTGGGCGAAGGCCACAATCTTGCGCCCATGCACGCCCACATTCACACCTAAGGACAACTTAGAATCATTGATCCACTTATGAAGCATGTTTTTGGACTGTGGGAGGAAGCCGGAGTCCCCAGAGAAAACCCATGCATGCACGGGGAGTGGGAGGTGAAGTTAAAGTTAAAAGTTAGAGTCCCATTAGCTGTCACACACCTAGGTATGTGGAATATACTCCCTGCAATTGACCCACCCACTGGGTGAACTGAAATCTGAACTCACGACCCTCTACCACAAGGACAATGAGACAAGAACACTAACTGCTGCGTCACCGCCAATGTTTTGTTATCCTCGAGAATGACAACGTTTTTCCCAGCAACCCCTGCTGCTGTAAAGCTGGATCAGGTTATCACTGACGGAAAACTCCTGATCCAGATGATCAGCGGCAAAGGACAAAGAAAGAACTGAAGAGAACTGGGTTTCACAGGGATAACAGTCTTCTGCTTGTGTGCTTGTGTAGTTGGCATGTTTGCGGTTGTGCAAAAGCTCTTGAGCAAAGACTGAAGCAGAAGAGACGGCAGTCACACACGAAACATCAGATGCTCAAAAGTTCTGCTTCTAAATATATTGAGCAAAGAGAGGATTTAGGTCTCCTAACAAACGCTCTGCCTAATTGCTCAAAGAAGAAGAGCTAAAGCGCTGAACATGTTTTACTGAAACAAAGAAACGTCTTCTTAAAGGATGGCCGGAGCATGGGGTGTGATTTAAGCAGGACCTGTCGGTGCAGGTGGTAAAATCTGGGTGCAAGGCTAATAGGGGCTCATTAAAGAGGTTGCATTGTTAATTTGGCATGGCCCCTCTAGATCATTACGTAGCCCACTAATCACCCTGACACACACACATGCGCACAGATGTTTGGGACCCCATCAGATACTATCTAATTACTCCAGCTTCTAATTGATTAGTAATGGAGGGAGGTGCAGGTAAAGAGGCTCTGTGAGAATGTAATGAGTCAGGAAGCAGCTGGGGAGAGCTGGCCGCAGGTCAAAGGCCACGCAGCCGCGGCGCAACAATATGGCTGACCGAGCGATAACTGCACCGTCGACATGTTCGGTTATGGAGCCATTAACGCAAACACATAAATACAGCTTCTCTCTGTAAGCCAGTGATGGAGGGACGCTTGAAGGCTGCTGCTAGAGCAGCTCTGAGGGGGTTTGAACGCTCGCTGTCGCCTGCAGCGCCACCTGCTAAGAAGAACAGCAGCTTTCAAACTAATATTTAAGGAAATTGAATGTTGTATTGCAGCTGACATAGCAATAAAAAGAAACAGGCCCTCTATTATTGACCTTAATGTGTGACCTCTTGCAGCCCGGAGGCCAAACATGATCCATACAAGAACCAAGAAGGAGAAGACGACCGTGTCCAACTCTACGTGTTGTAGAAGGGATGTTTTAAAGGACCAACTCAATCAAAATTGTGTTTTCAACCTGACAATGGAGGATATAATTAAGCTTAAAATTGAATTTTTGAGTATTCCTTAATTCAAATCGTAGTGATTCAGGACTGGAAAGAAAAAAAAAACAGTTTAAAAAATATCCTATTTGTTACGCAGAAAATACAAGGGCCATAGTCTCCCTGCTCCGCTTCATTCTGATGCATCCACTTACAGACTAATAGATCCATGTATGTCTTTGTTTTCCTCGTCTGTAGGGCTAGATAGCTCCAATACAGCTCGCCATTTTTTTTGCAGCGGTAGTGTTAGGTTGGGATTGTGAGGGGCTGTAAGCTAGCAGAAGAGCACGTAAACAGACTCTGCAACGGGGAGAGGGAGGGCTGTGGTTATTCCGCACCAATGGTCCGTCCACAACTCAAATGCAAATTTCTAATAAACTCCTCTGGCTCTGCAGAAACTATGTCCTAGAGAATAACGGTTGTGCTTATCTTTATCTCTTTATTTTATTGTTTGCACATGAGAGCACAAGACACCAAAGCTAAATCCCTTGGACTGTATCCCTTGTGCTATCTTGTGGGGTCAAAAAGACCCCAGCCTTACATTGACGTGCTCTCCCTACCATGACAAAGGTGGATAAAGGTGGAAAGATTTCATGTAATCCATGGACACCAGTGAAGATCACAAATCATTGAAGAAAAAAGGTTCAGAGCACTGTCTAGTGGGTCTAGATGACCCAACTCCCACCGTTAAAGTGCCTAGGATAGGACAAGGGGTGTATGACGCAGGTTTTTTTTATTTTGGCTAAAAACTGCATCATCATAACTAAAAAACCACCAGGGAAGCTTTGAAAATACGTCAGAAGATGATCAAAGTGAGACTTTAAAGAACGAGTGAAAGACTGAAGAAAGAAAGGAAGAAAAATCGATCAGTTTCTAGAAGACAGGGATGCACACATCAGATTTCTGAGGACCCCCGTGGAAAAACCCACTTAAGAGTCACCCCACCTGCACTTCAGCAGCTGCCTCTTTGAAGTGGGTCCTTGTGTTTGTTTGTGCATTTCCATAGCATGTGTGCGAGTCTAAAGAGATTAGTGCAGCAGCAGGTCTTCCTTTTGTAGCTTAACTTCTTTGTTTTTGCACGTGTTTGTGAGTTTGTGATGCGCACGTGTGTTTGTGCGACTGAAACTGACCGTACTCGGCGCGCAGATGCTCGGGAATGTGCGGCTCGTAGCCTTCTTTTTCTGGCACTTCGTCAAAATCGTCGTCGTCATCTGAGGTGTCCGTCTTCTGAGGAAGGAAATCAGAAATGCATCTTAAAGAAATGAGATCAGTAAGAAGATAATGGAAGAAACAACAGGAGGAACGCTTTAAACAGATCGTCATATAAGGAAAAAAGCCTACAGAATCATAGGCTATGCTTTAGTTGGTCGCCCTCTGATCAAAGGATTGCTTCGGTTTGATACCTACCTTGCCCATCCATGTGTCTAAGTGTCCTTGGGTAAGACACTGAACCCCACATCGCTCCTGGCTGTAAAAAGTTGGCGCCAGTTTAAGGCGGCGGAGTGAATGTGTGTGTGAACGGGTGAAAGAGACTGTGACTCGCTTTGGGCTTTAATGCACCATAGACAAAGGCTATATGAGTACACGCCATTTACCCCAACATACTAGACCTGTAGTCCAAACACACTGAACAGTCCTGAAACTCTGAAACTCAGATTCCAGAAACCAAATATAACATTTTAGTTGCTGTACATCAAAGTGGTTGGTTAGGGGTTCAAATCTCAAGCATTTCACTCTTGGATTTAAACCAACACTTCCCTTAAGAACCTGCTCTGTCCCACCTCTGCCAGCTAGCCTCAGCATGGTTGGTTTCATCGTTTTCAAGCTCTTAATGGAGGGATCACACCAAACCTGTGCTCAATAGAGTTTACTTGTTGGTGTGAAGGTTATTATATTATTAGACTAATAAAATGCTTTTGCCTTTGCACTTTAGTGGACCAAAGCACTGCTACGGTATGAGAGCAACTCTTTTAGAAGTGGCATTGCAAAAGAAACAACAAAAGAAGACACAACAAAGACAATAGTTATGCTGGTCCTCCAACCTGCTAGCCCTTTTTCAGATTCCAGCTGTGAGTTCACACCACAAAACTCCTTTGCTCTTTGGTCTGCTGGACAGTTGATTTTTATTCAGTCACTGAACTGCACCAGATTCAAATCCCTCAACTCCAAGGCGTTCACCATCACAGAAAATCCACGGAAAGAAATAGCAACACAATGCTAAACTAGACTGTTAAATAGAGCTGAGGCTTCGCTGTTTAGCTTAGAGCTGTTTTCTCTATTCAAGATGATGCTAAAGTAAGTGGATTAAATGCGATGTTGCGATTTAGTGACATATGCAGTGAAGGGGTGAATACATTATAACTGGGTCAGTTAATGCAGATTTAATCATTCTGCTCAAACTTATTTTTTTCAACCAAACAACCAACTTTTTGATAGAAGTTTTTTACCTTTTTACAATAGTAGCATCAATGCTATCCATGATGATGTTGGAAAGAGTTCAACTGTCACCGAATCTTTCAGACACTGAGTTGAGTTGTATTAGGACAGGTGAAATGATCAGAAGCAGATTACATTCCTGCTCTGAAAATATTGTGAAAAAACACCAAAGAAAAAAAAAAAGTCTAATTTGCTTCAGTAGGAAGAAAAATATCAGCAGCATTTATCTTTGGAAACTTTTGAACAATGAAAACATTCCAGACTATCACCAGCTTCCATTTCTAAATCCACACACTCGAACACAAAATGAAAACTAAAAACACAAACGGTCCTCCAGGCAGGAAGCTCAGAGATGCAGAACATCAAGAAAAACGGCTGCAAGGTTTCCGTCGTCCTGAAGGATGCAGTCCTTTTGGCTGGATGGAATGGGGGGGGGGGGGGGGGGATGGTGTTGCATTTGTGTGTGTGTGATGGGCCAGACAAAATTTATGGTTTTTAATTTCCAGGCGAGGTTGTTAGCTATTGCTTTGGTTACAAGGCAGAACACAACACTTTCATACAGAGGGGTCATTTCCATTAAGCAAATGTGTGTGTGTGTGTGTGTGTGTGTGTGTGCGCTCTAACGCACATGCAAACACACACACTTGGAGTGATCAGCAGGATATTCACAGTGATTAGCGTTATGAGGAGCAGTAAAACCCAACGTTAAGCTAACCTCTTATTCCCAGAGGCCTCTTTTCATTTATTCGTTTCATTTGTGTGGACTCTTGCTCCTGTGTGTGTGTGTGTGTGTGTGTGTGTGTGTGTGTGTGTGTGTGTGTGTGTGTGTGTGAGGTGGTGGTGGTGGTGGTGGGGGGTGTATTTTCAGTCATCATCTGTGGACTCATCATTTGTAAACTAATTCAAACATTTTAATGGGCTTCAATAGCAGAGCAGCCGTCCATCACGGGCTGTAAAGCTGCAGGGAGCAGCTCTGTCCTCTTCACGCCGCATCAGGGGCCCGACTCCAACGCAATACACATCACCGGGTTAACAACCAACTGAACAATTAAAACCGAATTAGCTTCATTACTGCGGCTACAACCACAGACACGGAGGACAGAGAAATGCCATTTCTGACGTGTCAAGGGAACTTTTAAAATAAAAAAACAAACTATTTCTGACATAAACATTTTTATCACTGGATATAACATTTAAACAAAGCCCATGCCCAGGCCAATTCAATATAACTTTATAGATAATAAATTAGATACACTACAATGATTGAAGCAATTAGGGTAACCCCTTGCCACTTTAATTTACCTTCAACTATGAAAAAAATTACTTCCTTTTTTGCTTTCATGTAGATAATAATTAAGGTTTGGTGCATATTTGCATCAACTGGAATCAATGGGATAAAGTCTGGATTGGTTCGGCATGGGGATATAACTGTTGTCATCTTGTGTTGATGTGGGATGAGCAGATGTCATAAGATAACTTTATTTCTGTATAAATCCTATTCTTCATAGCTTGTTTTATTATCAGATATCTTGAATGCAAAGTTAAGTTGGCATCATTGATTGTATATAAGAACTGGACTGAGTGACTGTGACATCAACCATAGAAAAAGAAATGACACCCCCCTACCACTTAAAAGCGAGCTACACGAAATCTGTCGATCAAATTTTTGATTTGATTCGATTTGAAATGGTTTCTTTCAAGCAATCAAATAAGAATAATACATAAAAACCATTACCATCATCAGTTATATATTCATACAAAGACCTATCAAATTTAGGATAATTAGACATAAAATTAAAGATTGCTTGAAAGGGAGTGGAAGGAAGTGAATTTATGTAATCCCACCCCTGTTCTACCGTAACCATTTAATTACATGATTTATCATTATCCAGTTTATAACTGTTATCAGACAGAATTAATAATCCTTAAATATCAATAAAGCACATGAAAATTATGTAAAAATAGACATAACTATTTTAGTAATCAACACAGTAAATGCAGATCAGTTATCTAAACTGTATGCAGATTACGTTACTTATAAAAGTCATGTATATGATTTATATCAGTAAAATAGACATAACACTGTTCAAATCTTCATAGCATAAATTGATCAAGTATCAATAGTTAAAAAATAAATGCAGATTATGTTTCATTAGGAAAAATCATCAATCAATGTTTGGACCGAGTGGTTTGACCTTAATCCTGCAGCCTTTAACCCAAGTAATCTCAATCTTTTTACGCTTCCTGAGAAGTCTGGCATGTTTGGCGATTTCAGCATTCCTAGTGGTCAGTTGGTCATTTAGATAAACAGGAGATCCCTTCAGATGACTGGACTTGTTTTTTGTTTTTTTTAATTTAACGACCCCGTAGTGGACGTGTGAGGTTTGTTCTCCACGTTTGATCCAGCCTTGGGGAGCGGTGAACTGCAGAATCAGCCCAAACCACCAAATGGGTCCACTGCAGAATCAGCCCCACCTATTTGGTGGTTTAGACCACCCCATCCAACCCCTTAATGCCAAGTGTCAAGCCGGGGAGGCATTGGGTTCCATGTTTAAGTCTTTGGTATGACTCGACCGTGAATTTGAACTTGTGACTTTCCAGTCTCAGGGTGGACACTCTACCTTAACACCATTGAGTTGGTTTCCAGATCAAGCTGCTTTCCTGTTCTGAATGAAAGCTCTCTGTCGGTGCTTACTGTGTGCTTTGTTTCTTTGAAAGTATTCCCAACAGGCTGCGTGAAAAGAGGCAAAAACATTCCAGGAGAAACGTTTCAACAAACTTGGGAGACGTAGAGCTGTCCTGAACAATGACAGTCTCTGCTGCATAACTAACCCCTAAAATAGGTTTTCACAGACTCAACAGCATCTGTGTTATCAATAAAAGCTATTCTCTCACTGTTGGTAAAGATGTCTCCGTGTGGGAATGGGAAGCTTTATTTATGTCCTGACGCAGAAGAAAGACAACGCAGTTAAACACAGAGGAACATTTTAAACACCAGAGCAAAGTTTCTGCATTACTTTATGTTGCTGCAACGATTATTCATCCTCAGAGAGCGATGGATTCACACACATGGTTGTAGTCTCTATAGGTTTTGCGCTTGTCTCCTTTAATCCCAGCTGGTTTATATTCTGCTCTGATCAATGATCTAAAACTAAGGAGTGATCACCGAGCTGTAGGAAAATCCTGCCCTAACATCATCCCTTTTCCCCTTCTTTCTGCCTCTTTGTCTCTAATTCACCCTAATTTAATCCTGATAGCATCGAGCGCTGTCGGCCGGCCGGGCAGAGCTGTAAGTCTCAACGCAGGATTAGCTTTCCTCCAGAAACATTTTGCTGACAGCCCGCGCGGCTAAAATATGGCCTCCATTCCCCCCACCGGTGGCAACACGAGGGGCTGCTTTGCATTTTAACAGACCTTTGGTTTATTCTCACTGAAAGGAAATCACACATAAGTCCCACAGAAAGATAAAAACTGCTTCTTTAAGAGAAACTCAAGATTCAGCAGACAAATTAGAAGTAATGGTTTCAGCAAAGCAGAGCCACGAGTCAGTGTGATAGGACCTGAACATTAAAAAAACAGACAAAAATGGAATTTTAAAATAATTTTGGAGCACAACTGAGCTGAAAAAAATCATTTTAGGTAAGGGATTATGATATATGGCAATTACATTTTAATCACAGATAAAATAAAACAGACTACAAAAGGGAAAACACAAAGAAAGAAGCACCAGCAGTTCCTTAAAGACCAATTCAAAGGAGATGTGTTGGAGTTCTGGGATGACCAGAACCATCTCAAAAGCTGAACAGTATGACGATCAATAAATGCAACGTCCAACAAAAATATAGAACTGACGCTATGAGGGGAAAGATATTTACCTCTAATGAGACAAAACTCCACAGAAACAGGAAGAGCAACCGTTTGCTGTTTGGACACCCTTACTTTCATGTCAGTAATGCCTTTTTTACCTCCTGAACTCAAAAACAGTCACAGTTTTGAGGACAAAGTACATGAACATTTGTTTTTATGCAGTGTGTTCTTCTCTGAACACAGCTGTGAGTTGGTTCAGCCACTGTTAATGTAGTTTTTGTCTTTTAGGCCTCAGTCACATGCACCTGTACAAGGGCTGACCCGTATGGGTGCTGTGAGTTTTTGGGTTGTCCGGCGCCGTAGACGGTTTTAGGGAGGAGCGGCTGCATCATAACCCTTGTGCTATCCTAGGCACTTTAACGTTGGGAGTTGGGTCATCTAGACCCACTAGACAGTGCTCTGAATCTTTTTTCTTCAATGATTTGTGATCTTCACTGGTGTCCATGGATTACATGAAGTCTTTCCACTTTTATCCACCTTTGTCATGGTAGGGAGAACACGTCAATGTAAGGGTGGGTCATTTTGACCCCACAAGATAGCACAAGGGTTTAGGGAGAGCAGGTGCATCTTGCAGTTTCCTTCAGGCTCATGCAGCCACCTTAGGGGACATCATGAAAACAGATTGTACCGTTGTTGTGCGTGTAGCAAATGTGTTGTGAAGTATCTGTAAGGCTAATGGAAGTTACCAGCACTTCTGACGTATGGGTGAAGCTGTTGTACGGTGCCCTTACACCATACTCTAGTCATTAGTGAGGTGCACAGTCTGGCTTCTAACTGACCGCGTGGACATGCTGCATGCTCGGGGTGTGCACGTGGAGCGTCGGACACCCACTTAAACTACACTATGTCTATTTTCCTCATTTCTCACAGTCAGGCTGCAAGCAAGAAGGACGAAATAATGAAAAATCTGTACAACACATCTGCACCACATCTACTTCACCCTTACTTATCTTAGGCGTTGTGTAAATGTTCACTACGACCTGTCGCCCACAGCATGCCCATTAAAAAATGTGCATGAAAACCAAGCGGTTGTGGAGAAGGACGGTGAATGCAAAAACATTTCCATAGTTTTTTAAGTTCAAAAGGATTTCTGTTCAAATTACTAAATGACTTTTCCAAAAATATTTGTTTGACTTTTCACCTAATTTCCATTAATAAAGGTGTAAATGTGAACTTTAGGGATTACTGCAACAGTAAAGTCTTGTATAGTCTGTTTATATGTGTCCAGCAGCGGAGGTGCAGGTCCCCCCCCTCACACTGACAATATGTTTCATTTAATTGGAAATAAAGTCAGGCATGAAGGAGTTAAAAATAATTACAGCCATGAAAACCATCCTTAACCTTAACTAAATGAATGGCCTCAAAGTCCACATAACAAATGTGATGCTTGTGTGGACGACTGGGACCTTATGTCCAACAGAAATGTTCTCAAGTCAGGTTGTGGAGGAGATTTGGAGGCTGAAAGCCCCCCCCCCCCTGACCTCAACCCTGTCCTTCTCCTTTAACTGGACTTAACAGCAGGTCAGGTCTCATCGGTCAAACCTGGTCCTGGACCTCACAAATCCTGGTGTGCGTCTGACAGGATGCTGCTGCCTCCACAGGTGTCTCTTCAGCTTCCTTTCCTTTAAGTAAGACTCCTATCCTTTATAAAAATGATTTGAGGGAGACGCCCCGGACAACTGCTCCCCCGACTTCATTTGTCTCTTGGCAAGTTTGATGGCGCTGTGTTTAAAAACCCATTCAATCTTATAAACCAAAAATTAAATGTAGTCGACTGTGATGGGCACTCAGTGCATCTGCTATTTATATGCTAATGTACACTCGGGCCTGCCAAGGTCTGGCAAATTATTACTGCACAACCATAAGTCAGGTGTATGGCAGGAGGTGGGGAAGGGGGGGGGGGGGCAGGTTAAACATCACACAGACACACATACAGGAGGAGAACGGGCAAAAGAGAGCAGAGGGAGGTGGAGAAGAGGAAGTGAAAATCTTTTGGAGACGTCTCTATTGTCTCCCTTGACAAGGTAATATAGCCCTCCACCTGGACAAACACACACCAGGAGCTCCTCACAGAGCAAATAATTTAGTTCTGCCTTTAAAGCTTAAAAAGGGAAATGCGCCGGAAAAGCCGAACATCCCTAATGCCGTCATTGCTCCTATGCATTCCTTAAAGCAGTAAACGAAGGGCGGAAAAAATGGAGCACATAAAACAATTTTGTTAATAAAAACCTACAATAATCACCTACAAACACATCTGTGCATTGAGGGAATAAAGTCAAATAAATGCAAAGCATAAAAACTTGATAAAAAGGAAAGTAAATTTTAGCATCAGAAATAAGTAAAGCAGAGCTGTACCAACTGAACAGACACACTGACTTCTCAGCTATCGGTTTGTTGCTGACGCTAACATTTATCTAAAAAAAATGAGGTGGGCTTCATCTTATTCTAGATTCTATTACTAGTAAAATAATATGACACCCAAATGACGTTATTTAAAATTCATATGATTACAGAAAATACAACCGATCCCGTTGTAAGTTGAATCAAAACCATTGACAGTACCTGCAAGCTGAGAGTGTGACGTCCATAGAAAATGGTTCACCTCCGCCCCTAAAATAAAGTCAATTAAATCGCCTTATTTTTGCCAATACGGCCATGTTGAAGCCAGACGGCATCAGTCAGCAGTGACTGAACGTGAGTTGGTCTGAGTTATTGACTGTATATGAGAACTATAGTGGCGTTCCAAACAGGAAGTACCCTGCTGGCTCCAAGAAGCCAAAATCCCAAAGACTTCTATAGAGAAACGGCGTTTACCGGAGACCTTTTTTTTAACATGTTCTTGATAATACTCCTTTTTTTTTATCAGGTTTTTTCTTTAGTTATTCAAGTTATAAACTGTCCAATTGGATGCCTCAATCAAAGTAGGTGGAGCCTACAGTCGTGACATTTCATTGACAGCTTTGGGTATCCCACTTACAAGTGGTAGGGGTGTGGCCTTCCAACAATTTCCCTGCTGACTGGCGAAAGTGGTTGCCATAGAAACATCGACTCAGACTGACTTGGACTAATCACGGCTTACTGACGATGTCTGACTCCATGGTGGCAAACGTGTAGCAAAAATAAATAAATAAAGGCGAGTGACCTAGAGGAAAGGGTGACGTCACACTCACCCGGTCCACACCCCTACCATTTGAAAGCAGGCTACATGAAATCTTTCTGACGTTTCGGATGTTGGATGTGGGGATCAGCAGGCTGCACCTACTTTTATTGAGGCATCTGATAACTTGCACTACAGAAAAACATGGTGGAAAATATGAGGACTAAAATAAAAGGTATCAGAGCCAGAATGGTTATTCAGACCAACGGCTGTTAATTTTTCTACAGAAGTCTTTTGGCTTCTAGGAACCACTTCCTGTCTGGAATGCCAACGGGGGAGGGGGGGGGGCACTCAGTCCAGTTCTCTTATAAAGTCAATGGTCAAAACAGATATTGGAGTCGATTAAACCTAATCAAAGATATTCCTGACGTGAACATCTTCCGGTTTTCAGTGTTTATTGTTTGCTGAGGAGGCTGTGATTTAAGCATCGTTACAAACTAATTAGGCATAAAGCTTCCAGTTCAGCCTGACCTATTCAAGGCTTGATTTGCCACAACATCCCACATCTCTATTACCACCTTGCACTTCTATTCATTACTACCTAGAAAGGATCCCATGGGATCCTGTCTAATGGGGAAAAAGCTTTCCACTCCCCCCTCTTCTCTGCCTACAGCTTCTTCCCATTATATCCCCCACCCCCCCTCCCAAAACACACATGCGTGGATGCAGCCGTCGTCTCCAGGGTGCAGTCAGCTCACATGATGTATAAGGTGACATCTTTATTTCACTAACCCAGCCTGGCAGGTCTATTAGCCGGCGCGGAGCTTCCCAAACCTTTCGCTGTCAAGGAGCTTATTCTCAACTGTCGGGTCCACTTCCCCCCCCCCCGGACCGTCTCAATCTGTCATTAGAACAGTCATGATTATACATTCTCACCCGCCGCCGCCGCATCGAATGAGCGTTTTCTTCTCATATTTCTGTGAAAGGGATGGAGGGGATCCTTGCCCCCCCCCATCAGTCCCAGTGGATCCATCAACTCCAATTTGGGAAGCGTTTCTTTCACTTCAGCAGAGTGCTCTGATGGACCCTCATTTATGGCTTTATTCTCTCTATCTCCAACCGTTTACATCTTCATCTCTTCAATGTTTTCACTCCTTCCTTTACTCTGCAATGGGGAAAAAACTACCCCCCCCCATGAGACGTCAACTACAATAATCAGCTCTTACAAAAAAAATCACATTCTTGCTTAAAGTTTCTAAATGTCCTTCTAAATATTTTGTACTTTTCTTTTTGCAGCTCTTCCTGTTTCAGATTAACATTATTTTCTCCTAATCTCTAATCCATAAAAAGTAGATTATTAATAATAAATCTGCAATGCTTCTTAATCTTACGAGATTATCATCCCATTTCCTTACGTAACTGATAAAGAAGCACAGAATAAGGACCGGCGATGCGTCAAGCTGCAGAGGTGCAGTAAAGAGCATTATGCAAACTTTAAAGACAAATAAGGCAAAAACCAAACAGTAAACACATTATTGTCCAACTGAGGGAAGAGCGCCCCATTGAAGAAAATGAATGTACAGATGAGAGGAAAAGAATCCCAGCAGAAAGTAGAAAGAGAGGAATAGTCTTCTTTGTTTATCTGCAGAGAGGAGAGGTTGGTCACATCCATTGTGTGGAGACAAGATGGGTTATCAGCAGTAAACAAGGCCTTGGCCTGTATGAATGGAGCCCAGAGTGACTGAATACGCTCTAAAAAGCAGATATGTTTAAATAAGTCGGCATGTCTCCATCTGTTACTCAACAGCACTCCACCATTCCTGTTGGCCCTGCGGTTAAAACGTTAAGGAGCCTATTCGGTCCTCTGAAGGCTGCGTGCCGACAGCGTCTTCGTCACTCTCACATTCTGAGTCTGAACGTTTTCACTTCCACAAAATATGACAACAAATGTTTAATAGCTTTCCAGTTCAGTGTTGCCCCCCCTCGGAAGCCCTCTGGCCACTTCTGTCATCAACCTTACAAAAAGAAGGTTGAGAGAGCAAGAAAGGTGATGCCATTTTCCTGTATTTGAAGTGTGTGAAGCTCTTTCAGCGAGTTCTGGTAAGAGGGAATAGATTTTTGTAAGAATGATTGTGTTTTTGTAAATGTTTGTATCTACTGTATCTTTAGAATTATCTGCACTTTTATGAGAGGGTGGAATGGGCGGCGTACCAGAAACAAGACGGTTTAATAATTCATTCGTTCATCTTCTGAAGCGTTTGTTCCCTTTCGGGGTCACGGCGCTGCCGGAGGCTACCGCTTGTGGGCGAAGGCGGCGGACATCCTGGACAGGTCGCCAGTCTGTCGCAGGGCAGCTTTAATCCTGTATCTGACATATCTTAAAACAGTGGTCCCCGACCCCCCAGGCCGAAGGCCAGAAACGGCACATGGGACAGTTGGTGCCGGTTTGCTGAGGGAGAAAAAAAACAAAACACCAATCCACATTTTTTTTCTGTTTTATTTGTAATCTGATTCTGAAGGAAGTTTGAATGGAAAAAAAAGAAACGAGCAATAATAATAATTTTCTCGCAAGACTGAAACTTCAGTTGTAGAATGAGGATGAGGAGGATGAGGAACCCTTTTGGGTTAAGGAGAAATCTATATGACATGTAAATGGCTCCTACATGAAATCTAGTGAACAAATACAGTTTGAAGCCGCTGCAGATATTTTACAGAAGATGAAGAAAAACCCTCAAAAGTTAAGGGGAACCCCTTCAGCCTCGTGCAGACCGCTCCGTGAAAATGCTCTCTGGCATTAATCGGTCTGGAGCCTTGAAACGGTTGGAGACCACTGCCTTAAAACGCAAATGCAGCTTCACAATAAATGTAAAGAACATGCTGTCACTCAAACCTAACTTCTGTTAAACACAAAAATGACACAAAAAAACCAAACAGGATTCAAAGCTCATCACTGACTGATGCTTCTTGTTTTTTAACCACTTTTAAAGCCCCTCCTTTGTTCAGATGAGAAGAGAAACCTTTCATTTCATTTACGTTTGAAAACTCTTTCAGGTTAGATTTTTTTTGTTTTTTTTAGTAAAATGCATCTGTAACGTTAATAGAAATACATAATAGAACTCCTTTAACCTTTGGAATGGCATCACTGACACTTTTTTAAAATCCTACATTAAACTAAAACTGCTTCATGCCCGTGCTGTTAAATAAACAGAAGAATCTGGATTCAAACATATATAAAGTTTATGTTAAGGTGCATTTCATGGTGCCTCCCTATCTGCCTCCATGGTGCTCCCCCCCTCTCCAGGGAAGTGTATTGAGAAGCCCAAAGCAATCGAGTGATGTGTCAGCAGCCCGATAGAGAGCCCCCAGTAATGGAAGGCCTTTTAGGGCTAAAAAGGAAAAGCTAATTATGATAAAGGGGCTGTAAGTTGTGTGGTTATCGCGGCGCCGGGCCGGCTGCTGCGGCAGGCTGGTCCCTGACAGTGATAACCAGGCGGAGCGGGACGCCCGCCGCTCTGTCACTGTCACTCCGCCACTCTTCTCATCTAAAGATGGATTCCCGCGCTACAACTTTTATGATTTTTTTTTTAGCAGTTTTCATTCATCGCTCACTTAGCCGTCCCTCCGTGATGCTCGCGTTTTTTTTTTTTTCATTTTGTCTCTGCACCATCGTGACCCGACAACCCGTTTGAGCCGTACTGTATTTTTTGAGCAGCACGGCGGCGTGGAGCGCGACGCACAGCCAGCAAGATCGACCTATCAGCTGTCAAGCCAAGGGGCCACATTACGACTACATCCTCCCCCCTTGCTCCCCAATTTTTCCTCTGTCTGATGCATTATGCATTATGGCACCTTGCCTCTATCTGCCTTCTCCCAAATGTCTCGACGATGATTACATCCATCCTCCGTCTCCGTTATGACACTTCGGTCCGGGAGCCCGCGGGACAGCAGCTTAGCAGCCGATGCGTTACAGAGAAAAACCGTCAGACGCCTCTGAAGGATGCTGTTCTCCGTTAAAAGCAGGTTCATGCCAGACAAAAAGCTACAGACGACTCTCAGTCACTCGGCTTGCTGACGTGATGTTTTGAAGCATCAGGAAAACACTTGGAAGGGTTGTGTGTCACCTTCAGTTTTGAGTTACTGTCCGAGGTCCATTTTTTCAGCAGACTCCTGGACAGATCTGCTCAAACTCATTCGAGTCAATCAGCAAATGTAAGGGGTAAACAAAAGAGAGAGAAAAAAAAGGGGCACCTGCAGTTCTGTAAATAACCTCTAAATGGCTGAAAGGCAACAAGAGCCTCCTGAAGTGACTGGGAGGCAGATTTATGCTCCCGATCTCTAACATCAAGCCTTTAATTTTTTTATTTTTCATCAAGATGAGCTTAACACTACAAGGTAATAAAGAAAAAGTCAAATAAAAATGAAATGTATTTCATAATTTCAGATATTTCTGCAGATTACATAATAATGGAATAAATCTGACAGATCAGGGATTTATTCTGCTTCAGACTTCTCCTTAGATTTGCAATAAAATGCTGCCCTCTGCTGGTCACTCTCTGCAAAAACGCCTCAGAAAAGAACAAAACTCAACAACTTTTAAGGAGTATATTATTTTATCACATCTCATTTTATTTTGTTTCATTTTCCTTTATTAGTTCATATTAATTTGTGTATTTCTTTATAAAATGATCCTGAACATATTTTTAAGGAAAAAACGCCTGTAAAAGTTTATATCATGTAGTTTTTCTGTATTTTACACTAAAATATGTTCAGATTCTGTCTGATTATTTTTAACTAACAAATTTGCCCTTGATCTGACAGGAACCACATTTCATACAATCCATCTACTCATAAATATAACATGAAATATGTCAATAGAGATTATTTAAGTTTACTCTTTTTTGAGTAATTCATTAAACTCTATTTGACTTTAGCTATAAATCACTATATATTTAATTAATCTAATGTGACCTAAGTTTTCATGAAATCTCGATTAATGATTATGAGTGATTACACTGTCAAAAAGGAGACATCTTCTTACATTTTCATTCATTTTTTTGTTTTAATTAATGCATTTCTTTATTTCCAAATGACTTTAATTGATCTGTGGGAATTCTTGTTGTATTGTCTACAATAATGCTTAAAATTAACCAACAAATCAATTATAATAAATGTATAAACTTTAACGTTAAGCAACAAACTCAAAACATTTTTCCTCTATTTTTCCATCCATCTTCTTCTTCTGTTTAGGATCATCTTGATAATGTTTTTGTCTGGTTTGTTTGAGGAAACAAGTGTTTTTCATATACAGTTCTATGGTATTTTGCACACAGATGTGTTCACATTTTCTATGAATGGTAAAATAAAAAACTTTAAGCAGCAAACTCAACAAGAAGGGGGGAAAAGCTACAACTTTAGTCCTGCTGAGGCCAAACTTTGTTCAAGAATGTGAAATGACCGGCCTGCATTTCAAAATGTGTTTTTCCATCAGTCCATTTGTCTAAACCTGTCCTGTCTGTTACTTTTGATATTAATTTGTAATTATGTGTCAGCGGATGGGATGTTTAAAAATTATTTCTCCTGTTTTAGCTGTTTTATTTTTTTATTTTAAGCACCTAAAATCTATGAAAAGTGCTCTCCAAATAAAAATGTTGAGTTCAGATCAGTTCAAGTTTTTAATAAGCATTGAAGTAATCATCTGATCTCTCATTTCTCTGCTGGTAGATCAATAACTCCACCTGAATGTGATTGATTGACAGACGACTAGAAGGTTTGGGCTCCACTCACCTCTCTGCAGGATCTGGTCTGGTAGTCGATGTGAAGTTCTTTGTGCTTCTGAACAGCGCCCTCTAGAGACCTCTTCAGATCCAGCGCTCTTCTCAGCAGCTGCTCGTCGGCACGCGACTTTGTGAAAACCTGCAAACGTGAAGATTCTGAGCAGAAAAAACTGGAGCATGAAACAAACTGTGACAAACCAAAGAAGTCTTGTCATTACTGCTGAACATCGGCGGTTTTTGTAACAGAATCTGGTCACTAGTGTTAAAAACCGTCTTCACGTTTATTCTGATGCATCGCTGTCCTCACCTGGACCCAGCCCTGCACAGCTGGAAGGTGTTTGGTTTGGATCAGTTTATGGAGCTCAATCACAGTGGAAACCACCGCCTCGTTGTCTTCTGTCTCCTTCACATGAAGACCTGGAAATTATTTTAAAATAACAAAAACATTTTTTTCTAAGCAAATAAATATCAATACATTTTTTTCACTCATTTAAAGTAAAACAAATACTTATAATACTCAAACATTTTACATAGTAAACTTTAGAAGGCTACATTTGTGAGATGTGTGTATACAGCTCAGTGGTCCAGTGGGAGAGTGTCTGCCCTGAGACTGGGAAGTTGTGGGTTCAAGTCCATGCATTAGGAGGTACTATTTATGACTAAATAAATGTTGTTTTATATCAGAAATCAGCTTCAACACCAATTTAACTCGATTAAATCAGTTTAGAATACATTTTGTCAAATTAAACTGGCCAATCAAGTCTGTCCAATTGTGAAGATTTATCCATATAATTATTGGTTTTAAATACCTTTTCAGTTACAACTAATGCTGGTTTTGTCAGAAAACAATAGGAAACTACTTTGAAAGACAAGTAATATTTCATTTTCTACGAGAACATCCGTTAAAATGTTATTATTTTGTTTTATTCAGACATGTGAAGGTTAAACTCACCAGGACTGAGGTTCAGGTCCAGACTGTAAGCGTGAGAAATGAGCCCAGAGCTCCTCAGAGGCAAACACTCCTCAACAGACTCCTCTTCCTCACTACTTTCTCCTTCCTCACTCCCATCTTTCACTTCACTCCGTCTTTTCTCCTCCTTGTCGTGTTCTTTGTCCTCAGTTCCTTTCTTAGGAGGATCAGAACAATCTGTAAATGTTTTCTCCTCTTCCTCATTTCCTGTATCCTGGTTTTTATTTCCTGCAGGAGTCCGGTTCTCCTCCTCTGGCCCGTCCTCTCTTCCTCGTATTCCTGACTCTGCCTCGACGTCCGTCAGGGCTTTACTGCAGCAGGGCTGCTGGACATCAGGCAGACCCTCGCTGGCCGGCTGAGTGTTTGAGTGGCTGCTGGTGTCCGTCTGGAAATCTGCCACCCCAAACTCGGGCAGGAGAAGCCTCATGCAGGACTCCATCTCTGTGAGCGTCGACTCCATTTCCTGGTAGGACTCTAAAAAAGAAAAGAAGTTTTTAAAGACAGTGAGGAAAAATTTAATCGACAGAAGGAAAATACGCCTCCATTCAACACCAGCTGGAAACTGAGCAGCGTACTGAAAAATCTGCATCTCTCTGGAGTTTACAGATATAAAAGATCCGTCCATGAGGTTCTCACCTTCCATTTCTTTGGCCGCCGCCTCCACTCTGGCTTTGTAGATCCTCTCCATCTTCCTCTGTCTTTCCTCCTCCCTCCTCCTCTCTGCTATCGTCCTTGCTTCGAGATCCTGAAAGTCCACCTGGAAAGAGAAGACGTTGATGTGAGAATCACAGAAAATCCTACAGCAGATTTCGGATCCGTCCTGGAACGCTGCTCTGTCACGTCCTGTCAGGTCAATGTGGGTTTCTGCTGACAGAAGATCTTTGCGAGTTAACCTGACATGCAATAAAAAAAACGTATGATTTATTTGAAAAATTCCAACTTAATCTTTATTAAAATCAGAGGACCATCATATTTCACAAGGTCCGGAATTAGTTAAAATGTATATTTCAAAGCAGCAAACGGTGATCATACCTATTTAAACAAGCATATAAGAAATCAATAGAAGGACTATAAATGCTTCTTTTTAATATTCTCAATACATTTTATTAAAATTTTAACTAGAAATCAGCTACTTCCTTTATTTTTCACTGCACAAAAAAACGTTTTTTTGGAAGAAACGCTTTAGATGTTCGGTCAGGGTTAGTAGAAGACAGGCCTTCAAAAAATACTGCAAATTTATCGTTATCGCAATATCCAGCTCTGCAATATGAATATCGCAAAAGGCGGCAAAGATCGCAATAAATCGTAAACCTTTAATGTGCTAAAACAATCTTATGGCAGCTTAAAGCATTAAACGGATCAAATAAATCCCTTTATGCATTAAACCAATTGCATGGTTTAATGCATGCATGGAAGCGTATAATGTTAAATGTTCGTCACCTGTGTCGACGAGGGTCATTTGGAGTATAATTATAACTGTTGCAATGAAATGCGAATGATGTTTTGTTTATTTTGCTATTTGTTTATGTACCACAAATGACAATATTGATCTCTAATATCGCGAGTCTTCCTCATATCGTGCAGCCCTAGTAGAAGAAAACCATTAATCTGCTGGAAACGACTAAATCTGAAACCCTTAAGGATCATCAGCTCACAGTATCAGATGCATTCTGGATTAGGCTTTTTATATTAAATTGAGTCAAATCATGAAAAATCTTTGTTTTCCTTCGTTACTCCCCGTTAATCGGGTTGATCGGGTGTAATTCTAAAAAGCAAAGACTGCTCATGTTCTCTACCTTTTTAACCTGTTTGAGGAAGTGGTAGCCCAGAGCCAGTTTCTTGTAAGCAGAGCCATAAGAGGCTTGCCATGATTGGACGGTCTGGATGGCCAGTGATCGCAGCTTCTTGGCTACTTCTTTGGGAGGAGGGAGGGGCTGCTCCGTGTCCGTCTCCACAGTCAGCTCCAAGAACTCCTGCAGGAAGACGAGGAGCGAGAACATTTTTAGACACGCAGAAGCTTCACTGAAGCACAAACAGGGGCCAAATTAAGACTGTATTTGGTTTACATTTTGCCTTCCTATCACATACATGAATCCTAAAAGTTTGAGTCTGTTTTTTCTGTGATTTAATTCTAAGTTAAAGCCCACATTAGTAAGGTCACTGAAAGCCATGACCTTACTAAATCTTAACAATAACAAGTAAAACATGAATCACTAACTCTACCTTAAACTGGACTTATGCAGATTAATCACATGTTGGTTTAATAATCCTGAAACATTTCTGATTTGTGGTCTCCCATGACGTAAAACTATTGATCAACCTGAAAGTTGTCGACCAGCAGTGTCCTGAAGTGGTGCGATCTGGAAAAGAGCTCACTGGCGATCTGGAAGGCCGACAGTCGGATCTCGCAGTGGTCTTGGTTGAGCTGAGACATCAGCAAGTGGTACACGTGATCGATGCAGTCATTCGAGACTCTGAAAAAGATTTTAAAAACAAACAAACACTACTTTCTCCCAAACCTGCTGTGAACATTCAGATAAATCGATAAAAACTAACAGAAACATTTTATGGCATTTTTTGATTGTAAAAATACAGTTAAATGCCCACTTTTTCCTACTATTTTAATTCTTACTCTTGCCATTTTTTTCCTGACTTATATTTCTTGTTTGGCTGCTGTAACAACTCAATTTCCCTCCGGGGATCAACAAAACTCCCATTTTATCTTATTTTCATTCATTCATTCATTTTCTTAACCGTTTTTCCCTTTCGGGGTCACGGGGCTGCCAGAGCCTATCCCGGCCACTTGTGGGCGAGGGCAGGGGATGCCCTGGACAGGTCGCCAGTCTGTTGCAGGGTACAATGTCCACAAACAGGCATCCATTCACTCTCACAGTCATACCTATGGTCAATTTAGAGTTGCCAATCAACCTATGAAGCACGTTTTTGGACGTTGGGAGGAAGCCGGAGGTCCCAGAGAAAACCCACGCATGCACGGGGAGAACATGCAAACTCCACACAGAAAGGTCCCCCTTTGTTGTTGTTTTTTATGTCCCCCAGCCGGGACTTGAACCAGGGGCCTTCTTGCTGTGAGGCAAGAGCGCTAACCACTGCACCACCGTGCAGCCTATCTTATCTTATTTGATCCCTATATTTTCTGTATGATTAAAGCACGTGAGTTCCATACTTGCAGATCTTCTTCAGCTCCTTCATTTTGTCCGGGTTAAGTTGAGCCTGTCCAGATGTGGTCAGCTCCTCTATGAGCTCCGCCGTCCTTTCCCTTTGGGGTAACTCCATGACGAACCAGAAACCCTTAGCAAAAAGACTTGAAGCTTATTTTATTAAGTATACTTGACTCATACTTAAGTATATACTAATTTATACTTATACTTGAGTATAAGTATATACTACATCCCAAAGTACATGTAATGTAGGAAGTACAAATACTGAGTACTTCATCAGAATTAATCAGAAAATCCTAAGAATACTATAGATAGTACATAAAAGTTAATATACCTCATTTACGCCTCACTTTTAGTATAGAGACTTATACTTGTAGTACACTTTTATATACTAAACTTAAGGGAAGTTCAAATGGGTTAATTATACGATGAATTATTAAACTCACCTTTATTAATGGGGTTATTTGCTGTCATTTAGATGACATTTTGTGAATTAAGCATGAATGGAAAATGATTACCTTTTTGACACCTGAACTGTCCTAAGGATTCACTCGTTCAATTTTACTATCACAGACTCATTATAATACTTTTTAAATAACCGGTTTATACAGAAACACATTAAAAAGGCTTTTTTTTTAGCCGTTAGAATTATTATCAGTGAATTAGCAGGTTAGCATTTATTTAGCTAACACTGTTTCAGGCACTTACAGGCGGATTCCTCGCGTTTAAATTTCCTTTATTGAAAATATGTCTGATGTTCCTCCATGAGTTTTGGTCTATGCCAGTTCATAGCGCGGTGAATGAACCCAACGTAACGAAAACTCAGAACCGTTTTGTTCTGTTGACATTATTTGATGGTCATGTCGTCGTTTTCCGGTGAGAAAAAACGAAAACTTCCGGTAGGCATTTCAGAGTAAAGGCGTGGCGAAAAAGCGTTACAATTTTTTTTTTAATTCGGCAAACCTTTTACGCTCTAAATGCGCCCTTTTTCTAGTTCACACTCATTCATGGCAAGGTGAATAAAACAAATAAATCAACGAAAACTCTTTACGTTTGGTTCTCTTGACATTATTTAATGATTACTTTCTTTTTTCCGGTAAAACATGGACATTTCCGGTTCGACATTCAGAGTAAAGGCATGGCGAAACAGCATTAACTGGAGTTTCCTGAGTTTGGCAGATCATTTATATTCCATGAACAACTTGAATGTTGCTCGCTAAATGTTTTTTTTTAAATCATAAAATAAATAAGAATGTTTGATTATACAGCCTTCTCACTGATCCATTCAAGTTAATCTTCTACTCCCACTTCATTCTGTGAAGTCATTTGGTTTGCTGGAGCCTATCCCAGCTAATTCAAGGCAAAGCAAGGAAACACCCCGATAGTTTCCCAGTACCTAAACCACCACTTAAAAAAAAAAAAGAAAAATGTAAATATGAAACGATAAAGTTCCCACAGTTGGCACAGGCCAACAATTCATAACCTTTTTTCTATTGTTTTAACAATAACAAACACTGCCCCAAAGAATTGAATATGTGAGATGACTTTTATCATGAAATTCTTTCTTGATCATGTGTGATGCTTGCTTGTGCAGAGAGTAAATCATAAATGTTGCCCATTAAAGCTCCTTTTAAAGACTCAATAACGCCTTTCTTCCCAAATATAAATCAGAAATTGACAGCTGAGATTTCTCTCCAGCACACCAGTGTCTTTGACTTGAGTGCAGTGTTCACATGCCTCTTGTGTGCACTCTCTTGACTGGTAAAGTTCAAATCCGCTCTTCTGTTCATTTCAGTTTGACCTGCAGAGCATCTAGGAGTTCCACCAGTTCTATAAAATAGCCGTTCTCCTCCCCAAGAATTGTTTCTGACTGAATTATGTCCTGGTACTGGAGTCTGAGGGAGTGGAGAGAGCCCGCCAGGGCGCTGTCTGAGCGGTACCGATCCAAACACACTGGAGCCATCGCCAATAAAGCCCGAAGAGCCTGAAACAGAAAAGGAGCCACATCCAAAAGGAAGATTAGATCATTAAACACCCACTGCGATCATAGTTTTTATATTTTCAAAGTGGTCTTTTAAATATGATTATGAGCCAAAATTGAAAACTCTGTGTCGTTATTTGGAAGGGACCATTGGTGCAGAGCAACCCCGCCCCCCTTCCCTTCTCCATTGCTGAAAGTTCTCAGTTTAAACGCTCTAACGCCTACTTACAGACCCTCACATCTTCAACCTAACACTACAGGTGCAGCAAAAATGGTGAGCAACATTGGAGCATATAAAAAAAAAGCTTTTTTTCCAACTGCATTTTTTGTTCTTCCCCTGAACAATTTGAATACAGAAATACTCAGAAATGTAAATGTTAATCTATAATTTTCTTTACATAAGCCATCCATCATCAAAGAAATGGCAGAACATGTTAAAAACACCATTTTCGTGGGAGTGGATCTGTAACTCGTTAAGAACTGCCATGTTTTTTTTTCTGACCTTCTCTCTGTGGTCGTGCTCCGTGGACAGCAGCAGCTGCGGCACCAGACTGCACCAGCCCTTCTCCAACAGCTCCCCCTGCAGGGACACCTGGGAATACTGACGCACGCGCTCCTCATGGGAGGGGTCCTGGACCCAGTCCAGACCTGCCTGTGAGATCAGCTCCTGGTGGCGGACAGGATGGAGGTAAGTCTGACCGCCAGCAGACAAATGAGGAGGGCTGAACGCCAAAGCACCTTTTCACTGATCATATCGTAGAGCATGGTGACGATGCGCGTCTGCATGATTCCCCCCACATCTGCCCTGAACAGCTCCGACAGGACCTGCAGGCCTCCGTGAGAGACGAAGTGCTGCTGAGCAAACGGGAAGTGACGCAGAAGAGACGCCACGGCGAACAGCACCTGAGGCGGGAGCAGTGACAGGCGTGTGTGTGTGAGCTCAGATCAGGTGACATCAACAGGAAGGGGCATTTACCTTCTTCTTAACGCTGACAGGCTGCGCAGTGGCCAGCGTGGTTAAAAGCGTCTGCAGAGCGCCGTTCTCCACCGCTTTCACCTGGACCACCGGGTTACTGCAGCAAAAGACGCCAGTTCAACACGACAACGTCCTGTACAGTTTCTCATTTACTGCCTTCCCTTTTCAACAACCGCTTCCCTAATTGTGTCCAAATATAATATTTGAAAATTCTTCTAAGAAACAAAGAATGTTTGATGTTAGGAGGTTCTTTATCAGAATGATAATTCCTAAAGAAAGAAATTAGATCAGATTTTGGAATACAGGAAGTTAATGTTTTGGTGTTTACATGCTTATAAAATATTTCAATATTAAAACCTGTTCAGTAAATAGAAACTCATTTGTTCTTAAATTTCCAGCAAATATGCCACAAGAAAAGAAAGAAATATGAAATTCATAATTTATTATTATAAGAAAACGTCTGTTAATAAAATAAAAACTGAAATTATTACTTTGAAAGCAGTTTTTAAGGATCTGAAACTAAAGGGAAAAAAAGGAAAAATGATGACATCATAGCAAGAGAGGCCTAAAAGGCCAAAATCCCTTAGGGGCTCTAAAAAGAAAAATGTACACTAACAAAAAGCATGTGTTAGGAATATCCAAAGGAAATTGTAAAACTATTATGGGATGGCCACATTTACATTTTTGCACAAAATCGGAAAATGCTTAGTGACCTTAGCATAATTTCATACAATCTACCAGGTTAACCGAAGTTGTGTTGACCTTTGGGGGAAAAACTACCATAATTTTTTTTTAAATCCCCTTTACTGCCTTCTACAAATTTAAACTCCTCATAGGGTTTTTGATCCACCTCCTCCTAACTGTACCATTATGGTTGTGATAGTTTTCGTTAACTCATTAACCAATCATGTTATTGATTCATTTATTACTCTGTGCTGTCATTTTATGTCGTATGTACCTGCTAACAAACAGGTTTTTACACCAAGTCAGTGCGGATGGATTTGTAATATTTTCCTTTAATCGAATCGAATCAAAATAGTTGGATAAAACATGAATGTTTTTAAGTCTGTAGAATTTAAATGGCGTTCGTGTGGCGAGCTCGCAAAAGTAACGCTCCCCTGGTGTTCTCACATTTTAACTGCCAAATTGTGAAAATTGAATACGTGAATCGCCGGCTGAAGCTGAACAAAATACGACACACAGTATGACTATATTGGGAATGTGGGCGTGGTTAACAGAAAACCTCAGTTGCTAGGGAAATCCAAAAGTTCACTTTTGCAGATTGCTCTAAAAACTAAATAGACCTGTTTGTCACCCCTAAATTGGTTGCTATAGAGATAAAACCAACAAAGAAGTCGGCATTTTGAATTTTTTCATTTTAGTTTCACAGGCTCCTTGTCGGGAGAAAACATCCGATCCTCGGACGTGTTGGTACCTGGACAGAGCAGATCCCAGGACGAAGGCGGAGCTTTCCTGCAGCCTGAAATCGGAGCTGTTCAGCCCGTCCAGGATGAGCTGCAGGCCTCCCATCGAGCACAGAGTTTGAGCGTTGTCCACCTGAAACGCACATGGGGTTTTCTTTTGTCCATCTGCTCCTGATGCTCAACAATTTCAACAAAGAAATGCTCAGAAATGCACATTTAAGCTCAATTTTCTTCCTCCATCATCAGAAAAACAAGAACCCGTTAAGAATATCCGAGTGGGTCTTTAACACGGAGCGTTCCTCACGGCAGCTGGGGAGGACGTTACCTGATGCACCAGATATTCCAGCTCCAGCAGGATGCTGAGTCTCTGCTCGGTGGTGGTGTTGGTGCTGTTCAGCTGGTCCAGCAATCGCCTCATTATCTGCAGAAAAGGAACATTCCTTAGCTGTGGAGGGGAATCCTCTCTATAATATCTTTCTATAAAACGTTGATGCTCTGGATGGATGGAAAAACGTTTTGACATCCAAACAGTGAACACACGGAGGTACCTGAACGTCCGACTCCACCAGCAGGTCCAGTTCAGCCATGTCCTTCTTCAACTCCTCTAAAGGCCGAAACCTGGACGCCAAAGAGTCCTGCGGACGTGAAGATGGTCACGGTTCACAGTTTTACGCGCCTGAAGGCTGCCGCTCATCATATCCTCAGGGATGCTGACCTGAAGGTCCTTGTCTTTGCTCGCCAGGTTCAGCTCCTCCTTCATCTTCTTCATGGCTCTCTTCAGCTCATCAAAGTTGAAGGAGGACTTGGATTCTTCTTCTTCCTCTCTTGGATCAAAACAACAGAACATTTTTGATGAACGCGGGTTTGATCCCCCAGCAGACATTGATGAGTTGGTCGGCACCTGTGCTCCTGGGTCCAGTATTTCAGCTTCTCCTCCCCCAGTCTCACCTCCCTCTCACCCGTCTGCAGATTCAGCCTCACGTGGGAGCCGGCCGGCACCGCCTGACCTGTTTGAAGCCGCGGCGTTACACGGACACGGTAAAAAGAGGAGGAGCTCCTCAGATTGCAGACGCAGAGAGGAACTCAGCTTCCCCTAAGCTCTGGTCAGTATTAGAACAGACATTTCAAATTAAAATCTTCTGGATTTTAGAAGAGCAACAGCGAACACGACCAGGTATTTTATATTTAATCATAACTAAACGTCAAAGCAGAAGGGATATTTGGTTAAAAAAAATATCAGAAGATCTGTTTCTGTTTAATTTAAATAGACAAAAATGATTTTAAAAAGTGTGAAAATTAACATTTTTGAGAAAAAAACAAAAGGAAAAGATTTTGAGTGAACATGTTAACAGCTGTAAACAATGGGGGAAAAATACAATATATAAATCATGTTATCAAAATATCAAAAGTATAGAATTTTAGATTAGATCAAAAGTCCAATCACTTAAAATGTACTTTTATGACTAATAAAAAACTCTTGAATGCCAAACACAGAATGAAAAAAAACAATAATAAAAGTTTCTGAACAAAACCTGGTTTGAGTGTTTGCCACTCCTTATTTGGTTGGACCACCTCCAGGTCATCATCCTCTTCAGTCACCACCTCCTCTTCCTCAGTTCCTCCTCCTCCATCTGTGTTTTCCACTACAGTCAGAGCTCCTTCAGACTGCACAAACAAACAAACAAAAATATTGAAGAAATAGCAACTTCGATATTAATTCCAGGTTTTCTGCGGATAAAGATCCTCGTAAAATCAATCAATCGATTAAAAAAAAGCAGGTTTTATTTATTTTTTCTTAAGTTTTTCAGTTTGTGAGGAGAAACTCCCGCAGATCTCACCTTCTGGCTGTGAATGCTGACAACATGCGAGCAAAGCAGCACGGAGGCAGAAAGCAGGAGGAAACATCTGAGGGAAAGTCCTCTGGCTGGGATGCAAGTCATCGCCATGACAACGGGGAACAGCAGGCCAGGAGTCAGGAGTCAGAGCAGCTCAACATTCCTAAATAAAACAGGGAAGACAAACCCGATTTCCAACATTCAAGGACAGAAATACAGACGTGTATATTTAATTAATATTCTGGCATTTTTCTTACTCTCATAAAAAAAAAGCAGAAAGAAAAACATATATATTTTACTATTTGTCACAGTTGGCTAATGTTAGGGTAGAAGATCGATGTCCATGATAGAGTGAGGTGGAAAAGGATGATTCGCTGTGGCGACCCCTGATGGGGAAAGCCGAAAGAGAAAGAAGAAGTCACTGAAACATTAATGTTCGAGTACTTTCCATCCAAAAATAATCCATAACAATATTTAATATTCTCTGTCTGAGTTACTGAAACTGTTGCATGGTTTTGGCTCCACGAGAAAAACATGATGTGGACGAATGAATCCTTTCAACATAAAGTCCTGCAGCGGTTCTTCTTCTTCTTTTCTGGGTGACGCGCTAAACTGTTGCGGGTTGAATGTGGGGTTAAAAATAAGAGAATTCCTCCGAATAACTCACCTGCTCAACAGCAGCTGGAGGAAAACAAACACTGTTTAACTGTCAGTCCTTCCAAACGCTTCCATCACTTTCCACGCGCCTCTCATTGGTCCACGTTGGTGCTTCGCCTGGTCCGCAACGAAATTTATCTTCAGCACACATGTTCAGCACTGCCACCTACTGGTGTGGCGTAATACTGCAGCTTCAACTAATTTTTGTTGTTTTGTCTTTTAAAATTATGTAACTCAGTTAGAAATTTCAGACAAAGATTTTTGTCCTCTGTCTTTAACCCCTGATCAGTACAGGACAGTTTATTTTATGTTAGGTAAATAAACAAAAGTACAACAAAATAACCAGCTTTAAACTGATCAAAAGAGGTGATTATTCAAAAGGTTTGCGGCCTTAAATTAAAGAAACACCTAAATAGAATATCAAGAGATGGAATGTTTACCCCACTGAATTATATAATCCATTTGTTGTTTTTGGATAGCAAATAAAATGACATGAAAGTGTTGAGGGGCAAAAAAGCATTTAGTCAGCCACCTATTGAAGACCTTCTCCCACTTCAAAGGATTAGAAGGGCCTGTAATTATCATATCAATTATCATAGGAATACCTAAATTAAGAGACAAAAATCCAGAAAAGTTCCAGTTTGTAGATGACCAAATACTTATTTTCCACCACAATTTACAAATAAATTCTTTAAAAATCAGACAATGTGATTTTCTGAATTATTTTTTCTCATTTTGCATCTCATGGTTGAAGTTTGCCTATGCTGAAAATTATAGGCCTCTCATCTTTCTAAGTGGGAGAACTTGCACAATTGGTGGCTGATTAAATACCTTTTTACCCCTCCGTAACTTACTCCTACAAAATATTTTAATTCTTATTGTTCCAGAGGGTTGTCAAGGACCACAGAGTAATTCCTATTGTCAGAATCACTGTCTGACTCTGAACTACCATCTTTCACTGAACCGTCTTTCAAAATAAAGTGAGAGGGCAATGGAGGCTATTCAGAACCACCAGTGATGCATGTTATTGGACCAATAAAAAAAAAGAACTCTACATTTACTAAATACAATAAATCAAATGGGTAAAAATATTCTTTACATATCAATAAGAAAATTGATTTTTTTAAAACTATGATTTTTCTTTTTATCTTCAAAATTCCTTGAATATTTCTAAATCTAAAATAAACGTGTATTAAAAATCTCAATTAAGGAAAATTATGAAAAAAATGATGTAAAAAAAAGAAACAAATTTCTAATGGTTAACTTAAGACATTCAGCCTAATTTGATGGAGGACAAACGCTGCGTTCAGGTTTAGTTGGAAATATTTTAATAGGATTAAGTACAACGAAGACATGAAACAAAAAGAAAAAAAAACAGCAATATTGAATTTTTAAAGTGAGTCATAGCAGCGTTGGTTCACATCCTGCAACACTTCTACTGCTGAGCGCACTGGTTCTCCATGCTGCTGCTGGACGTGACGTGGATCGTCTCCACGGGTTTCCTCTTCCTCGCCACCGCTTTGTTCTGCGGGAGGTTCTCGTCCGGCTCCGTCTTGACTTTCAGGTCAGCCGGAGCAGAGCTGGAGAAACAACAGACGGTAATCAGCACGGTCTTCATCGGGGAACCAGGCACTGAGCGGACGCACACACGGCGGACCTGGGGTTTGGAGCCACAACACCGTCGTCTTCGCTGATCCTCACACACTTGGCGGGCCGCGGCTCCGGGTCTGAAGAGGAGCGTGTCAGATGAGCATTCGTGATTCGTCTTGGTTCCTGCAGCGAGTGCAGTGTGCTCACCGTGTGTGGAGGTCTTCATCTCCGTAGGGCAGATGCTTGCCTCAGCATCTTCCCTCTTAATGTTTGACGCCACGGCAACCACCTGCTGGGCTTTGTCGCAGGAGCTCTCCTCAGGGGGGGGCAGGACGTCGACGGGAAGTTTCTCCTTCTTTCTCTTTTGGGGGTTCCTCTTCCCGTCTGTGAGGGGACAGGAGATTGCAGCAGTTCTGCGGAGGCGGGGCAGCAGAGGCTGAACCCCTGAGCGCGTTCTCACCGTTGGGCTCGTATTTGTGCTGAAGCTCCTCAATGCGCAGCTGCAGTTTGATCTTGTCACTTTGAGCCTGTCGACACAAAGAGTTGGAACCGAATGAAAACCCGTTTTAGTGTCAGAAAAAGCCCTGCGAACGGTTAGAGACAAAACCCGACAGAAACAGAGAAAAGAGCGGAGGGTTCCTTGTCAGACGATGGATGTGATGCAATTTCATAAATGTACTCATGTAAAGTTGAGAGTTCTGGGTTAAAGGAGAACGCTCTAGAAAACTGCTCCAACAGCTGCTTTCAAAGATTTGCTAATAGGACTACCAGAGATTGTGTATGAAAATGACAAAAACAAACCGCGTATGAAGCCAGTTTAAAAGTGTCAAATTCTCACACGTTTAGATTCTGCTAAGACCAACTCTGATCAACTTCTGATGTTGATTTCAGCCAGAATATAAAATAAAAAAAAGTCATTTTCAAGGACATAGCAACCGTCCTTTCCCTCCCCATTGCTGAGAGCTCTCTGTTTACACCCTCTCCCACTAGCCTACAGCCCCTCAAACCCTGCAACATAAACAGTTTAGATCCAGATTCCAGCTCAGACAAGGAAAATAAACTCAAATACAGTTTTAACCTTAATTATCTTTCTATATGTCCTCCATCATCAGGAAAATGCTACAAGAACGCGATTAAAAACACAGTTTTCCATCAGAGTGGGTCTTCAAAGGCAGCTGGTGGGACGGTGGCGGCGCCAGGAGCAGCGAGCTCTCAGAGGGTTCACCTGTTTGAGCAGCCGCTCCGATGTGAAGAGCTTCCTCTCCAGCTCCAGGGCCCTCTGGCTCTCTGACAGAGACTTCATCCTCTGCAAGGACAGCTCGTCCCCCAGGCGCTCTGCGTCCTTACTGAAGGCACAAACGCAGGTGAGCACAGATCTGTCAGAGATTCTGTGATCCAGAAACAAAAGCCAGCAGACTCTGTCCTTTATGAGGAGCTGCTAAAAGAAGAAGAGAAGCGTCTGGATTCAGGAGTGGAATCTTCCTCCAGAGGATGCTTCCCCTTTGTAATCTTTTTACTCTGATTACTTCAGGGATGAAGCTGCAGGATTGCTGCTGAAAAACGGGGTGGAGAATTGAAGAAGAAGAAGAAGAAGAAGAAGGGTGGTGCCGTGAGAAGACGAGAGGTGAAGGACTCACACAGTGTCGCTGAGCTTCATCTTCAGCAGGTCAGTGTAGTACGTTTCATCCCGACCGTCGCCTGCATCTGCCGGGGCGGGGTTTGAGGGCTGGGACTTCAGCAACATCTACACACACACACAAACGGGCTTTTTGATCCAAAACATCCTTGCAGAACAGTCTTTGTTTTTTCAGCTCACCTCCACCTTCTCCAGCCTCTGCAGTTTGGTCATCAGGTTATGGATCTCGCTGTTTTTCTCCGACAGCATGGACTGCAGCCTCTCCAGCTGAGCTGGGTCAGCTCGCGATCCCTGCAGCTGCATCAGGGTTGCAATTTGGACCTGCAGAACCAAAGAACAGAACGTGCTCGTCTGTCAGGAGACGGCGGAGACGTGGACGGGGAAGCTGCAGCTCCTGCCCGCTCGCTCGCTCGCCTTCATGCGCTGCATCTGCTGTTTGCTGAAGGCGTGCAGCTTCTGCAGCGACTGGTGCTGGACCTTCATGCTGATGAGCTGCCTCTCCATCTCAGCTCTGCGATCCTCCAGCTGGAAAGCAACAAGCATTCATCACTTGTTGTCCCAGTTTTGCTTTGCGACACACACTGAAACAAAGCGATGCACGTCTTCACCTCGGCAAACAGAGAATTCCCTTTCCGGTTTGGATCCTGAGCCTCCCGAAGAGCCTGATCCAGCTGGACCTGCAGGTCCCGGTTCAGCTCACGACATTTCTGCGCAGAAGACGCCAAGCATGGGGAAGATTTTAGAAGAATTAGGGGGAAACTCCTGAAGTGTCAGAGTGGAATCTTCACCTCCAGAGCATTAAACCAGGAAACGGCTTCTTTTTCTCTTTCCTCCTTCTCTTCTGTGACTCGCTGAAGCTGCCGCTGCAGGGTGCAAACAGCCAGTTCCAGCTGCTGCTGCTGGTACCGAGACTCCTGAACGTCCTGCTCCAACTCTGCCTGCGGCACAAAAACAGATCACTGCACTCCAGAACACAAGATTCAGGAAAAACTAAATAAAAACTAAATCAGAACCTTTCATGAAAAGCTAGATTTTTTAGCAAAGATTGGGTTAGTTCCAGCAGCTTCCAGCTTAAGTGCTGCCTCCCCTCACCTTCACGGTCTCCAGCTCCATCACCTTCAGCTGCCCCTCCATCATCTCAGACGTCATGGAGCTCTGGGTCTGTTCGTTCAAAGCTCGAAGCTCCTCCATCTTGTTGTTGAGCGTCTCCGTCTGCACCTCCAGCTTGTGGATCAGCTGCTTTTCGTTCAGCTGGGATTTATCCAGATCCGACTGCAACCTGAGCAGCTGAGGCGGCACAGAGAAGCACAACAGCCGCGTCATCGCTGGCAAAGACAGGATGGCGGTTGTGGAGACGAGTGTCCAAGGGATACAAAATACTTTGCTTTCATTAGACCGGACTCGTTTCAGGTGAAAATACGTCGCAACCATTCTGCTCTGGACTACCCGTGACTCCACTGGCTCGGAGTCGCAGGTTTCTAGCAAGTCAACTTAATGCGCATTTGCTTTATGCAGATTTATTTAACTTCACTAGATTCTCAGGAGCCCCATGGAAAGCTGACAGTTCAGTTCATCATCTAAGAAACTTCTATGGACTTCAGTGTTGTTAATTGTCCAAGTGTAGTTTAAAGAAAAGCTCGTTATTCATTAGGTTTTTCCCATCAATGGCAAAAGAGTTTTATTAGGTTTCCACAGGCTCCAGCTGACAGATGTTGTACCTTGTTGTGCAGCTCGCTCTGTGCAGAGCTGTGGCTCCTTTCCAGATGTTGCTGTTGGTTTTGAAGCTGCTGTTTCTGCTGGTTCTTAAAGGACTCGTAGTCCGACTGAAGCGACTCCAGCATCCGGGTCTTCAGTTCTACCTCCCTCTGCAACGAGTACTTCTCCTGCTCAAGAGCCTGTCAAACCAACAAAAGCCCATTTTCTTGTCAACCACGCCCCCTTGCATTTGCTACAACCGCACTGAGAACATAAATGTTTATTTATGGATTCTATTTGACCTCGAGTGCGTTGGTCATCTCTATTCTCTGCTCTTCCAGCTTGCTTTGCAGCTCCATCTGCTGGTTAAGAAGATCCAAACCAGCTTGACCGGCTTTATGGACCAGCTCCTCCTTCTCCCGCAGCTGGATCTTCAACAGCTGGATTTCGTCCTCTGCTGCCATCTGGACAAAATTATGACGTTTGTTTACATTCTGATGGAATGCACATTTCTTATCTATAAGATAAATCACCAATATACCCGAATATTTGTAATTAAATGACATATAATTAGTCTGACAGTTGTGTCATGTAATTCCGGGTTAGTACCGCTAGGGGGAGACAATATCTGCTTCAGAAACCTGTTTTCCAGTTTTTTTAAGCAGTCAAAAACAGGTTTAAAAATAAATGTATGGTAAGACTTAAGTGAAACAGCTAATTAGTTGCTAAAGGCTTTGATTGGATTTCAACAAATCGGCGCCTTAATGACACGAAGGAAGGACGGAACGCCGCGGTTAACATTTATTTGTAGTTTTTTACTTTTTAGTTCTGATATTAAAATATCGACATATAGCTCAATTAAAAAATGCGTGAGGGATTATAGTTGTACATTTAAACATTTACAAGTTAAACGCTGTTTTTAAAACGCAAATATATTCGATTACCAAAGCAATTGTTAACGTTTACTTAGTCGATGTTTTGAATATGCGACGCTAGCTACGGTTTAAAAATGAACGCTGAATCATTTTCCTACATTAAACCAGATAAATTATACCTTTAAATTAAAGATTAATTTTGAGGAATTATATTTCAACCAAGTACTTTACCTTTTTCAAAAACGTCTCAAACCGCCACTGTTTAAATTCAGGTCCCAAGTTATCGCGATATCTTGCTTGAACAGACGTTGGTGAGGTCAATCAGAGCGCCCCCTGTCGTCTCGGCAGTGCAAATGCAGCCGTTTTTGTAGTTTATATGTATGCAGTAACCATGGTTTAAAAAAAGTTTAATCACAAAATACTTATACTTATTTAGTTTATTTCTACTTTGTCCCAACAGTATATTTTTCTATGTAATTGCATCTTAAATACATTTACCTTTATACATTCCAATTTATGCTCAGCAAAAAAAAAAAGACAAAATCACGAGTTGGTTTCTTAAAATACTTCTGTTTTAGTAAAAATTCAAAGCATTAATTAATTTTCCAAATAGCACCATTATCCACATTCAAATGTGATACAGTGTTTGTGTGATTGGTGTGGTAAAAAACATGTTTAAATGTATTTTCTAACAATGAAATGACCCATAAATGCTGCGTGGTTTAACACTTTTTCACTTTTACTTTTTTTTTTTTTATGTGTGCTGATTCGGAGCCTGCAGGTAATGTGCAAAAATAAGACACGGCAAGTTTCCATAACTTCAGTATAATCGATCCTTCACAACATTCAATCCATGGAATTACACTCTAGGCAAACTTTCATGAAGCTCAAATCAGATTCATACATGATTTTCACAGCTAGCTGAGAATCATATCGTCTCTTTTACTCCCTGGAAAAGAAGGTCTTCAGGTGTTTGGTCAGCTGATGCTTTCATAGAGCGTTTTCACACCGTGATCCAAAACTAATAGTGTTTTAAAAATGACATTTCTGTGAAAACAAACCATCTCAAACAACAAAGACAGAGCGGCTTTGTTATTGTATTTACAGGGAATCGTTTTATTTTCTCCTCAAGCTGCAGCAATGGAGGCGTCCTCTGGCTGTCGACCCTGAGGCTGAAGACGGAGAAACACATTTAGGATTTGGACAAAAGCTTTGAATGTGAGCTTCTGCTGCGGGTTACCTTTACAAAGATCCGCTGTGGCAGGAAGCGTTTTAGTGCTTGTGTGTTGGAGCTCTGGCAGCGCGGCAGGTTGATGTTGAGCTGGGGTAGTGTTTGGTAGCCGGCCATGAGGGGGTAATAGTTATACAGCATTTGCTGTTCTGTGCCCGGGAGAATACGAAGACGCACCTGCACATCAACACGGCATCAGACCGGTTATTAAAGACGGTAAAAGAGCAGACGTTTCACCAAAACCTCTTCTGTAGAAGAGAATGAAGCCCCATTTGTTTTCAGGATTTGTTGTTAAATGATCCAAAACAACAGTGATGTTTATGTTTTGGTTACTAAGTTATTAACCAGGAAGTTGAGAGAAAAAACTTTGTGACTTTCTGTTATGTTTGGTTGATTCTCTTCTAAGGAAAGATATAAACGAGTAAATACATATTTGTATTTCCAAACATACAGTAAAAAGACAAACGTATAGCAACCATTTGAACATAACATGTGGACCAGTAAGAATGGTGGTTTGATATGTGAATCGCAGTCAAAGTAACGACCTACAGCCCAGAAAAATGGGTTCGGATCCGGCCGTACCTGTTTGAGTCCAGAGAACATGAAGGCGTCCGACGGTTCGACGGCCATCTCCACCTCCTGCACCAGAGATGTTCTGTTCTCGATGTGGTAACGGACTGGAAGAGACTCTCGGACTCGCCCGAACGACGGCAAGTCTGCTCTCAAACCAAAGCAGGAGAAAAAAACGTGACAGCATTTTTAGTCAACAACACCGTTACTACACTCAAAGAAAGGCAAAATATGTTGGAAAACAATGATGAAATCCCTACTTTGAGTCCAGATCAACACCAACCTGCATAAATGTAGACGGGAACCGACTCCAGAATGATGTGAGGTAGAGTGACGGTCGTTTGGATGAGCGGACCGTCTGGATTGGAAGACTGCCTGTTTGGCAGAGAAAAACCTCTGAAGATTCCTTAAAAACAACCTGTTCAAGCACGATAGTGGGCGTGAGCTTACCTCCTCCAGGAGATGAGGTACTGTCCTGTGGCCACCGTGTTGTTGTCGTTGGTCCCCGGCGGACATCGCAGACAGAAGCACTCGGTGGCACACTCGGCCGTCTGCAGAACAACTGAGCACAGACATCAGGGTTCAACCAGAGGGCCGCTGCATGGGGCAGATTTCACAGCAGAGGAGACTGCGGAACCTTCTTGAAGCTGCGACTGGAGCTGCGGCGTGTTGCTGGTCAGCGTGAGCAGCTGCAGAGACGAGGAGGCCAGCAGGAGAGGCCACGGAGACGACGAAACCACGTCCGTCAACAGCAGGAAGGGGATGTCCACTGCAACCCGGTCCAGCGGCTCAAACTGCAGAAGATCCCAGAATTCAAAGGGATTTGAAAAACTCCCGTTTGGACCAACAACCTCAACATGTTCCTGCTGATTTTTCACTACCAAACAGCAACACACCTTTGTGGACACAAACTTGACGGATACGTCAAATGGAACCAGCGTGTCTATAGTGACCGTCTCATCCTGAACAGAAAACAGAAAAACCGAAGATCAATAATCCGTCAAAGACTGAAGGACTAAATCAAGAGGTGACCAGGTTCTCCACCTTGTGACATTTGCAGATGATCTGCCGTCCTTCCACTGCTGTGTCAACACTGTAGGCCACGTGGAACAAGAAGACCCGGGGTCCAGTTGACCCACACCTGAAGTATATACATTTCTCCAGCTGGACACAGAAAGGAAAACCCTCAGCGGTTGTGAGGAGGACTGCGCTGGCAGACGTGCAACGTGCTCTGGTCTTTTTTTGTGTACCGTTCCGCCGGGTTGCAGGTCCCCCAGAGGCACATCGGGAAGCAGAGACGCAGCAGAATCGTCACAAACCTTGGAGGCGTCGAGGGTCACGTGGGTGGTCTGGCTGAGGTTAGCGTCCTGTCCTGGAGAAGGCACGTGTGAAAGGACATTGAGGGGATTTGAAATGTCCACATCCCGTAAAGTAATGTCTCCCGTGTACCGGTACCACGGATCGGTACACGGGGACCATCCGCTACTTTCTTAAAGCAGCTGCTCCTGCCGCTGAACGGAAACCCTCAAGCTAGCAGAGTTAACAACAGAAAACAAAGTTCCTTTTGGCAGAAAAGAGCCAGAGCGGAAACAGGAGAAGAGCCTTGGACTTCAAAATAAAAGAAATCTGCATTTAACAGATAAAAACCAGGAGTCTTTACTCTTAAATATGGATTTATTCTGACAGATGTTCCTACAGACCATGATAATAATGTATAATATTCAGGAACCAGCTGTTTTGGGTATCGTGGATGCTGCTAATAAAGTTGTTCACGCGGCAGATTCACATTTATGATTATATTTAGAAAATACCTGTTTTAGTGACCTTTTTCTTTTAGAAATTAAAAGTCAGGTGAGACTAACGATTTTTTTAGCTTCCACTTTGACAGTTATGGGTCAAGGGTAAATTTTTATCACATTTAAATAGTTCCAACACAAAATCTAGAGTGCAATTAAAGTTGAAAGCAGCTGCAGATATTTAACAGAGGACGAAAATAAACTTTACCCTGAAAGGTTAAGAGAAACTGGAATCTAAAGAGCATTAAAAAGAAAATATTGGATAAGCCCTTTTAGCCTCATAAACCCAGTCCATGAAAATATTGTCCGACATTGAGCCGCTGGAGAAGAAGAAAGAACTACAAGAAACAGCGACTGGTGCGTTTAGGTTGGAAGCTTCTGTTGCTGGAAGCCGGTTTGTTTTGTGTGATCTCAGAATCCATGGATGATCAGGGATTCTTGTGCCGTTTGTCTTTACCTGGCTTCAGACCCGTTGTCAGCTGCACATCTCTGGCCACGGCGTCCTCCTGTGATTGGACGGCGAGGCGGATGCAGTACATCTCGTTGGTGAGGATGGGAGGCTGGTGGCTCAGAACCACGGAGATCTTTGGGACTCTGGAGATGATCCTGCACGGAAACAAAATCAGTGCAGGGATGAAACCAAGTGCTTCCTGCCGCTGGATTGTTCTGGTTCCTAACCCAGTCGCCTACATGGTGCTGTTCTGCAGAGTGATGCCGTCCCAGTCGAGCTCCGGATGCGCCTCGTTGCCGCGCGCCCAGCGCCGCGAGGACCTGCTGGACTGCAGGGCTTCGTGAGCGGAGGCGGCGTCTCCCCCCGCCCCCCTCCAGCTCAGGAACACGCAGCGGCCGTTGTCGCTGCCCATCATCAGCTCGATGCCCGTTATCTGCATCATCGACATCGGTTAACCGCCGCTCTCCAGCTCTAAGTTTCACGCACACAGACCGCGGCTTACCTCAATCTTCTTCCCAACATCCTCCGTCTTTGCCACAAAGCTAAAACGGTAGCGTTTGGGTTTCCCCGGCAACAGCGTCATGTCCTCCTGACCGGACGATTCAGCCACACACCACTGGTTGTACTCCTGCAAGAACAAAAACAATCGTTTGGACATCAAGCTGACGGACGAAAGATTCTTTCAAACTTTCCAACTATTACAGATGAATCTCCATCACATACAGTTCAACCACCATCCTCATCGAACCTCGACATCTCAGCCGGTTTTCCTCAAAGGGAAAAAAAACCCTCACTTTTGATCAAGGACCTAAACCCTTTTGACTTCCTGTTTAAATAAAGCTGTGAGGAACAAAGGAGTAATGGCAGGGGCGATGATGATGTTCTTGACAGAAATGGGGATGATCCTGTTTGAGCGCCACAATAAAACGTCTTTAAAAAGCATTTAGAGAAGATAAACGTTCAAGTTCATTCTTTGCTTCTTAAGTTTGTTTCTGCAGTTTAGGAGCCAATGCAGTAAAAAAAATAACAACAAAATCTAACAACATCATTTAAAGAAACCACCAGCATTTAGAGCAAAGTTAGCCGTATTCACATTTGATTTTAACTCGTCTTAAACCTGTTAAACAACATTATAACGAGCAGCATCAGAAGGACACTTTGTTTCAAATCTAAAGGAAAAAGAATTCAAATAAACACATGAGCTGCCACCTTTATAGCATATATAGCAAGACATTTGTAACGTGTCTGTGTTTGTCTGTAAAGGTAATAAAAAATATCACTTTTTTTAATAACCTTCTTATTTTACTTACCAAAAAGCTGGCATTTTGAGGTAACCCTAATCTACCTTAACAGAACACAAGACTTTATGACTTCAAATGCATAAGAATGTGTAAAACTTTTCTCCACGTTTCTCTACACAATCATAAAAAACACATTAGGTTGCTTTAGCAGCGCCTGGGTTGCTGTCCGTGGTGCTGAAATGAGGGGAGCAGACCACCTGCTTCATTGATGATGTGTTTATCAATTAAAACTCATCAATAACTGTATGGTCAAACAATCTGTCTGCATAGATGAACTCCTTTTTCAAAATTTTTTTTGCAACAGCAAGGTGTAAAAGCATTGCTGGTGTGGTAGAAATAAAAAATTAAAAACAAAAACCCCAAAACTATCTAAACAATGCTAAACTTTATAATGTTAATAAAGTCCCACCTGTTAAATTTAAAGACTGAAGAAGTTAAATAACTTTTATGAGCAGGCTGTAGACTTGTTAACTCCTAATACTGGTCCGAACATTTCTATAATCAGCCTTAAAATGATCAGTTTGCAGACAGATGCCATCATACGGGCGTCATTTTGGCCCTGCAGTGTGCTCTGGTACCCCTGGTTAGAAAGCACAGACGTAAAAATAAAAACCTGCGGATCCTCCCACCCCTTCTTTATATGATATTTCAGAAGGATGTCGTTTCATTCTGTGGGTTAAGGAAGGGTGTATTTCTATGATTGTTGGGTTCTGCTCTTTTGGTTTTAGGATGTAATCATACAGGAAGAATTCAGTGGAAACAAGGCAGCTGCAATCCTGTCACTGTTAGTTTTGACGTGTTTAAAGCAATAAAATGTGCTTCTCAATCCAGTTTCATGCACAACTGTCACTGTGCAAAATGTGCACAGTAAATTTTAAACCGATAATGAACAGAAACACCCGAAGGATCTGCGATTAAACATCACAAATTCTGCTTCTGTGATAGAAAAGTTACGTTTATTAAACTAAAACGGATGAATCGGTTTAAACCTGGACGCCCCGGTTTGTTGTCTGGACTTTACCTGGTTGCTCAGGCTGACTGACAGCTTGTTGAAGGACACGGGATGAGGACAGTCGGCCCGGACGAAGACCTGCAGCTGGATGGGCTGGTCCACATGGAAACTGGGAGACTGGAATTTAGCCTTACATTGGACTGATGGAGGAAAACATCAAAAATGAAAACAAACACATTTGGGATTTTTAAATCATCGTGAAAAGGTTATCCTTTAAGGTTGGAAAGTTCCCTGACTGAATGGGATGTAGTCCTGAACTTCTATCGTCATCTCATTGGACCCAGCCAGAGCCATGCGGTCGGTCCACAGCGACCTGGCAGCGCCGACAGAAGACGGGTCACAGTCCGGCTCGGGTTCAGGCACGTCGTTCTGAAAACGACATAAACAAAAACACACATGGAGGAATCCTGATGAAGACTTTGTTTTGGCCGTAAATGTGTTTTGCTCACCATCAAAACTTTGAGGAGGTTCTTCTCAATCCTCGACTTTTGCTCCTCGTTCAAATCAGAGGCTGCGACACAAACATTCACAAAATGAAGCGTTCCTGTTGTCGTGTGCCCGTCGGACGGCAGGAGTGTTGAGAACGGATGACTGACCTCTGCCCAGCAGCTCCATGCAATAGAGGATGTAGTCCTTCACGCTGGCCATCAGATAAGCGCAGCGCAGAGCGGTGCTCAGGATGTCGGTCAGCAGAGCGCACCATCGCTCCGTGCGATAATCACACATCACATAGTCCAGCAGCCTGGTAACAGCACACACAGTTCATCGGCTTTCACCCGACCCCGGCGTAACGGGTTCAACTTGAACTGCGCTGGACTTACTTAAAGGCTTTGGTATAATCTTTTGCATGATAGTATTCCTCTCCCATCTGCACCACTGTGACGACAACAGACAGCACAAAAAAATGTTAAAAACATTTTTTTAATAACAGGAAACCTGAAAGTGTTTCTACGTACTCAGGTGACTCTTCATTCGAGGGCACTTGTACTTCTTGAATTGGGCCACAGCGTTACCGAGGAGCGCTATAATCAGCTCCTGACAGGGAAACACAGAGAGGGAAGCAGCTTTTACGGCGTAGAATTACATTTATTCTTTATTGATCTGAAGCCTTTGCTGTCCGGCAACTGAAAATGAACAATGTGGCAAAATATTCCCAGAATAATCAGAGAATAATGGCTTCAATATGGCCAAAAAGGCTAACATTTTACTATATGTCCTAAATAAAACAAGGAAAGGCAATAAGTGCACTTGATTCAGCCACTTACAGAATGCGGTACATCTCGTTCCTTGATTTGCAGAGCGAGAATTCCCAATTTCTCCTTCTCTGCGTCCTGCGGGTCGATACCTGGAGAGAGAGTAAAGGCCAGATTTCCATGAAGCTCCCTCCCCTCTAGGGACGAGTACCAAAACTCAGTACAGTACCGTTGTACACAGAACTACCGGCATCAGATAAAAACGCAGATTTCTGTGTTTCACTTTTGGACAAGTTTATTCAGCATCGCTGTATAATTCTGGCCAAACGTTTGACCTTTCCAGCGATTGTGGGCAGGATAATTTAAGAATGGGGGTAAGCGGTGAGGGTGGAGCTTAAGTCAAAATGCTGAAGCGAGAAAGGTTTGTACTTCACAGCAACAGATTCGACTTTATGGATAAAAGTGACGTGCACAATGAATCTAAACCCCATCCCTACTTGACTCTGCATGAGAAAATGCTCGCTCGTACTCTGATGTCCTTGTCTCCAGGGCCGCTGGCCGTAGAAGTCCAGCCCTCCGCTCTGGGTGTCCAGTGGGTCGGGAGAAGGATAACATGCTCCAGCCTTTAAGGATCAAGCAGTTTAATAAATGGACATATGATCTTAAAATGAATTTCACATGTGAAAAGTTTTGCGACATCTCCGTACAAAATCTACATTCTAAGGCTGAATTTATGATGCGTTTGCAGCTGATTTATAATATGATCGTGACACAGGAGGTGCTTGTTTTTGTGGGTAAACGCGCCACCTGACAGAGCTGGTGAGCCAGCTGCTTCCTGTCCTGAGTGTAACAGGCAGCCTGCTGGTAGTAGAAACCAGGGTTCTGGGTCTGGATGGCTGTCAGACCCAGCTTTATGGCCTCGTCGAACAGCTCACCAAACGACTGGAACCTGGTGGGAAATAAAGAGCAGGAGTCGGTCAAGATGTCAGAAATCCTTAGAAGAGAGTAGATGTAAAGGAAAACACTGAACAAAAACGCTCAGAAAACGATCTTCAATCCAAAACTCTGATTATTTTTAAATTGCTAGTACTGTTTGACAGTAAAACCCCACGACTGAGCATAAGAAAACCTCATTGAATTTCAATTTTTGAATGTTTTATTGTGTTTTTACTTATTTTTTTCAATGTGCAAGTGTTGCTAAATGTTAGCATCTGGCTGCTATTGAATTAAAGATGCCATCCATCCGTCTGGTTCAACAGTAATCTGATGCTTTCTCCAACATGATGCATCCAATTAACAAGTGAAACTAAATCTTGCACACTAATATTTAATGATTCCCACCGCTAAAAAATGGCACAACCGTTTTACTTTGATCACTTCAAAATAACCCTTTAACACTGTTAACACACAGTCTATTGGAACTCTTTGACCGTTAATGCGATTAATGTGAATCGGCTGATTCTGACGCTGAAGAAAAAAGTGGCTTTTCATGTCAGCTTTGCACTGATATGCAACACATTACTAACACAAAGTGTTGAACATCGGTGCTTTTCTCTGCTTCAGAATGGCGTTCATTGCATGAACGGTTGAAGAGTTGCGGTGGTTGAAAGAGTTAAAGCGCAGACTTTCCCCACTGTGCAGCCAGTGTTTTGTTCTTACTGTTTGGACATCCAGGCAGAGTGCTCGAAGGCCAGCTCGGCACAGCCGATCTTCTTCTTGCACTGGTCCATGTGTTTCCTGAACTGAGCTATTGCATCCAGAGGAGTGTTGTGCTGGAAACACAGGCGGCAGATCTGCAACACAGACACAGAGGAGGAAAGGAAATGGGGTCAGATTGGTAAAGCCTTCATCACTGACTGTATATGGGAACTGGACTGAGTGACCCCCTGGGCCCAGGCGTTCTCTAAACAGGAAGTACCCGATGGCTCCATGAAGCCAAATTCCTGTGACAGCTATTACTCCGTCATTCTATTGGTCAGAATAACAATTCTTGCTCTGATCATTTTTTTTAACTTAATCCTTGATAATCACCATTTTTTTTATTTGATTTTTTTTTTCTGTAGCTCAAATTTTTCAAATCATAAACAGGCCAATCAGACGCCTCAATATAAGTAGGCGGAGCCTGCTGATCCCTTTGGCCAGTATTCGAAGCGTTGGTGTTGCCCACTTTCAAGTGGAAGGGGCGTTGACTTCCAACAATCTCACTCCTGATTGGAGACGGTGGTCGCCATAGAAACTAACCCCTAACCCCTAAAGATACACTTCTCCCATAGGGCTAAAGTTGCCCTTTTTCTTTTAAACCATTGCCATCCCCGGCAGACGATATACCTTATAGTTGATGAATCCAGCCATGGTTTTGATCTCCAGCATGTTGGTCTCATGCGCCCTGAGCTCATGAACCAGACTGTACGCCGTTCTGTAGTATCTGCAGCCACAACAGTTACAGAAGTCAATCACAAAGCGGCAAAGAGTTGGTGAGGATGAACATTAACTCCCAACTATGTTATGCTGTGAATTTTATTTTTGAAGTTTGACTGTTTTGGGGTTTTTATGAGAATCTGAAATGAAAAAGCCGTCCTTGTGTCTTCTCAGTGCTGCTTTTCCACTCTTGAACCATCTTTTTAAATGAGCAGCTTTTGCTTCAGAACAAATATATATATCTATTTTTATTACTGCCATATGACACAACGTTAAACTAAAATTTAAAACAGTTGGGATAACCTCAAAATCAGCATCAGAGGTCTGGTTTCACTTTGGTTTGAAGTTCCTCTCCGATCATCTTCTGATCCATTTTCAAAGCGTTTCCAGTGGTCTTTTAATTAGGATTATGCTATTTTTAGCCAAAAACTGTTGATTTCTAGGATATATTTTCAGCATAGCGGCAGGAGTTCATTAGAAATTTGCCACTGAGTTGTGGGCGGGACCAATGGCTCGGAGCCATCCCGCCCCCCATCCCCTCCCCGTTCCTGAGGGCTTGGAGCGGGGAGCTTGTGGCCCGCATGTATGGAGTCCTATACTGTTCATAATTAAATAAATAAATATTTGATTAAATAAATAAATGTGACCTCATGCAAATACACAGTCAACCAATAAATCTCTTATAAATATATAAAAAGACCATGAAATGGTGAAAAACCTGCACACTGATTTTAAATTAGCCATTATATTATTCAATATATTTCATTTTGCTTTAAAAACCTGTTCATTATTTTAAAAAAGCCTTTTAAAATATTCATTTTATTCATGTTGAATATTATTATAATTCTACTTCTTTTTTCAAAACCTTGGATTTCAAAATCAATATTTTCCAAAGTAGCTTTGTTTTTATTTCATGTTGCTGTTTTTCACAATGGCGTATTTATTTCATAATGAGCTTTTTCAGCAGAATGGGTCTATCTGTCAATCAAACCAGACAAGGCAGAGACACTTTTGTGATTGGCTATTCCTTTACTCAGACATAAGCAGCAGCACCCCGACTACATCGATCAAAGATGCTTCAGTGAACGTGACGGCGCGATGCCCACTCCTCAACACTAGGGGGAGTATGCACCTCAACACATCCACAGTGTTACCAGGAATTGGGCAGTTTTTGTTCTAAATTTGCGGATAAAAGTGGCTTTGGGCGAGTGTGCATAATTCGGGTGATTTTGTGGTCGGCTCTGCAATTTTCATCTTCTCATGAACATCTAGTAGTGGCCTAAGTTAGGCTGAGTGGCTGTTGGACTTTCACAAAACTTCTGTGAACTGGAGTTCATTAAACACACCATGCCGCGTGTGGGAGGAGCTAGCAGCTAATGCTTTAGCCTGATAGCCACTTGGAGCGATTGCCTGTGTTTATCTCACTTAAAATGCATGGATGCACAATGCTCACGGAGAATGTTAAGAGATCAGGTTTATTTATTTGGAATAGTTCCACAACAATGTTTCCATGTTTGAGTTCATGAGATCATCCCGGAGAGTCTTCAGCTGCTGCAGTCAAACTATGTCTGTTACGTATAAATCAGAGCGCCCAGCGCAAAAAGTGTGTGTGAGCGCAAGTTAAGGGTCTGTTGTTCAGTTCGCCGGAAAAGTAATAATAAAAAAGTATATCCAAAGTATAGAGACTGATTCTATTAATAACCAGCTCTGAGAGGTCTGAACGGGGAAGTGATCCCAAATCAAACCCCGGATCTCCGCTGCGTTTACAACCAGAAAGAGAAACTTTCGCAGGAAAGGTTCAACATTTTCCCCAAGAGGGGAAAAAAACAAAGGACCTGATTCATAATCATTGTCTCAATGAAAATAGAAAAAATATCATAAGGTTCAGGAGGCCCGAGCAGGCTTGTTCCCATATCCACTGCTGTCTGGTCCGACTCTCCGTCGGTCCGCCAGCTCGCCTCCTGCGAGCCGACATAAGGCAGGATGACGTCAGACTCGATCTGTGAGCTCAGACAGCAGAGCTGTTAGCTGCAGAGCAAACGAGAGCTGAGTGAATTGCGTAAGAGTCAGGAGTGTTTCACGTGGAATTCGAGACGTGGACGACCGGAGCTCCTTTGGTTCACACAAACCCTCAAACTACAAAAACAGAGTCGTAGATGTTTGCATCTTCTGCAGTAGACAGATTGTTTGTCTCTATTTGATCTCTAATGTCAATAAAGCCGCGCGGATATCGCTGAAATATGTCATCTCTCTGACTGGAACACCGCAGTCAGAGCGGGTATCGAGGAATAAGAGTCGATTTCCATGGATCAGCCAATGAGCGTTTAGATCCCGCCCACCTTCACTGATTGACAGATAGACCCATTCTGCTGAAAAAGCTCTTCATGAAATTAATACGCCATTGTGAAAAACAGCAACATGAAATAAAAAAAGCTACTTTGGAAAATATTGATTTTGAAATCTAAGGTTCTGAAAAAAGAAGTAGAATTATAATAATATTCAACATGATTAAAAATGAATATTTTAAAAGGCTTTTTTAAAATAATGAACAGGTTTTTAAAGCAAAATGAAATATATTGAATAATATAATGCCTAATTTAAAATCAGTGTGCAGGTTTTTCACCTTTTCATGATCTTTTTATATATTTATGAGAGATTATTGGTTGGTTGTGTATTTGCATGAGGTCACATTTATTTATTTAATCAAATATTTATTTATTTAATTATGAACAGTATAGGACTCCATACGCATGGCATATTTTCTACGTAACAAACCAAACTTCCAAACTGCATTTTTTTGGTCTGTTCCTGATTCGCTAAAATTTCATTTGAAAAAAAAGAAAAGAAGCTATTTTAAGATTCATTTTCCTTCTAAATGTCCTCCATCATGAGAAAAATGCCACAAGAACCTGTTAAAAACATCAAAAACAGCATTTTCATATGTTGTTGGTCATTCAGTCTAAATAAACTGGAGCCTGTAAATGAAACAAAATGAACCGTCAGTGAAACTAACGTAATTTAGAAAAGCATTAATATGGAGATTACGAGGATTGTGGTTTAGTGGTAGAGTGTCCGCCCCGGGACTGGTAGGCTTTGGGTTCTAATCCCAAAACCTCTCTGGTTAAAGAGCTGGATTAGACAGAAGAAATTTCACTGACAGCTAGACAGACTTCTGTGACCTATGATCCAGAATCCAGATCAGATGTGGATGTTACTACATATGTGAAGGAGTTAAAGGCAGCATGAAACCTCCTCATCGGCAGGTCTTAAGCCGTATAAAGATTCTTTATACGACACAAACAGCAGCGAATAAACAGCTGTGTGAATGGAGGGATTCAGTGGCTGCATGTCGTGACTGAAAGCGTGTGACAGTTGTTGTTCTCCACGTCCACACGGATACCTCGGCTCACACTCACTTCAGAGCATTCTGGGTGTCCTGCTTGAGCTCGCTGAAGAAGGCGATTTTAAACTGGTGCCTGACAAACAGGAGCTGGAACAGACAAAGCGGTTGGTTTCGGTAGAAGTTCAGGTGAAATTCTTTTGCGGTCAACAGTTCACACCTGGTGCGTTGTTTTGTTGAGGAACTCCTTGTGTGACTTGACCCGACGGATCTCTGTGTAGTAGTACGTCTGAGCGTGCTCATAGAAGGCATTTTCCAACCTTCATCATCAAAAGGCAGCGTCAGGTCATGTTTCTGCATTTATCCATCAAACCTAGACCCTTTCGGTTGGGACAGGTACCTGATAATGTAGCCCACTAAATGGTCGGTGTGCGGCAGAACGAAGAGGCTCTTGCCGGACAAATCACAGGCGGTGCACAGAGCTTGTGCTCTCTCTGATGCTACCAGGTCCTCACCTGTACAGAACAAATCAGGATAAACATTTGGCTTCACCTTAAAAGCTATAGAAAACACTGGGAGTCACACTGGATTCTTTGGAGGTTACCTGGAGGTAAAGGAGTTTTCTTTTGGATTAAAACCACGGCCACCTTGGCGTTCCGGCCCTGCAGACTGGTCCTACAGGCAAACAAAAGCCAACAACTCCACGTTTAACTGCAATTGTTTGGTTGGTGATGTTCTTGGCTGCACACTGCTAAGCAGCAAGTGCAACAATAGTTCACTAATGCACCAATTTAAACCAAATTGTAAAGGTCATATGTCACAAAAATGACAACCGCTGTTTCCCTCTGGGATCTCAGCATCCTTCCACACCCCAACCCTATGAAAGTCTGCTGCACTGAAGTCTTCACTGGGGTTTTACAGTTAAAGCCGAATTATTTTACAATGATTCATGCCGATGTTTAGCTATTAGCGCAGACATTTCATTGTGTATTGCTACAACTAATAATACAAAAGCTTAAAACAAAAAGAGTAAATTAGACAGCTTAAAAACCAATGCAACTAAGTAAGAATACTGGTTTGTCGTAACATCTACTTGAGTAAAAGTACTCTAACGAGGACAATTTTTATTAAAGTACAGTGTTGCCTTACTCTACCGTGGTTCACCTTTTTTGCTATTATTTATTGCAATTTTGCATGGTTTTAGTTTTATATTTTATTTACAGTGCACTGGGTTCTGCATCCTGATTGGCTGTAGGCCGAGGGTGTCCAAACATTTTGCAAAGAGGGTCAAATTTAATGTGTGAGGGCCGATCGACCATTCAGCCTGCTTTGTGTGAGCTCCTATAACATGAAATCTTAATGAACTATTTAGGGGTTTTTTTTTAACTAATGGATACTTTTCATTTCTTCTCATAGAGCAGAATAGATTGAAATTCATTTTTACCCAAAATGTAGTGAATCTTTTCATTTGTGAACCAGAAGTAAAATAAAGAAAATGTCTGTCTGGAAAACAAAAAGTCAATGTCAAATCTGGGCTCATATGATAAATTACACATTATTGACTGAATCCTCACGTCATAATCTACATTTAAAGCATGTGGACAAGTAAGTTTTGATCGCAGAAACAAATAAATCTGTTTTGGCCCTTAAGATCTAGCAACCACAGGTTGTTGCCACATGTTTACAACGACTTATTACATACCGTATTTTCCGGACTATAAGTCGCTCCGGAGTACAAGTCACACCCCTTGCCAAACTATGAAAAAAAGGGCGACTTATAGTCCGGAAAATACTGTAATTTGGCCAAACACATCCAAGAATTGTAGGTCTTCCAAAGTCCTGAGGGCCAGCTATGATTGATTTTATGGTAGGAGCCTGCGGGCCGGTAGAAACTTGAACGCGGGCTGCCTTGGTCCCACGGGCCAGACTGACCAAACATATGTTTTAGACCACTGTCAATCAACCTCCTCCTTGCCATGTCTCCTGTACAGAATGCATGCAGCTCTTCAAATTCTACAATCCTGGACTTATTTTTCTATGAAGGTTTGACCTTTGAGAGTTTAAAGAAGAGAGAAAAGTGTGAAAATGTTCAAGTCTGTGGATAAAGCGTGTCGTGAGTAAAGCTAAAAGTATTTTGGTAGTGCGTTGGTCTGAGGGGGAAATGGTTTTTGCACTCCTGTCGTTTTTGCGTTGGACTGGCGTCTTGGAACGGTTGACGCCTTCTGCGGACGAAACGCCGTTTTCTTCACAGCAGAAAGATGCTCGGATTCGTCCATCATTGCGAGTAAAACTAATATTTCTTTAGGTCAACAGGACATATTATTTAACTTGGTGACAGCAATCGAAAACCATTTGCCCTTCAGAAAAATGTCACTGCACTTGTGCAATGACAATAAAGCTAAATTATTCTAACACAGCCTCATAGTTACAGATATTTTACATGTTAGGTTCCCAAGATAGCGCCACCCACAGGACAAACAACACAGTTCTGCTCCAACACATACAGTGCAGTGAAGAACACAACTGTTATCAAATGATTTAGTAAATGTGACATTTTACTGTCCCCTTCTGCTCAGATGCTTGATTAGAGTTTATTCACAAAAGAATCTGTGATTGTGCTTAAACTGGACATTTGTGCGTGTAAAATTATTAAATCTTTATGAGAGGAAAGACATTTTTTTATGTATATTTATTACTATCAATCCTGTTTTAACAAATGCATATTATGATTAAGTGAAGCCCATTTTCATTTATGACTTTTAATAAATGTTTATTTTTTAATTTAAAATGTGTTTTTTTTTCATACATAAAGTCACGTTAAAAGGACGTCCAGCTAAAAAAATAAAACGTTTCCACAGACGCACGTGCTTACGTACGTTTTAGCGGGACACCAGCCTTTGCTGCTGTTCCTTCTTGGTGTCAGTTTGGTCTCTGAAGGCCCTTAGTTGAGTTGTGGTCTCATGAATGCAGCCCTGCGCCCCACTGGAACTTTCACACCTTTGTGCCATCTAATCTATAGCTTCACAACCAAAACCTCAGTGAAGTCTCCTCATCGCCTTTACGGTTAAAGTTTGGCTAGACCTAATGTCATTATTGAGGTTGTAGCTGATGCAAAGGCATGTCGGTTTGATTAAAACTGCAACCCAACTCCCCCGTCGACAGCTTTGGGTTAAAAGTTGGCTTTGTCGCCATCACCTACCTGACAATTTCCACTCTAGTCGCACATTCAGACTGTTTTTCCTTCCACTGCGGGTCATCCCAGTCCAGTTCGTAAAACAAAACTACCAGAGCAGGAACCAGGTTCAGATGCTTGTTCATCCAGCCTGTTTTTAGGATGCCTTTGGGGATGTACCACTCGTAAGATGTCCGCTAATTAAGAAGAAAAACAAAAATCATTAACCTACGTAAATAAATTCCTTTCTTTAAATCTTAGTAGGATTGTTTATCCCTGAGAAAAGTAATATTTTTAAATGAACTTTGCACAGATTCATCACCTTGGTGCGACATTTGGGATACTCGTGGTCTCCTGCGAGCACTTTGAAAGAGATGGGGACTCTGTCAGCTCGACGGTTGGCACAGAAAGCGTCCCAGATGGCCCGATGCACAGCATTGTACACAACATCCAGACCAGTCAGGGCCACAAAAGCCATGGGCCGGCAGCAAAGCTCCGGGGGAAGGTCCCACTGGGAACCAGCCATCCTTATGCTTTAACAGACACACCTGCACCAAACACACACGATCTCTCTTTAGAGAACATAATATGAAGCCCCTGCACTAGAGGAAGCTTAAGTTAACTTAACAAAACGTGTCATTTTGTCAAAAGTGAAGCAGAAAGTAACACAAACCTTTCATTTATTAAATTTAAATGAATATATATTGCAAGAAAAATACCAATAACATGCACCTATAAAAGAAAAACAAAAATAAATAAAATAAAAACAGACGTAAATATTAGTCAGTAGGTCACAAGACTTGAAGGTTAGCAAGGCTAAGTCGCTGCTAGCAGCAGTGACACTTGTTTACATCTACCGGTGTTGAGCTCAACTTAGCAGCTCCCATCGAGGCTTCACGGAGCGCAGGGATTATCTGCTGCTGAGAAACAACCTCCACAACACGGACCGAGTAGCTGTCATTGAATATTTCTGAGCCACCATCCGGCCAATATAACAAACGCAGAGACGAAAGCGGAACTAAGCAAACAGGATAACGCTAGCAGAAGAAGGCGATGCTAACAACCTTTTAGCTTAACGGAAAGGCGCCTCAAAAACGCATGTCTGTGAGAGAGAACATCATGGACCGTTCCAGGGGAGCTTACCTCAGTTGCATCGCTAGGTGAATTCGTGAAAGCAGTGCAGCAGCAGCAGTAAGGCTCAGCTAATGGGCTAGCTGTCAGCGCGTCAGGAGTGACAAGCTGGCTAGTAGTGGGCGAGGCTGAACATTTCCTTGAGAGTATTTAGTTCTAGTTTCCGGCCGCCCGACTTCACAAAAGCTAGATTCTAACTCTATTTACCATTAGAACGCTAAACATTGCTCTGACTTTATCTGTGAATCAAAAACTGACTGCGGATTTAGCTGCGGTTGCTAACGAGACCAGAAAGTCTCCAGCTAGTTAGCTTGTTCCGGGAAACTTGAACTGCATATCCGGCTTGGTTTTTCAAAATAAAACGAAGAGACCTTGTATTTTCCTGCAGAAAAGAAAAGCAACATGGAACAGGAGCAAAAGGAAAATAAAGTGCACGAACACCGAGTAATGAATGTAAATGTAAGTTGTTTTAAAAAAAATTAAGAATTTGTAGCAAACGCACAGATTTGCTTAATGTAAAATGTTCCAGAGTTTTCACATTTGTGTGTTTGTCTCTGTCTGGCCCTCTCTGAGTCAACGATCAGACTATTTAACTATGTGAGGTTACTATTTTACCCCCTTATAGCAATTCTTTTCTCCCCACTGTCTGATTTTGCTTGCCCAGTAATGAGGAATACACATCAAGAAAACCCTTCAATACAATATGTTTGTCACATATGGCCTATTGTTATAATACAATTAAAACAAATTAACTTTATTATACAGATTTTTTATTTTATAATAATGACAATCAGGATTCATTTAGCCTAGTTTAATGTATTTGCTTTTTGTAAAATGTCTCAAGAAAACCACAATTGCAATTTGATACTTAAACCAAGTTGAATAGAACAATAAATTACGTAAATAGGAAATGTAAAACGGCTTTGAAGATCCAATCTGATTAATGAAGAAAAAAAAGGTAAAATCCAGATTTCTCCAACTCCCTCCTTTCTCCTGTGGTCATTGTTGCAGCAACACAGTAGAAAAATAAAATCCACAAATCCTCCAATATTCCACATTCAGTCCTAAAGATCTCCTCAAAAGCCGAAGTTTGGCTGAAGCATCCAGAAGGAAGAAGCAGACAAACTTCTACCGACGAGAGAGAAGCAACCAGAACAAAATTAGTGAATACATTTTTTAATGAAAACAATACATAACTAAGAAAAATAAATCTGTAAAACAATTTCCCTCCTATTGTTTATCTTAGGATTTAGGAAAAAAAGAAAAACATTTTACATAATAGCAAAAATATCACCAATTAGTTGAAGGTCAGATATTAACATTCAATTAAACAGACTGCCATAAAAAAGGAGAAATAGCACAAATATAAATTCTAATAAAATTACATTTATTTTATAAGTAATGTTTATATTATTTTTATGAATAAATACATAAACTACATTAAAATTCATATAAATTATAAATACTGACAGATGGAATAATTTTATTTTTTGTGTATTTCTTTGGTCAGAAATGTTGAAGAATTATCTGATGGGAAGTTTGATTTTCAAAAAAGTCTAGAACAAAGGATGACCTAAGAGAAGAATTTTGATGAAATAAAATATAAAAAGTGAAAAAAAATTATTTTGTATCAGTTTAATACAGAGGAAAAGCTTCTATCCATTCAAGCTTTAGTTTTCCAAGAGTTTAGTTTACGGAAGCAATATAAGAATAATGCCTCTTTTTCTGAACCCACATCTGACCATTTAAAATATGTATTATTCCTTTAATTTCAAATACCATCCTGATGGGAAGAAAATAGTAAACTAACATGCACCTGCAAGGATCTTATAACCTAGAAAACATCCACGGAAAATTTGAAGAAACACAGGAACATACATAATCCCAGATATCGGAGGGCCTTTGTAATCTTGGATAACTGCCTGAATACAAAGATTATCAACTATTTTTTAGCTTGGTAACATTTTTAGGGCATTATTTAAAAGGCTTGTATTGTAGTTTTAACATCCTGAATCTGTAACTGCAGTTTAAAAAAAGAAATTTTCAGACAACAGGAGCTGAAATTTGAACTAATAAGCAGCTTTAGCTTTTTGGTCTCCAAGAGAACGTTATCATATTTCGGTTCATAGGTAATCCTGCTCAGCGACGGTCTAATGAGCAGATAATAAAAAAAAAAAGATGATTAAAAAAATTGAAAGACGCCTCAGTGGTTAAATTCTGGAGCAGCTTACAGAGGGGACCCCCCCCCCTCCTGTTTCCTGTCATCCCGCCCCCCTCAGCCAGCAGGCGCTCAGCGGCAGCATCCTCAGACGGCACAGAGGAGAGGCTGCAGCCATGAGGGACCGGTGTGCGTCTCTGACTGAAGGTGAGCAACCGGCTTGATTTCTCTGTTTTGTGGATGGGGGTGGCACAGTGGGTGGGGTGACTATCCGTTACTGCCTCATTAAGATTTAACCGCCAGCTCTGCTGATCTTTGCGCCGCATCACTGCGAGTATGAGGCTGACTGGAGTCTGCGTGTTTCCAGTGGAGATGATGATCTAAAGGTGACGGTGCAGATTTTATCTGCTGGACTGTCACTCAAAGCCTCTGGTCCTGCTGAAGGACATTTGCAATTCTGTATTGAAGCTTTGCAAATCCCTCCAACTAAACAACATTTAGGAATCGACTGAAAAGGATCATAAATTAAAAAAAAATCTCATGCTTTTTAAAATACAAAGTATGGTATGATTATTGCAGATGAGCACATGAAAGAATTTTTTTTTATCGTAAATTGTTCTTATATTCTAAACACTCACAGGTTTTATTATCATTTTATCTGGAACTTATCCCTCCTTTTCAGTTGGTTGGCTGCCAAGTTTGCTGATCCTATGTGCTGATTTGGGGCTTTGACCTCACTAAACTAAAGAAAAATATCTCAACCTCAGAATGAACTTCATGCTGAAGCAGATCAGCAGCATGTAGGTCACAATTCTTGACAATTAGGAGCAGCAATTTACAGTTGAGGAAGGCGGTTCTTCAGAACCTGCTGCACTTTGGTTTCTGTTACAACTTTCTAGCTTTTCCTGCAGGACGCTTGAATGCACGCCACAAAGCGAGAGTCCGCCTGTGAGTGTGTCAGTCGAACGGAATTTCATGGCTTTTGTCCTGCGGCCAGAAAATCAGCTGAACTGATACGTGTGTCAGAGTGAATGGAGCAGACCGCTTGCAGCCGAGGTTGGGCAAGAGAAAGTGTGACGCAAGAATGCTAGATGAACTGCAGCCACATTCAGTATCATGACATCTGGCAGGGTTGACGGCAGCTGTAGATATTGACAACTACATTCTCCAGAACAAGCACATTTCCTCATTTTGTCCTTAAATGTTAAAACATGAATAAATGGAAGAAAGGTGTATTTTAAGGATATAAGTAGGATTACAGTTGTGCTTAATATGAATGAAAGCTGATGTTTTTCCACAAATGTGATAATATTTGAGTTCTTCAAATCTGACGTTGACACATCAGGAGGACGTTTAAAACAAAATGTTATATATTTTTTGTGATTTAATATTTTTTTCAGACACTATATCCATAAAGCAAATGTTTCTGACTTAAGGTGGAAAAAAATAATGCAATATTGATTCTTTTAGTATTCAAAAAAACACACAAAATCTTCTAACTGAATAATACACTGAATAGAAATTGAAATGTTGTCTTATTTGCTTTTTTGTTTTAACAAGATGCAATGCGGATCTTGGTTGTGCTGCAGAAAATTCAGAAGTTCCTTCACCTATTTGTGTTGTTGTTGCTAATTTTCAAAGCTACTGTTCATATCTACACTTCAAGCTGGTTTAGTAAATTCTTTGAGGTTTTTCCCAAATTTGTGGAGTCCTCTTGTGTAAAATTTGGGTTTTTGCTGCTGGAATTGATGTGGCAGGATAATACTGAAAAGATAAATATATGCACACTCGCACAGCTCTTCTCCTCTTCCTCGTCTGCTGCGACCCATGCAGCCTCTCGTCACACCTTTGCCTTCCTCCACACATCCTCTCAACGCCCCAGCTTTTGTCCCGAGTGCCTGCTGAGAAACACGAATCTGCCCCAGACCACACCCCTCGCCCCTGCAGGAGGTTCTGTTAAGGTCACAAAGATGCTGAGTCATTCCATCCCCCATCCCTCTGGGATGGTTGGCGTGCCTCCCTTCCCCAGCATCCGCTGCACGTCACACGTGCTTAAAATGGAATTTACGCACATCTGCAAAAAACGTGGAACACGCTTTATTTTTAGCGTCATGCGAAAGATGACAAGTTCTGTTTTACAGCTGAAGCGATTTATATTGTTGCTTACCGGACAATAAAGGGAGTGCTGCATTCACTGTGCGCCATCAATAAATGGCTTTTTCTGTCATTAGCAAGTCTTCACATCGCTTAACCAATTCACTGACTTCCAATTATTATGACTTAGACTCAAAAAATGTGACTGTTTTCACGGGTGAAAAAGGATTTCAGCAGACGGATCTCAGATTCAGAGACGCTGTAGCAGAACCTGATAGACTAACCCTACTTAGTGATCATTAAGTGAAAAACAACACACTCTGTGTCCTGAATCTCTGCATTTTGTTTTTGTACACACTGGAACTGTGAACATTTACATAAATAAGTCTCACTCCAGTAATCTTTTGATCTATTTTCAAAGTGTTCCCGGTGGTTTTTTTAGTTATGATTATGCCTTTTTTTTTTGCAAAAAATAAAATAACCTGTGTTGTTTTCTAGGACATAGTTTCTGCAATAGAAACTCACACCTCAACCTAACATTAGCGGTGCAACAAAATGGCAAGCAATATTGTGCAATCTTTGTTTTATCTGCACCCGATTCATTAGTCGGAGTGGGTTTTTAACTTATTTTGATTTTTCCTTTAGCATTTCTTGTCCCTACTTTAGTTTTCAACTAGTTACTGTATTAACAAATGAGGAAATAAAAAGCGAAAAGTTATTTTTTTTAGTGTTATCAGGTCTGTATTTATTATGCTTAACTTTATATGCACAAAAATGAAACTATAGCTGTCCTGTGAGTTAAGTTGCTATTCTTCTGACTATGTTTACTCCACTAGTTGAATTTGGTCAGTTGGTTTTGTGCAAATTTAATGGAATATCTATTTTTTGTTAGTATTTTTTAAATTGCACACTCGTGAATATGTCAGGTCTGGACGTTTTTGGTTGTAAGGTGATGTTCTTGAGGTTAACGTTTTGCTGAATATGGTGTTTTTATTTAAAGGACAAAAAGAATGTGGATTATGAGCAAAAAGGGAAACATGAAAAGGTGGAAGAGCGTGAAGGTTGGCGTCTCAGGTGAACGATTTATCTCCATAAATGACAGACAGTGATGTTTGTCACTGGGGCTGAAGACGGCGCTCCCCGCATCCATAATTTAGATTTGTGATCCATTTCCTCTTGTGTGACTTTTGCTGTGACCTGGGGTCAGTGGAACAACATTTGCATCATAAAATCCAAACCCGGGGTTGTTTTGGAGGAACTCAACAATTTAAGAGCCTTTTGAGTCTAACGTGTTAACCAGGAATACATGAAGAGAGGCAAGAATTGAGAAAAAATACAAAAACTTTAGTGATCTGGTGTATCCTTACAAGCTAAAGAAGATTCAATGTTTTCGGTTAAATAAAGAAGCCATTTAAAAGGACAGAGGCGTGAAAAATGTTCTGACACTGAGGCCACATAAACACTCAGGTGTAGGTGAAGGTCCAACAGACAGCAGTGTGATAAATGTGGCTGGAGGAAACTTTCACTGTTTGCTCAGTGTCACTCTTACTTTAATCGAGGCCTTTTTTAACCTTTTATCGTATGCATTGCTGCCGGGGCATTGGTGGCGTCCCGGGGGGTTGCTGCGCCCCCGACCTTGCAGCTCTTTTCCACGCGGTGAGGGAGTCTACAGAATCTGAGCTGGGTGGACCGTATCCCCCCAAGGAGCAAGTGGGGCCCCTTTTCTGGGCACACCAGGGAACCACAATTTATCTATCGTTGCCAACGGCAACTAGAGTCTGGTCCTCGGGCTCACCGCCCCCTGGCCCTGTCTGGGGCCTCTGGTGTCTGCCTTCCCAGTCGTTTTCTACAGCAGTTTGTCCTCGGTGGGGCTGGCGGGCAGGTTGCCCAGGTGTGGTGTGCGGGCTGACCATGGGTGGTCCCGGCCTGCCTCTGGTGGGGGCTCAGGACTCCCAGGCGGTGGTGTGCCTCTCATCCGGGCGCCGGCGTGGGTCTCGTGGAGTCTGGACATTGGGTGTAGACCTAGAGCATCTTGAGGTGGGACAGGTCCCTGTCCTGGCAGGGGCTCCAGCTCCTCCTACTCCTCGGCCGGGGAGCTGCTGGGTCTTGGCCTCCATTTCCCTCTTCGCGGTGGGGATCCGGTGCGCATGAGGGTGGTTGCTCCCGGGTCCGGGTTGCTGCGCTGTCTGCCCCTGGCCCGGGATGTGGGGTGCCGGGCCTCCTGCCTTTGCTGGAGCATTCAGTGTGATCAAGATACACTCTAAGAAGCACACATTCATAGGGTCGTTCCATATAAATATAATTATCATAAATAAAGCTTAGCCTCAACTACAACAGGGGTTCATAAAAATCTGTTGTAACAGTAAAGTCTGTCCAACACAAGAGGCCTTCAGCTCTGATCTGCTTCCTCAGCTGTTGGGCAGGACAAGTAAAAAAAAAACACTTTTATTTTAAGTTCCTGTAATGCAGCATTCCTTCCGTATGAGAAGGACGTGCGGTAAAAGCAGCCGAGGGATTCGATAATTTAGATAAACAGAAGAGTTAAAGCGGGGGTCACGTTCTCAGTCCTCCTCCCACGTTCTCTCTTATTCTCTGGGGGGTTTTGTTCTTAAGGACAAACACTAAGATGTCTTATTCTGGAGGGGAAAAAGGCTTCTGGCTTTCTGTTGGAAAACCAATTAAAACTCAAATGTCTACGCTCAGTTTATTGATTACTTTCAATGTGTGTTATACAAAAAAACACAAATGTAAACATTTTCCATGCAATGAAGAGCGGATAAACTCTTCACGCAAAGCTTCTTTTGCTGTTCCGACTTCAGAACATTTTTTATTCTGGATAAAACTGTCCTTGAAGTTCAGGTGAGAGGACAAAAACTTGAGTGTTCCGGCCTGACAGCTGCTGATTTATGCAGCTTCGGGTTTGGGAGGACGGTTTTTAGATGTTTCGATGTGTAAAATTCCCAATCTGAAACGCAGACTGAACAGCTGCTTTTTTCTGTCACGTCAGGAGTTTTATTTTTGGTCTTCCGATTGTGATGAATATCTAAGACTGTTCTCTGAAATGTGTGTAGATTGTGGGTTTTGGTAAGCTGTAATTAAAGAGAAGAAAAAGATGGTATAATTTAAAAGTTCTTATCAAAAAACTATGTTGTTTTGGTACCATAGACAATTATGAATGACTACAAATTCTTTGGAAAACACCTTTTCTCTGTTTTTATTTATGTTTTTAGTGATTTGAGCAACATTAAGGTGTAATTTGCATTGTAGAAAGAGAAAATTATATAAAACTGAACTAGAATTAACATGAATTGGGGTCGCTTTTACCTGAATTTATCTTGTTTTTCTTTTCGTAAATTACCTTAAAATTGGTCAAACTGAACTGCACAGTAACAGTACAGGAACTTGAAAGACAAACTTCAATTAAAATTGTGTTTTTAACATGTTCTTGTAACATGTTTTTGCTGATGGAGGAGATATATAAAGAAAATTACATTTAAAATTTCACTTCTGAGTATTTGTTTATTCAAATGATTGTGAATCAGATCATATTTGTGGCGTAGAAAATAGCTCCCACAAGCTTCCTGCTCTGCTCCATTCTGATGCATCCACACAGACAAATAGATCCATGGACTTCTTTGTTTTCCTCGTCTGAGCCGGAATCTGGATCTAAAGAGTTCGGTTATTTATTGCTCGCCATTTTTGTCGCACTGGTAATATTGGGTCGGTGGTGGGAGGGGGCTGTAGGCTAGTGGGAGAGAGTGCAAGGAATGATGGGACATCAGTGAAGGCTTACTTCCAGGCCGACTCAGAGGTGAATTTTTAATGAACTCCTGCCACTCTGCAGAAACTGTCCTGGACACGTTTTTCAATTTTGGTTAAAAACGGCATAATAATAATAATAATAAAAATACTACTTTGAAAATAAATAAAATGATGATCAAAGTGGAAAATTTAGGTTGCAGCTCTGCCCAAAAACGTAAAGTCAAACACATTCATGGGGGGAAAAATACATTTTATAATTTTTAAACTGATTTGAACTGCATTCATAATAATAATAATAATAATAATAATAACAACACACATTTTTATATAGCACCTTTGTAGATAAAAAATCACAAAGTCCTTCACAATAAAACACAAAGTAAAACACACAAAAGTAAAAACAGAATTAGGAAAAAACTATTTTAAAAATACATGTTTTTAGCTGCTTTTTAATTTTTTTTTTTTTAAACACTGATTCTATGGATCTGAGGCTGAGATGAGGGGAGTTCCAGAGGGATGGAGCCACTGCTGCAAAGGTTCTGTCACCTTTAGTCTCCAGACAGGTTCTCTTAACAACCAGCAGACCCTGGTCACATGACCTCAGGGACCTGCTGGGAGGCTGCACAATTTAGACCTGTGCTGGGTAATTAAGAGCTCTGTACGTTAAAACCAGGATTTAAAAATGCCCTCGGTAGCAGATGGGGAGCCAGTGCAGCTGGATTAGTGACGCTGTGATCTGTGAAATTGATGAATTGGTTCAAATCCTTGCAGAAGCGTTCTGGACAACCTGGAGCGGTTCTAGAGATTCTTTTTACTTACACATGTGAAGATGGAGTTGCAAATCATCAAGACGAGAAGATATGAAAGTGTGGATGAACATCTCCATCTCAGAACGTGACACAGCTGGACTCAGTTTGAACAAGTTTCCCAATGTGCGAGTCAAATGATAAAACTGGGTCTAGAGGTTCTTTACAGAGGGCTTAATAAAGGAAGCCTCATGCTCCATTTTAAATTACAGAAAATATAAATCTCACTAAAATGATCTGGAATTGACAGATATGAACAGGAAGAGTTAATTAGAGTCACTTTTACCTGAATTTTTCTTGTTTATTTCTTCGTAAATCCCTTCAATGGATAAAAACTGGACTGCACATTAAGAGCACAGAAGGCTGGAGCGTTTACCTGCTTCCTGTGTGTAGTTTTCCTTTGTAATGCATCAGTTCATGAATGAAGGAGCAGATCGTGGGATCCAACATGGCTTAGTGTGGATCTGCAGTGAAGTGTCACCATACTCGCAGCTTGTTGTTGTTGATAGGTGGTATCAGTGCTGAACCAGCCCAAACAAGAGCTGATAAGTGAGTGTGTATGTGTCTGGGGGGGGCATCAATAAATACAGATAAGACAGCGGGAGGGACACTCTGATAAGCTGTCGCCTCCTCTGCATGTTGGCTTCACTTTTTAAGGAGGTTTTCATACATTTTCCTAGACATAAATGTGTTTTCCAGTGAAGGTGAACAGGTGGAAATTAGTTTTAAACGCTAAAAAAGTGAAGTTGAGAGAAGTTTCCCTGTTTCTTTTAGCAAACATGCCTCCATCTTTCTGAGCAGATAGTCTGAAAAGGTGGAGCCAAAGCCGGCTCTCACTGCTTGGGGGGACGGACGCTGTCCCTTTCTGGTTTTACTTCTTATCCAGCCCGCACACTTTCACGTCTGCCCATTACCAAATCTCTCCGGATTCAGGTTTTATTGGCATGCTTCATCGTGACCACGCTGGCGTTCACATGTGAGATGGGTAAGAGATGCTTTTGCTTTGTGGCTTCAGAGGGAAACGTTTGCCTTAGAGATCAATCTCTTTTAAATGCACAAAAACAATCTGCTTTAAAAAAAAAAACAGAAATACTTTCTTAAAGTACAGATATAAAGATATAAGTACAGTAGATATAAAGTACAGATCATTTATGAAAGAAAAATCTTTTATAAATGAGTGTATTTCGATAGAACGTGAGTTTTTTTCCTCCTTTGTCCAACAGCTGACACCAAACAGCTGTCAGATCTCTGAACTTTTTTAAGGTTTCACATCAAGTTCTCATTCTTATTTACATAAAGTCATTTAAACTTCACATAAGTTCATGTATTTATAGAAATGGTACTGGTTATTTAAGATATCACAGCAAAAGTACACTTTTGTTTTAGTTCCTTTTTTAAATAAAAATATACTAAGGGAAAGGTTTTCATAGAAAGTATTTAGAGTTTGTTAGTGTCTAAACAATATTTTTAAATCAGAATTGTGTGTGCAAATGTTCTTAGTCTTCTTTTTTCTGTGCTGAAAACATGCATGTAACGATACTTCTGCTTTGCTTAAAAATGAACTGTTTCAGGGATGACAGAGATAAATGCATCATAGTGAACTTTTCTATGGCTGCATAAATGTTGAGGTGATGTAACGGACTGCAGTCAGGTGGTCCACTGCACCTCTAAGCTCCGCCCCTGAATACTCATTACATAAATCAAGTTAAATTTAAGGTTGAATAGTTTACTTTTTTGTTCTTTTTTTTTTACGATTACTGGACAGATGACTACATTTAAGTGGTATGTTTCAAATTAGTGACATGAAGGGGGTTAAATTAAGGTTTGGAGACAAATTTTGGGCCAAATCTCTTGAAATGTTTTGGAACTGTCATGTTTTTGTATCGAACCATTCTGCCATCACACATCTACTATGCACTGCTAACATCACACACTGAAAATGAAGTTATTATCATGTTGTGGTGTCTACAAAACGTTTTTTTATTTTTTTAAAGGAGCAGCATGTAAAACAGACTAAAATTTACATGTGGAAAATGTAGGCAAATTTTCTGCTCTGTTTTGAAAAGAAATTATGGGTAATGTAGTATTTGACAACTTGTGCCTTTGTATTAGAGATCGACCGACATGGTTATTTGTTGGTTGTTACTGAGAGCGATTACTAGCAACCAAGAAGGTAAATATCCGATATTAAGAGCTGATGTTCCTTTGCAGTAAAAGTGAAAATATTAGTATTATGATTTTAGAAAAATCAAACGATCATCAGTCAAACGATAATCAGTCAATCAAACCTATAATCAGTCAAACGATCATCAGTCAAACTGAAAATTGGCCTGGAAGACAATTGGTTGACCCCTAGTTTGTACCCAAAATGAGTGGTGATCTATATAAAATATTGGAAGCAGTCAGGTTTTATTTTGACAAAATTTCTTACACATTAAATCTACTCACAGGGATTTGTGCTTAAATTGCCAATTTTCTATATTTTGTTTTAACCCTTGTACTATCTTAGATGACCCCTCCCCCCCTTCCAGTGACGTGTTCTCCCTACCATGACAAAGGTGGATAAAGGTGGAAAGGTTTCATGTAATCCATGGACACCAGTGAAGATCACAAATCATTGAAGAAAAAAGGTTCAGAGCATTGTCTAGTGGGTCTAGATGACCCACCTCCCAATGTTAAAGAGCCTAGGATAGCACAAGGGTTAAAAATGTTTGCATACATCCTGTTAAAAATTAATTTATATTCTATTAAACAGGGGAACAGAAAACGCCATGTGGTCAGAAGGGAACTTAGATCAGTTCCTGAAAAGTAAAATCATTTTTAACGGCGTATCTTCTTCCTGAGGACAAACGCTTCATCGGTTCACCAACATGGGCTTGGCTGGAGGTCAAGTCAGCAACACATTTACATTTACAGTCCTGTTTCCCTCTCAGACTGAAGCGGCAGAATGAGTGAGCTGGCAGCCTCCGGGGCGGTGGAGCCCCCTCCGTCCTACATGATCTTTCTGGTGGTTTTCCTCTTCTTCCTGACCGGACTGCTGGGGTTCCTCATCTGCCACATGCTGAAGCTGAAGGGCTACCGCTGCCGAACCGGAGACATGGAGGATGAGGAGGAGGAAGAGGAGGAGAAGCTTGCAGCCAGTCCAGATGGTAACCTGAGAGAAAAATCCAACTGATCTTTAAAAAAGCTTCAGGTTTTATCATTTTAAGTTCAGTAAAGTGAAAAATGGAAATCTTGTGCAGAAGGTTTATCGAACTTCCATTGTGGGGTGTAGGATGTAAGATAAAAAACATTAAAGATTAACAGATAAACAGCTGAAAGATAAATGACATGATTAAATTATGATTTGAATGAAGGTAATTTGGCACATATATTAAAAACACTAATACTATTAACACCATTTCTCTGGTTGGAGAACTCTGATTAGCGGTTTGGGCCACTTTTCTTTAGATCTTTTAAGGAAATGTTGAATAAATTTAGGTTATAAATATTTAAAGCACCACTCCAATCATCTTCTGATCAATTTACAGAGCTTTCTTTGTGGTCTTTTAATGACGATTGTGTCGTTATTAGCCAAGTTGTGGACAAAACCGCTTCCCATCATCCATAAGCGAGGCTTTCTGTTTACACACTCACCCGCTAGCTTACAGCCCCTCACTTCCTCGACCAAACATTACCGGTTCAACAAAGATGGCGACTAACATCAGAGCTTTCCAGCCGTACAGTTTAGGTCCAGATTCCAGCTCAGACAAGGAAAACAAAGACGTTCATGGATCCATTTTTCTGTGTGGATGCATCAGAATGGAGCTGCAGGGAGCTGCTTCCTGTTTACAACACTATAAAAAAAAAATTCAGAAATACATTTTTAAGCTTAAATCTTTTTTAATTTCTTCCGTCATCAGAAAAATACCACAAGAACATGTTAAAAACACCAAAAACATGATTTTTATTATTATTATTTTTTTTTATCAGAGTTAATCTTTAAATTCAATGGATCAGAAGAGATTAAATCAATAAAAGCTAAAACAAAAAAGGTTTGGAAATACAAGGAATCTTCTAAGTCATTTTTTGTTTTATTAAATATAAACGTAAAACCAAATCCACCATTTGTTATAAATAACATCACAGGAACAAAGGACTCTGTTTATTTAATTAAAAGCTTCTGGGTCCGAATATTTTTGTTAATATATTTTAATTTTCGTCACAGATATGTGTGTTTGTCTTGTAAAAAGCGAGCTGTCCAGCAGAATTTCATTTAAAATGTACTTAGCTGTGTCTATTGTGGGTCACAATGTGCAGACAGATGTTGATGTCTCAAAACAACAACTAGGAACTGTTGTTAACATTATGACATGTGACTCTCAAGCTCATTAGAATATCATGAGTTTGAATCAGACAAATAACTGTATTTAAATGGAACAGTTTTGACAGAAAAAAAGTCCAGTTTTTTAAGCTAAAGCACTGAAAGACACGTTAATTTATCCGAACTGAACAGATTTCTTTAAGTTTACATCTATTTAAAAACGTTTAAAAAGACTGATATTCTCCTTGATCTAATTCACATCAGATTATTGCTGCTTTTTGATGACTGCAGGAAGCAAACTGTTCTACTTTTCTTATGCTGATCAAATGAAGTAGATGGAAACGATTTGCATTTATAAACTCTGCAGTGTCTCATATGTATATATATGTGTGGGTTAAATGCGGGTTTGTCTGTGTTCCAGATGAATATGAGGGGAATCAGGACACAGTGGAGCAGATCCTCAAATGTATAATTGAGAATGAAGGTAACTGATCCTAAAGTCTCATCAATTAATGTTCTGGTCTGTTTCTTTTTCTTTATTGTGGTCTCCTTTTTCTTGATGCATCTAAACCATATTCATAAAACTGTTAAAATTCTTCAATCAATCCATATTTTATCCAATTTCATGTGATTCACTGTTGGAGACTAAAAAAGAAACATAGATGTACTCGTGAGACTATTTAAGGCAGGAATCTGAGTGAACGATTGTGTGTTTTTAAATTAAACCAACGGTTTCTTCCAAAGTAAAGCAGTGGTTTTTTTCTCTCCTTTCATCTCCAGCAAACATGGAAGCCTTCAATGAGCTGCTGGGGAACCACAACATCTGTGTGCTTCATGATCCCAGGTGAGCTCCGCCTACAACATCTGCATTCAAATCTATTTCTGTCTATTTTGTTGTTAGATTATGTTCGCGATTGAGTGGTTAAAAAATAAAATTACTAAGGAAATACCAAAGCAGGGGTCTGCAACCTGAGGCCCCAGAGCCACATGTGGCTCTTTCAACCCTTTAATGTGGTTCTCTGGTTAAAAAGTAGTATATTTTTGGACTAAAAGGCAAATCAAGCAAAACAAAACAGTAACCGACAAACATTACACCAGGCAGTAGTGATGATAATCCTGCAGCATCCTCCAGATTTCCTTAACTCCCCTTTTCCCCGTATAAGAATAAGATGCAAATGTAATCAATATAAATAAAGTTTAGCCTAAATTACAAAAGGGATTTGTGCAAATATACATCTTGTGTGTCAGAAGATCCGGATCCCCCTGTTGTGAAAGCAAAATATGTCCAACACAAGAGGCCTTCATCTCCTGTCTGTGTGCTCGGCTGGTGGACAGGACAAGGAAAAAAACAACAACACTATTTAACTCATTCACAAACAGTTGAAGGACAGCATGGATCCCTTTAAGCGGTCCTTGACTACAGTACCCACGATCAAGCCGTGGGGCTTTGTTGCTCACCAAAGTCGTAGGTAAACATTTTGTCTGAGTTTTGAGGGCCGTAATACACGGAAAATCAATTGAAGGTCAGTTTGCTCACTCAGTTCTGACTTACTTCTTCATTTTTATGCTTTATTTATACTATTAAAACCGTGGTTCATTTATATTTTTCATAACCGTAACAATAACATAAATAGAGCTGTGTCTTGTTTTGTTGTCTTTGTTGTAGTTTGTAAGAAATAGAACCACATGGCTCTTCCAGTGTCGAAGGCTGCAGACACCTGAGAACGTCAGGTGGTTTGAAAACAGACATGTAGTAAAAGCTGAACATGCAATACACACAGATTGTGATAAATCTAGTTAGGACACACATAACCAGTTCAGATAAAGTGAACAAATATAAAGAGTTGGTGTGAACAAACCAGAGAAGGTTCAAGAAGGTTTGGCAAAGGCAGCGTCTGATCACCAAACAGGCTCAAATGCAAGTCTTAAAGATATACTCACATGAAAACGGTGTTTTGAACATGTAGCATTTTTTTCATATATAAGGAAATTAAGCTTAAAACTGCATTTCTGAGTATTTATTGATTCAAATGGCTGTGAACCGTGAGCAGATGAAAAAAATGACTGTACGGCTGGATGGCTTTTTGTTGCACATGTAAATGAGGGGCTGTAAGGAAGCGGGAGGGCGTGTAAACAGATGAGTGACGGGAAGTGGGGGCAGGCTTACTCCACATCAGCCGTTCTGCCCACGACTCAGAGGTGAATTTCTGATAATCTCTTGCTGTTCCGCAGAAACTGTGTCCCAGAATGTACGTTAAAAATTTTTTTTAAATGATTTTAGCTAAAAACGGCATAATTAAAATTAAAAGACCTGTGGAGGCGCTTTGATCAGAAGATGATCGGACTGGAACTTTAAGGCCGAAGGGGAAAAAAAATTCAGAAGCATCAGTGTGACTGAGAGTGTCTGTGTTCAGATTCAGCAGACGAGCCCTTCAAGGAGAAGGCTCTGTCCTTCAGAGAGCAGAAAGGGGGAATTACATTTCAGAGGGTCCACACTACTGGAAGTGCATCGCTGGCTGTTTCCCATCATCCCACTGCTGCTGCAGCTTTCTCTGAAAAGAGTCAGCTACATTTAAATGATTTGCTTAGGTTTACCAACTACAAGTGTCAACTGCATTTGACAAGCTGGATAACTGACAATTTGGTTACTGTTTCTTAAATGTTTAAGTGGGGAAAGTTCAAACAATGAAAACATGACAAAAATAATTTCTATATCTGAATTCCCTTACTACTCCTTTGCCTCTAAAGGACCATATCGTTTGGGACGATCCAGTGTTTTGCTTTTCAATGCGATTCAAACACATGCTCACTAATTTCCCTTCTTGTTTCACAGCAAATGTGACGTCACCCTTTGGTCGACGTAAAAACCAAATAAATATGAACATTTTACCAAGACTATGTATGAATCAAATGTGTTCTGGTGATGAAAACCTGGATGATTTATTAAAAAGTTAATTTACATACATTTATTTAAAATGACAACTCGTTCAAACACAATGCATTGTGGTCTATATTCGCCAGTCTAGTGAGAATTGATGCACCCTGGTTTTCCCAGGGCACAAGGTTTTGGACACGCTAGAAAAACGGCGAATGCTCTATAAGGTGAACTTAGTAATGAGTATTGAAGGAATTCAATCACTACCAATGATTTTAAGACATAAAGACTAAATACTTTACCTTCCACAACACTATTTTTCCCTAATAGTGTGAAAATTCTGCTCAATAATTAAGTGAAAACTTCTGCTATCATCCCAAATTATTCCTTCACTATTTAGGTGATGCAATTGTTTTGGGCGCGTCGATTTTCAGCATGAATGTCAGAGGTGAAGCTTGTTATCTTGTGAAAACCAATTCAATCCGGTTTCTTGGTGTGGATTTTTAGGCTACGAAAGGAATCCATTGCAGGCATCCCTCCCCATCTCCACACAGTCCACTCCGGCACCAACCTCAACACCTGCCACCTCTGTGCCCAGGTTCGATCCAAAAAGGGCCGAAGACAAAGCAGAACTCCCCGCTTCAAACAACGGCCCAAAGAGCAGACGGTGTTCTCCGTTGGAAGGTAAGAACATTCTCCACTTGTTGGTCCAAGGAATTAAAATGTGAGAACTTGATGTTTGATCGTTGCTTCCTGTAGATTTCGGGTGACTCACACTGATAAAAAGCTTTTTGGAGGCCCGACTCCATTGGCTGCATCTGGAGATAATTTGGACCAGTCACAGGACAGCGAGGATAGAAAGGACGCCGAGTACAACATCAGAAGTATGTTTGGAGAAGCTCAGGCGCCATTGGAAGGCATCAATGGAGCTGCAAGCGCTGGGAAACGGAAGAAGAGCGTGAGCATTTTTGGGCTGAGGCGTGGAAGTGACCCCATAGGTATGAAAGCAAAACCAGGTATGGGCAGAGCGATGGCAGATTTCAAGTTTGCTGTTCACCATCCACCCGCAGTTCCGGAGGAAACTCCGGAGGCCGAGAACATTGGAGAAGATTGTGAGTCTTCCACAAAACCCGCTCCCAAGCTTGACGTTTTAGCTAAAAGTGATCCTCAAAAAACAGGATTGGCTGATTCACTGTCCATCCAACGCGGGGATAGCGGATCTGATTTAGATCCTCAAGAATGCTCCAAACTGGGTACAAGTCAAGAACCTCATGTGATCATGACCCAGTCTTCTACAGGAAACACTGTAGCCCTTGCCCCAAATTCCCTTCCCATTCTGTCTGAGAGAACAGTAAACATTGAAAACAATGTGGTGAGAACAATAGAGATTTGTGATCCTGGACCACTGCAGACTTCAACACCCATCAGCCCTGTTCCAGCATCCATTCCCAGTGTGGGTCCTAATGTCCTTGCCCATCAACCTCAGCATCAATCCACCAAGGTCTTTTCCATCAGCCAAAGTCCTCCTGACCTGAGCTCCAGCTCAGATGTGGAACCAGGGTACGGTGCTGGTTTGCGGTTCATTAGTTTAGGTTCATCCCCTCCATCTTCCACCGCAAACAAAACCTTGTCATCAGTCTCTTTAGTAAAAACACCTACCTCCTCGCTGGCTGAGTCACCAAGCCCCAAAAGTAACTTACGGAACTTGCGTCCTGAGGTAGAGAAAGCCAACTTCTCCTCCACTCTTTCACTGAGTCTCCCAAGTGGACCAGGAAAGACAGACCAAGAACCAAACACAAGTGCTGGATGTATCCAAAAAGGTCTGAGTCACTCTAAAAGTATGACACCTGCGACCAACGTGGACATCTGTTCAAGCTCAAAGGACCAGCAGACAGACGGAGACAAAATCTCAAAGACTGAAATTAGGAGACCTGGAATCCTAAAGACATCCGAACATTCTCCACCTTCTGGTCATTCGTCTCCTTCTGATCGAGCTTCTACGGACAGACTGAGCATGGCGCCTTTGTCACCTTCACCCACTTTGTCCCCATCGCTACCTCATGGCAGCAGAATGAGTCATGTAGCTATCGTCAAAGCTAGCCCTGACAGCAAGAGGGAGTTCTCTGTTGTCACCATGGTGGAAGACAGAGAAGTCCCTAAAGAGCAGGAAGACATTTCTGTTTCTGCAGGTGTAGGGTCTAAAAGCCAGAGCAGAGAAACCTTAGAGTCAACAGATACCCAAAAACCGGAGAAGGACCCCGTCAGAGACAACAAGGAATCTGAGATGCTGGAGAAAACAGAGGAGTGACGCCATAGTCATGCTAATCCCTTAACTGTGAACATGCTTTTGATAAACTAACCAGAGCTGTTCATACGTTTGCTGGACTAAAAGCTCCGAGCAAATATGATGCTTTTCTTTTTACCACCAATCAGTTGTTTTGTAAAATACATAATTTATGCACCAGCTTTATGTCCTTACAGCAGATCATCCATTTGACCCTGGAGAACCAAAGCAGCTAGAATTTGACCACCGTTTTTTTTTGGGTTCAGCAAAAGTCGTAGACTGAAAGACCAGGTTATTATTTTGCAAATCTTATTTTTGTTTTATGTTAACCTTTTTTTTCCCTCCACCACAAAACTCACCAAAATTTGACAATAAATGACAATAAATTTGGGGTATTTTGCCAGTTTATGACAAAGTGTGAAATTTGGCAATTTTCACGTTTTTACACAACATGGGCACAAAAAAAAATAGAACTTTACTTGAGCAATCTTCACAAAATTTCACACACACACCACCAGATTAAGTCTACAACTTCAGCCGAAATCTTATTCACTATGACATTGGGAAGATTAATCTTAATCTTAATCTTGAATAAAAAACAAAACAAATCACCTTTAGTGCCAACGGCAATTTTAATTTTAAGTCTGTGGCCTTCTAACTACTCGAGCATCATTTGGAAGCTACAGGAGAGAAAATGTTGGAATTAAAAACAGTAGATCTTGAATGCCGTCAGACAAGCAAAAGTGGCATTTTCTTTTAATTTAAATTCATTACATGAATCATTGGCTCAAGCTAAACTAAATAATATGACATACGATATGAACATATTAGGAATGTGGGCATGGGGAACAAAAAAAACTGTGTTGCTAATGAAACCCAAATGTAGCCGCTGCTCAGGCTCAGGAAGCTCAGAGGGAAATTGCTTTTTTGTTCTCCAGGGTTAAACATTTCTTTGAGTGTTCGTTATGTTTATGGGTTGTTTGGAAGCCTTTTCTCTTGAGTTTAGTCTGAATATTTTCTTTATTATTTGATTGCACCAATGAGTCAGTAATACTCTGCGAAATTAGTTCATAGCAAAGAAAATAAGAAATTAACAACCATGATGCTTCCACCACCGTGTCCAACAGATGAAGCAAAACTCTGTGCTTAAATTTGATTTTATTACTCCAACTTTAAAACCAAAACCTATAAGTTCTGCACACATTGTGAATGTTTTCTGAGATGACACATCTCTGTTTTTGAGCCCTTCTTGGTGGTCCATGGCTCATGGAGATGATTTGAAATACCCTCAAAGTTCTTCCAATTTTGCAAAAATGGTGATTTCAGATTAGTTCTTGATTTTTTTTAGTTTAACAAGCATCAACAGGACATCTTCAGCAAGTGTCTTTTGTTAAAGTTGATACTAGGAACATTCAATAATCTCATTAAATTATACTACAAGAAGGCACTTAATAAAACCTCCTGTGAAGATCCTCTGACTAAATTTTAACACATCTTGATTCTTGCATTTTGAACCCAGTTAGAGATTTTTCTTTAACTTTCTCTTAATTTTGTCCTCCTGTTGTACACATTTTGTATATTTTAAACACTCACTTTAAACAGTTGCACTGAAACGGAATCGGAGGACATTTATTTTCATCTTTGCTGCTAAAGTCACTTACGTCAGCATGCCGTTCGTTTTTAAATACATCAACAAAGAAAAACACAATTCTGACATGAGGACTCGAGACTTGACCTGGAAAAAAAAGTGACTTGTTTGCATTTCTGCCGTTTCCTAACACACTGCCTCTCATGTAACTTTCACTTCCTGTCACATAAATGTTTGCTTTATAAATAAACACCTGAAAATATGGTCTGTTTTTGTGAGAATCACTGCTGTGCTGTAGTTTGTGTTTTGTATTTAGTGTGAAGGTGCTAAAAATGAACCTCCAGGCACTTCATGATCAAACTCTGCTTGTCCTAATATTTCTTCCTTTTTATTACATGTTAGTTTGGTTTTCTGATTAATTTATTTTACCTGAAGGTTTTCGAACAAGCAGAACCAGAAAATCCAGTACTTACAATATCCACATTAGCATTTCACTTTATACTAAAAATAAAAAAATAAAACCTTGCAAATAGAGAAGAACAAAGTAAAAAACCCAAATACTGGAAGTTATAACATAACTTTATATCATTTTTTAAACTGTCCACATGAAGGAGAGATCCTCCCCCAGGACGAACAGGCAATGTACCAGAACTGAAGAGGAATTAGCTTATATAACTCTACAACTACATCCTTGACTAGTGTAGCAGATGGGCTTCATCCAGATGGAACTAGGGGATGGCAGGGGGTGCGAGACGAGCCAGAAGGGAGGTCCACGACCAAGTAGAGGAGCACAGATGAGCCAATTAATTGAAAAAAACCCAAATGAAGTGCTGCAGATCCACTTATTAGCTGCTGTAAATACCTTCTAATAGATTTTACTTTGCTTATTCTGGGAATATTTTTGAAGTTAATCTAAATTTTATCACAAAGGAAAAGCTGATGCATCTGCTTTATTAAACCAAATACATAAGAATTCTTAAACCAATCTGACTGTTTTTTCACATGAAGCAGAATTCAGATGGAGAAACAACAAACACATGAAAAAGGACACAAACATTAAGATCGTAAAGTGAGTAAAATGAATTAAAACCAGAAAAGCGGCAACACTGTAGTAATAATGGAGGAGGTTACCTGTTTAGTGGTAGTTTGGGTTTAAGTCAGTTAACTTATATGGAGCTGGTTAGGGTTTGTATGCAAACTCACATCTGGATGATAAGATTCAATGTAACTTCAGTCCCATCCATTGACTTTATAAGAGAACTGAGTGACCTTCCCCTCCCCGTTGGCTGGCGTTCCAAACAGGAAGTGGCTTCAAGAAGCCAAAATCTCATAGACTTCTATGTAGAAATAAACAGCTGTTAGTCTGTCATTCTATTGGTCAGAAGAACCATTCTTGTCCTGATATCTTTTTTCTAACATGTTCTTACTAATTCTCTTTTTCTATGATATTTTGATCAAGTTATAAACTGACCAATCAGATACCTCGATAAAAGTAGGTGGAGCCTGATGGCCCCCACGTTTAAAACGTTTGACAGATTTCTTGTTGCCTGATTTCAGGTGTGGCCTTCCAACAGGCTCATTCTTGGTTGCCATAGAAACGAGGGCTCAGGCAGACTTGGACAAATCACAGCTTACTGACGATGTCAGGTTCCAACATGGCGACGTCCATATGGCAAAACAATAGATGGATCAACTTCATCTGGTTGGAGCAGGAAGTAAAGCCTTTACTCAGTCCAGTTCCCAGATACAGACAATGGTCCCATCTGAGGCAGGTTTGGAGCTCCGTCCGCCGTTTTGTTTGCAGCTAGGTACTCTTGGGGTTTTCCTGGGTTTTGCTGTTCCACGCTGAAGCTTCAGTCGATCCCATAAGTCAGAAAAATGTTTCGTTTTAAACAGAACTCCAAGCAAGCATGTGGTGACCAATGAAACTTCCCTGCAGTCTCAATGCTGAGTTGAAGAAGGTGTTTCTGCTGGAGGAAGAGGAGGCGCTCTGCACTGAAACAGCAGACAGAAATGAGCCGTTAGTTTCAACTAAGCTGTGTTGCCTTCATGAGTAATTGTAAATCAGAGACGTACTGGTTTTATTCGACCGCTGGGGATCTGTGCAGGAGTTTGAACCCTGACAGAAGCTTCTGAGGGAACGAAAAATAAATTACGTCCCCTTTTTCATTTGTATTAAAGAAACACAAATATGAATCAGATCTACCTGAAGTGTGGCCTTCAAGGTCCGAGATCACCACAGGAACTGACTCTTCAGTCTCATCGCCACCAGTAGAAGTAGCACCAGCTTGTGAACTGCCACCAGGAGGTGAAGAGATTGGTGAAGGGGTTGAGATGGAAGACTTAGTTGGACTTTGGTGAGTCTGGGGGGGAAAAAAACGCATTGACACATAAGACAAACTGAAGCAGCTTAGACTAGTTTTCTCCAAAAACCTGTCTCACTTCTTCATCATCTTTTTCCTGCAGCTCTTCCTCTTCATCCTGGAGAAGCTCTACAACCAGAGATGGGAAGACACCAATCCGGCCATCCAGTTCTCCCTCCCAAAATCCATCATCCACCTAAAGAAACAACAAAAACACTTCTCGTGATGCACGCATAGCAAGTAGACAATTTCCATCTGTGGAGCAGAAGTCCAAGCTGTTTGGAGTAAGGTCTAAAAAAAAGAGAATGGTTAGACGGGTGTCAAGGTCTCCTTAAAGCAGGGATGGGCAACTCCAAGCCACAAGATGTGTCTGCATGATTTCCAGGTATCCAAGCCCTGCTCATGACTGATGACCTGGTCCAGGCATTTCCAGTCAATTGGAAAATTGTCAGAGCAGGGTAAGTTGGAAAACATGCAGGAACGCGGCCCTCGAGGCCTGGATTTGTCCACCCCCTGCCTTTAAAGTATAACGTACCAACATGACGTTTAGATCAAACTGGGGCCAAGAAAGTAAAGCAGCAAAGCCAAGAGTTGGTTTAACTGGACTCACTGCCCCGTGGCGACGAGTTAGACGAATGAGCGCCCCCTCCTGGAAGGAAAGCTCCTCTGCACTCTGACCCTGGTAGGAGTACAGAGCTCTGGCTAAACCTGAGAAAGTGGGAATAAATTAAATTGATCAGCAGACTATATAAAAAGAAGACCTACAGGTAGAATTAAAAAAAAAATCAGCTTTAAGACTTAATTCTACCAGAAAAGTACTGAGCGTTATTACTGTTGCCATAACAACTAGTTTTTGTCAGTTCAAGCCTATATGCACATCACTCATACAGACTCTCACAGACCTCTGCCTTCTGTGTTCCCGGCGGAGGACGTGGAGCTGAGTGAACAGTTCAGATGAGGGGCACCCCCTGCTGGTGAACACAGGAACTGCACGTGGCGCTCAGGGACATAACCCACCTGACCACACGAGTTACACACCTACAAATGACACGTCACTTAATGCCGAGCACGGATGTAGCCCAAGCAGACAAAAACATTTAAAGAAAATTAAAAATGCTGCCGCTCTAGTTGAACCTTCAGCCAATCCTCCATATCTCCATCTTCAATCACCTGTAGCTCCTCCCCTTCGTTAATTGACAGCTCATCTGATTGGCCGGCCTACATAAATGTGCAGAGTTCTTTAATGGTTCACAACAAAAAGCTCCAGATATTCATATTTATCGATATACATTATGTGTTTTAGGATTTTTTAAATATTCTTTGCACTACAGCAAACAAATTCTATACCATGCATGCTTGAAATTTTAAAATATAGACAACAATTCCTGTCAGTTTGATCAGTTTCTATGACCTGAAAGTTGTAGAGAACTCTGCAGGCTGCAGGGACGACGCAAACTCCAGAGGAAGAACTCGGCTCTGCAAAAATGTCTCCGTTGCCATCGTTATAGTCCTCAAAGTCGGTGAGCTCAAACTCCTCCTCCTGAATAACACAACAATCATCAGACTTTTCTGCTGAACTCACACCACTTCTTATTGGCTAAAACGGTTGTTTTCTCCTTTTATAGAAATAACTAGAGTTCAGTGGTTTATTTTTTAAAAGATTCTTTTCTCGGACCGTCCCACAACTGTCCATTGTTAGATCAAAACAGGTTCAACTGATTAAAAGCAACAAAAAATATTACAAAAGAGTTCTAGCACACTGTGTTAATGCATGTTTTTGTTTAGGATGCACACATTTTTTCAGTCATGGCCTATTGCTTTAGAACATTAAAGTCCCACTCCGATCATCTTTTGATTTATTTTTTAAGTGTTCGCAGTGGTCTTTAAAATTATAATTATAACCCCCCCCTAGCTTCCAGCCACTCACACCTCGAACTTGGAGCTATCTAGTCGTACAGTACTTATCCAGATTCCAGCTCAGATGAGGCAAACAAAGACGTACGTGGATGTATTTCTGCATCAGAATGGAGCGGAGCAGGGAGCTTGTGGCCCCCCCGTTGGTACAGCCTATGTCAAAATGACAAACTTTCAGCAGTATTTTTTCATCCTGCTTCACAACAAATTTTAAGCCTTACTTTCTTTATTTACATCCTCCATCACCCGAAAAATGCCACAGGAATGTGTTAAAACGAGAAAAAAAAACAGCGATTTTTAAAGGGTGGGTTTTAAAGCTGCAGTGTGACATTTGAACCGAGACGTCCAGCAGATTCTCCACTGCTCCGCCTAACAGGTGCTTTTTTTTCTATAATTGTATTCTTCTTTGTTTTGAGGCACTCAATTTACCGTCAAATTAGTGTCTCTAAAGAAAAAGTTTTGGCGCTAAAAATGAGTAAAATACAAAATAAATAATAACACTTAGACCCAATTCTGGGAATTTCCCCAGAATGTTGTAGTCTTTTTGATTGTCTGTTTCTGTCTCAATTTTTCTCACAATATAAATCCAAAATTCTGACTTTAAAATTCAAATGAAAGATTTTGCCTCACACTTTTTCCCCAGAATTCTTCCTTTTAGTTCTGAATTTTTAATTAATATTCCCAAAAATGTTTTCACTGTTTTAAAAAGTTTGGATTTAGCACAACAAATTATGTTTAAGCTTTGAAGTGATTCGTCCTCTGAAATACAAAGCAGTTGCTATAAGCAGGTTTCTTTGCTCACTGTGAAATCTTCTGTTGACCTCCTCTGCTCACTGAGGCGCCTCTCCCTCTCCAGCTCCTCCTCGGCCTGTTTCATGGCGGCGTGGAACCAGCGCTCAGTTCCACTGACGCTCTCTGACAGCAGAGCCAGGCGGGCCTCAGCCTTCACTCTGCTGAGCTGAGAAACCCAGCAAACCACAGACACATGCAACAAACTCAGAGCTTTAATATTCTTTGCTATTTCTCTTAAATTAAACCCCCGAAGATACAAGATTTATTTCTTTTTAATGACATTGTATTAATATTTCAAAACACACATATAAACAGGATTGTGACTCCTTTATTTACAGACTACTGCAGTTCTGTGTCTGCTCTGTTATTCGGACATGAAGCACATTCCCAAAAATGTGTGAAATTTCTAACCGCTTTGTGAAGACTGAAAATCCTAAAACCTCCCAACCTTGGCTTTTCTGACACTCTCCTGAACTTCTGCGATTTTCTGCTCCACACTGAGGCCGGTCTCTCCTGACAGGAGCTGCAGTCGACTCTCCAACATCTGTAGAACCTAAAAAAATTAAGAAGAAAAAATTAAATGTTTAAATTAGAAGCTGCAATTAATAGTTTCTCATCTGAACCCGTTAAAAACCCACTCTGATGAAAATCCTGTTTTTTGACATGCTCTGCTGCCTTTTTCTGATAATGGAGGATAAAGAAAATTAAGTTTTAATCGGATTTATGACTCTTTATTTAAATCATTGTGAATCTGGAGCAGACGGAATTTTTTTTTGAAAATGAACGTCTTTGTTTTCCTTATCTGAGCTGACATCTGCCTCAAAACTGAACAGCCGAATGGCTGCAATATTGCTCATCCTTTTTGATGCGTCAGTAATATTAGTTTGGGGGCATGAGGGGCTCTAAGTTACCTGGAGAGAGTGTAAACGGAGCACTCTTTGTTACGGGTGATGGGAAAGGGGGGGCGAGGTTGCTAAATGTTAACGGTCCCTCATTTCAGAGGTGAATTTCTGATGAACCCCTGCAGAAACTATGTCCTAGAAAACAACACAGGTTTTTGAATTTAGGCTAAAAGTGGCTTATTCCAAATAAAAAGACCACTGCTTTGAAAATGGTTCAAAAGAGGATCAGAGTGGGGCTTTAACTGTGAAAAGAAAAAACTGTAAAAAAGGTCTCCCACCAAACGTAAGTGTGATGACTTCATGACTCATAAACATTTATCAAATGTAAAGACTATTTTAGTGAATGCAGACAGACAAAACCGATTTTTGGGCTTAGTTAAAGCTGAACTCAATTCTGTTTTAAACCTGCAGAACATTAACATATCTGCAGACTCTTTTTCATTCAAAATGTTTCTTAAGGTGAACTTTTTGGGTAACAGGCTGCTTTAACTAAGTCATTTATTAGTTACTCAGCAGTTACTTTACAGAGATTTTACTGGCTCTAATTATGTAACATTAAAAGTTGAAACCATCCGCCACTTTGGATTTTTTTTTATTTTTATTTGTCTTTTAATCCTACGACAGAGTTTTAGTAGTACAATTACAAGATTTTAAGTCATAAATTAACGAGAAAAAATCTCGTAATTTTACGAGATTAAAGTGGAAGTGAGCATAAAGTGCAGCAGGTGAACGCCGCACAGCAGCAGAGCAGACCGACTAAACTCAACTGAACAGGTGAGCTGAATGTTTATTGATAACGTTCCAAATGTTTGGAAGCTCCTTTGTTTGATTTACGATTTATTCATTTTTTACTTATTAATGGGTGGTTTACAGGATCTCTGCAGCTCAATGATGAAGCCATCTGTGTCCCTGCAGATGTCCACCTGAATCCTTTCTTCCTCCATTAAAGATAAGATCTCTACGTTTGTGTGACGCTTCCGTCTGAGAAGGAGCAGCCCTTTTTGGCATTTTCCACGTTCTAATGCTAATATAACAGACCACTTTCATTCCTCTTTATTGTTTTATGTTGAAACGGGACGTTTCATCTGCAGGATCGGGCGTATGTAACACTGTTCACTTCCGCATTGGTGTTTGGATGACAGGTTCATGACGTAATGTGACAGATGAACTTGAGGATGTGTGAATGAAAAGGAAAATAAAGGCTGCAGCGGTCCTCTGCACCCAAACGTGTCTCTGAGCTCCTTATTTTACAGATGAAACTCCGCTTTACCGACACCGAACCCCGGAAAGCCGGCTCCACTGGAAATAATCTGATTTTGAGTCGCTGCTTTTTAAACCTATCCGGAAATAAAGCTTCACAAAAGGCTCCACATATTTCATCTTTAAGCTAGGCTCCGATAAACGTAAAACTTTGGTGTTTTTTCCTCGTTAATCTATGACTTTTTTCTCCTAAATTTACAAGAAAAAAATTGTAAATTTATTAGATAAATCCTTGTAAACTTACCAGAAAAAATCTCGTAAATTTAAAAGTTTTTAAAAACTCGTAATTTAACAGTTCTGACTTTCTTTTTCGTAAATTTACGACTTAAAGTCGTAATTTAAAAAAATTATTATTTTTCGTAAACTGGCCCTAAAACTCCGTCGTAGAAAAGTCACATTTAAACCAGATTTTGTGTTTAATTGGAGCTACAGCCGATGCTGAAGTTTGTATTTGGGGTAAAAGAAAGACGTGTGTGTGTGTGTAACATGTATCAACTGTGAAAAAAAAGTCTCACTCGCTCTCCATGAGCAACTATCTTGTGGTCCTTTGCAGCCTTGGTGGCCCATTTCTTGGCCTCCTTGACCAGACAGCCCCCCTCCCCAGTCGTGCTGCTACCCTGCAGAGAAGAAACCTGTGGGGAGGAGAAACCTGCAGGTTACTAAACTTTGACGTGGCATAAAAGTTGACTCACGAAAGTAAAGACAAAACCCAGAAGCTTTTGCATTTCTTTGATGACATTCTTTATGGATTTAAATACCAAATATTCATTCACTCACCAAAGATCAGTGTTACATCTTGCATGTTTTATTGTTGATTGCAAGAAACACCATCCTACTAAATTGGTTTAGGCCCCGCCCACCAAAGCAAGCTCAGTGGATACTGTAGCCGGCATGATCATGTCTATTCATAATTCTCCTTTATCACATGATAAGCTGAGACGTCATTAGGCGAACCTGTCACCTGTTGTAGTTTGAGGTTGTTTTTTTTTGGTTTGGTACAGAGAGGGTGCATATTTTGTTGACCGCCTTTTGAGGTTTTTGCTTTTGATCGATTGCGTCTTATGTGTCATCTGTGTCAATGATGAAGCGCAATAAATCAAGACACAACTAGTGGACTTTTTCGTCAAATTTGGTCAAATTCACCTGCTCCTCATCTGCTCCTCATCAGCCACTCTACATATTCTTCAGATGGACCTCCAGCCGATGTCAGACTATTGTTCACCTCCTGCAACAATGTTGGCAGTTCTATCAGAGCTGAAAGTAATTTCTATGTGTCCTAATCCTCCCGTTCTCCCTTCAAAGAGCCTGCCTGGCCCCATAGTGGCCACCCGCCAGTTTGCTCCCCTGCCTGCAAAATGTCCAGCCCGCCATCCTTACTCTCTAATCCAGTTGAAAATAAACCCTTGAGTTCAGTTTTTGTTAACTATAGTTCCTGAAAAGGATTCAACCTTTAAGGTAAATCGCAATAATATTGATGAAACCTCAAAAGGCTATTGGACAGGCTGTGGACAAAAATGTCTTTCATTAAAGTCAAGACAAACCACTGGGTTACATTCTACATTATTTACCCAATTATATACATACTCAGTAGATATTAAAGAATAATGTCTTCCCAAAAAAAGACCTCAACGAAGAAAGACATAGCCCTGTTTTAAAAAAAAAACTAGACCTTTAGGACAGAGGAGGATAAAAAGGAGTAAAAAAATAATAAATGTACAACAAAATAAGTTTACGTTGTTCATGCATCTGTGAATATCTATTAACATTTGTTTCCACAAATGCTGTAAAGCAGGTCATGCTGACCTTGTCCCGTGGAGTGGGCTGGAAGGTGAAATCTGGTGTTTTACTGAAGGAAATTGATTCTTGGAGAAACTCTTGAACATTTCTGTCTCTGGTCACCTGACAGTTAAAAAAACAACAACAAAAGCGTGTGTTATTATTGAACATAAAGAATTTTCAATATTACTGCTTTGCAGTGAATTTTCCAGAGTGGGAAAATGTCCCAAGTCAGTTCAGGTTTGAATTTTTGTCAAACTCCGTCTGAGTTGTTTTATTAAACTTCTAAAATGAATTATTTTGTGCGTTTTGCAATGGCAGCCCACATAATGCCGATCCATGCCATGTCGGGTTACCCAGTAGCTTCATGTTTGCTTGTTCTCAGAAAGGTAATGGGATGCTGCTCCTCTCCTTGCCTGTTCTAAGGAGGTCACCAGAATGCTCCTCTACTGTCTGACGAATAGAGGAGGGGAAACGCTTCATTTCTGCTCATCTGCACTAAAAGAAAAAATCTCCTGGGACACTCCCCTTCTGCATGCCTTTCCAAGGTTGGTGGGTGGAGTCCACTTTTGCTTGCCCCTGAAAAGGTCACCTGAAGGCTCCTCTTCTGTCTATCTAGTAGAAAAATGGTATTGGGGACACTCTAAACTCTGCTCATCTGCTCTAAGGAGACCTCCAAGGACACTCCTCTTCTGCATGTCTTTCTAGGAAAGTTAGTGGGGGCTCTCTTCTGCTTGCCTTTTTTGAGGAGGTTACTGGATGCTCTTCTTCTGCATACCTAGATGGAGAAGGACACTGGAGACACTCCTCTTCTTCTCTCCTGCTTTTGGGGTTTTTCCTGGGGAACCCCTCTTCTGTGTATCTAGTAGGAGGATACTAGGGATGCTCCTTTTTTTTCTCATTTGCCATAGGGAGATCTCCTTGGACACTCCTCCTGGATGTCATTCCAATGAAATAAGTGGGGACACTTCTCTTCTGTCTACCTAGTTGGAGGAGAGTGCAGACATTCCTCTTCTGCTCACCTCCTCCTTGCAGTTCTCCTGGGACACTCCTCTTTTGTCCATCTGTTCTAAAGAGGTCACCAAGATGACCTTCTTTAGCCCCATGTTTTGAGAAGCACACAGAATTGCTCCTCTTCTGTTTTAACTGTTCTAAGGAAGTTGGAGAGGATCCACCTCTTTGTCCACTGGAACACTGCTCTTCTAGCTGCCTTTTTAGGGGATCACCCCACAGGGTGCTCGTCCCAAGGGGATAGCCCATGGCCAAGGGTCGCCTCTAAACCCCTTACCCTTCAGGGCTGCTGTCAACCAGACTGTTTTTTTGTTTGGATTTCTAAAGAGCCCTTCTTCTCACCCAGTTTCATGTTTTGTTGTCCTCAAGTCTGTCTTAATACCTACGGTTCTTCCATCACTACCATTTCTGACAACAATACTATCTCAAAATGGTTAGATGGTTGATTAAAGAGCATAAGCGTTACACACAAAGCACAGACCTTAGTTACACTGTCCCATATGCTGATGAACCGCTTCTGTATGGTCAAACAGGCGTCCATTTCTGTCCCACACAACGAGGTAAAGTGGTGCCTTAGGTCATCATAAATATCCCCATCCATCTGCTGATAGAGACAAAAGAGAACAAAAGACATGCTACTGTTTTGCTGGTGTTGTGAGTGACTCCCATTGACTGTATCTGAGGACTGGAGTGAGTGAGTGTGACGTCACCCATAGAAAATGGTTTATTTCTGGCTCCAACCAAATGAAGTCAATTCAGTTGCCATGTTTTTTTAGCGATATGGACGCCGCCACGCTGGAACCAAGCGACTTTAGTAAGCAGTGATTTGTCTGTTAAATGTTTTAAACTTTCAACGTGAGACCACATAATTTTCTCTAGGCGTCCGATTGGCCAGTTTATAACTTAAATGGGTTGAACTAGAGAGAAAATAGGATTATCAAGATGTTGAAAAAGGTATCAGATCAAGAATGGCTGTTTATTGCTCTATTGAAGTCTATGGGACTTTGGCTTCTTGGAACCAGCGGATGCTTCCTGTTTGGAACGCCAGCGGGTAGCAGTCACTCATTCCAGTTCTAATATACAGTCAACCGTTCCTCCCATCATTATGAACACAGTAAACAATGTTTAGACACAAAGGTTTGGCCACGCTTTTGTGTGTTCTCCAAGAGTAGGATCTTCATAAATGTTGGTATCTGAACAAGTATTTGTAAATTCAACGGGTTTATGTTATGCAACACCTTTGTTTGTCTTTCTTCTTTACTGGAGATGCTCCAGAGTCTTTGTTTTTAACCTTCTCTCGGAAACTGATGAACCCTGTTGGGTTCTGATGAAGGAGAATCATTTCCCTTTGTGCATGTCTACCAGCAGGGCTTTTACGTACAAAATGCTTCATGCAGTTGTTGTTTAATTGCTTATGCACAGACTGACTGGTTATTTTGGGGATTTTCTAATTGATGAGCTGTTAAGAGACCTCACCTTCATAATGAGTGGTAGGTCATGTGAGTGGTAGTGCTGTTGATGGGCGTTGACCGCAGCCACGGTCAGCAAGTACTCGTTACGGATTTCAGTCAAACGGTCATCACACTCTTTAAGCCTGGCATTCAGCTGCAGACACATAGACATATTTGGTTATCAGAAGGTCATACCTGGCACAAATGAAACAATGTTTTAAAAAACTGCAGCTTGGAGACATTTTCCGTAGTTGGTGGGATCCTATCCATGTTGAAGCATCCTCCCTATCCTCAGGACCAGGGACCTGAAATTAAATGGCTTGGACATCAGTCTTGCCTCTGTGATGGTCCATTCTGTCCAGCTATAGAGCAACCAGTGTTTGGACACAGATGATGGATTTGAACCAGCAGCCCCTCCATTCCACCTCTGCCTGTTTGACTGTCCTGTTCATTGCTAAAGCAAAGAGTATCACAGATACAACCTGTGATAAAGTCCTTTTCCAGGCTTTGCCATGAAGAACTCATTGATCCAGAGGTGAATCCTTAGATAGTCAACACTAAATATGTTTTGTCAACATGCGGTTTCAGGAAAACAGGAAGATAGTGATCAAACGGGAAATTTGAGGGTAAGAAAAAAAACGATTACAATTTTTTGCAAGTCCATACTTTAGCGGTCATCTTCTGTATCCCTGTTTTGAAGTGGAAGATCCCATGTTCACTTTTCCTGGCTCTGGAACACAGAAAAAAGAAATTGACTTTTTCCTCAAATATTTCATTCGGCCAATGAATGTTCCCTCAGTTGGGGATAGAAGATGACAGCAAAGGTAAATAGTGTCAGTCTCAGAGTAACAGAGGCCGAATCCGATTTCATTCCCTGCCCCTACGTTTAGTCCCCCAAGCAGAGCCTTCAAATCCGGACATTACCACCAATTGATGACGTCATGAATATTCCCCGGCTTTCTACGTCAGCGCATAGCTGCAAGCGCTCGGAAAATACGGAACAGTGGTTTCATAACTATTTTAACAAGTAATGCAAAAGCAAAAAGTCAAATGGACACTTGCACGCCCTCGTGAATAAATACATTTCTCTTCCGCTTCACATGCACGACCAGGATCCACCTTGAAAAAATAAGTCTGGACACCACTAAAGCTCCTTCTGCCCCCACAACTGGAGCAACAGGGAAGAGTCAGAGGGGTAGAGAATGAAGTTGGGTTTGGCCAGAGTCTAAAGCTACGTTCACACTGCCCTCGGCAACACTCATTCAAGAGGCCACTTCCAATGAAAAGTCTATATAAACGAGGCAAAAACTCACATTTTGGACTTGGACCATTTTCTGACTGTTTATACAAAACATGTGGCTATTGAACACGTGTTTTAAGTTAAACCAGGTCGAACTTTAATCTATAAGGGATTTGGTAATGTGGCCCCCTTTAATCTAAGGCAGTTGAAAATTGATAACGGAGGAGAAGTTTGCCGTTTGTTTGTATGACATCAAGTCTTTCATATATTTGAGGAGAGCTGTGAAAGGAAAAACTTGGAACGAGATTTGGACAACTTCCAACTGTAACAGGGGGACATTCTCTAGTAAACTGTAAACGAAGAAGAAGCCCATCCCTGCTTGTCCAGTGTGAACACCATGGACTGTACACATTCAAGAATCCGTGCTTGATCGCCCTTCAAATGAGGTGAACTTCAAGGTCCTCACTTGATCTGTGCATCAGCAGCTTTCTCTCTGGCCACATCAGTGATGTGAATGAGGCGATGGTAGCTCTTTTTGACCCCGTGCAGCTCCCGTAGTGCATCCAGCACTTCACCCTGCACCCGCTGAAGTCGTTCCAGGCCCTAACACACAAACACCTGCATCAGTGAAAAGCAGGTGCCGCTATCCACAGATAAATGCGTCCGTTTACCCACTCACCCTCTTCACGCGAACGTCCTTGGCGTTGTGGGGACTCCTGGAGGCGTGACCGGTCAGATTGCGGTACTGTTCGGCAGCAGACAGTCGAGATGCTGCGATTTGAGCTGTGGCATCAACCAGAGAGCGCCACGCGCAAAACACGCTCCTGAAAACACGGAGTTACGACAAATGTTCAGAATTCGGCCTCAAAGAAAACCTGTTAATTGTTGCTTAGTATCAATAAACTGACATAATCAGTCACGTTTTATTTTCAAGTTGTAAAATTTGAACAGGCTCTGAAAAGGTTTCCATTCGCCTTAGAATTTTGTTTTTAATTTGATTTAAAAATCTGCATGAATATTTTTTTCCATGTGAAAACCTGTTTCAATAACTTGATTTACAAAATAATTCAGGTAACAAAGTTACTGTCTCCAAAGTTGAGGCAGATTTTGCTCTGCTTTCAATGATTATTCGCACCAAATAGCTCAAACTAGTCAAGGTAAGAAGATGTAACATCCGTGTGAGCTTTGTGTTTGTGTATCGTTACCCAGATGTGACGGCGTCCGTCGTTCCTCTTTGCCAGTCTCTCTTCTGATGCTGGATCGCTAATCTCTGAAGAGCCTAAAAGAGTTTCCAGTCCAAACGCAGTTGGGTCACATGCAGACGTCTGAATTATTGTTTAATTCAGACAGGTTAAACGTACACCAGAAACAACCTGGAAAAACCTGGTTATTAAAAGTTCCGGTCTAAATGTAGGAATAGAATCAGGAGTTTGTTGAATTTCTCCATTCTAGTCTGTTTCCAGTTCATAGTCTTAGGAGGGTCACATTACTAGCTGCTAGGTCATTTAAAATGTTTTTTTTTTTGCTTGTTTTTCTGTTAGGAGGCTTCACAGTTCAGTTGTCATGTTAGTTTTATCTTTTTTTACTTTCATCAAACCTCCATAAAAAAATATTTTTCTGCAGCATCATTTTTGAGACACATTTTACCAAACTTTTTTAATTTAATTATTTTATGTAGTTTATTTTTAATAACTTTAAAAATAAAGTAGTTTAAAATAAATTACTTTTTGAATTTTTCTTCTTATTAATTATTCATATATAAATATAATTTATTTTTTCTGGCAATTATATTTGTTTTCAGAAAATAAAACTGCAGTTAGGGTTTAGATACACAACCAACATAGATTAAAAATATGTTTTAAATGATTTAAAAATAGGAACTTTGAATTTGGCATTCTTTTAAGGTCAATTCCAACCCCCCCCCCACACACACACACACACGCACACATTCATTTATGTGATGTCTGCACAGACGTGACACATTCTGCATCGTGACGTCAGTATTTTCTTAAAACATTTGTTTGCTTTTGTCATGCAAAGTAAAAATAAATTTATAGCGTATGTTTTTACTGCAGAAACACTAAATTTCACAGATTTTTTTTAAACTGGTTCCTAGTTTAAATATCTTTTTTCACACAAAACCAACTTCCTAGTAACTTTTAAGTGTGAAACATCTTATTTTGAGCAAACAACAAAACACGTTTTTTGCTACTTTGCATAATATTTTTTAGCAGATATTTTAACAATAAAAGGTATTTTGTCTTTTTCTTTTTCCCCCCCAAGAAAGTTTTTAGGACAGACTTATCTTAGTGTGTAATTCTAAATTAACTTTAGGATGATTATGGTACAGAAATAAGGAGCTTAAAATAGGACATATTGGGGTAAAAGTGTATACTTTAAAGAGTTAAAGATTAAAAACTCTTATTTACAGACAAACATTTCCAATAATCAGATCAATAGACCTAAATATGAATGTTTATGACTACTAGATGTATTTTTTGTCTTAAAAGGGGAGCATCACATTTTATTTTTCTTCTATTCTATATTTTCTTAACGTGTTTTAAGTTGGACTCTCCTGCATGTGAGCTGAAGGAGGGAGGACCAGGAAAAAAAAAACAGCCCTCAGATACAATTATTGGATCAAAAATCAATTCAATCTGAGTGTTTTCAGTAAACGCCGTTTGCTGCCGGTAACCGAGCAGGTAGTGAACAAAAATAGCTTCTGCAGACGCACCTGACCATACTCCTTCTCTATGGAGGCTCTTTGCTTACTGAAGGACCTGTGGGAGCAGAAAAAACCAACACGATATCCACATCTGTAATTCAACGCCTCATTTTTTGGTTTGTTTTCATTGCTCTCTCTGGCTGGCAAATAGAAAGGCGTGTCTTTCTACCTGATCTCCTCCAGCAGTTCGGTGTCCTGATGCTGTTTGGTCTGCAGTTTGCTGAGCTGCTCTGAAAACACCAGCTTCACCTGTTGGCTCTCCTTGAACAAAAAACCAAACGAAACCAGTTCAGGTTTGGGCCACTTGAATGGTCCCATGATCTGGTTTCAATGGCTGGTAATGACTGGTGTTATTGCTAGAAATAGCATCATAAAAAACATGGAGGAAATGGCTTTAAACTGACTGTGAACAAACCCTCACATACAAAAACCTGTGAGTTTTTTTGTGCAAATATTATGATTTAGAAAACAGATTTTAGCAGATAAGGCTGAAGATCTCAATCATCCAGGTCAGTCTAGTTCCCCGGTTTTAGGAGAAATTGCACCAACTCCTATAAAAATGGGTGTTTGTAGTGTTTTGAATGTGTTCCTGTGACATTTTTTGGATGACGGAGGACATCTAGTACCTTAAAATTGAATTTCTGTGTATTTCTTTATTCAAGTCATTGTGAATTAGAAGCAGACAAACAAATAAGCTTATTTGTGGCGTAGAAAATAAGCTGGGAGAGCCACAAGTTCCCTGCTCCACTCCACAATGGGAAGGAGAAGAGGGGGTAGGAGGCCCGGCCACAACTCGGAGGGGAATTTCTACTTCTGTTCTGCAGAAACTATGTACTAGAAAAAGACACATTTAGGCTCAAAATGGCATTATAATAATTTAAAGACCAGTGGGAAGACTTGGAAAAGAAATGGAAAGATCATCAGCAGGACTTTAAAGGCTTGAAGAACTGAAAAAGCGACTTGGATGAGCAGAGAAATGTTTTCTAAATGGACTAAATGGATTCTGACAGACAGAAACCTGCCGGTGGATGTTCAGTTCAAAGCATTCTGATTTCTGTTGTGTTATTCTCTGTTTTACAACAAGCCAAAGTTTCTGGTTTTTGATTCAGACCTGCAATCTTCATGCCAGCACTCATTCATATTTTTTCTTTTGTTTGGCTGGGAAATATTCGGGTTTTAGAGCAGTAACTCACTTATAAATGTATTTTTTATGTTATTTTCTTTTCACTAAAGAAGGTTTCCTCACCCAAGATTGTTTAAAGCTATTTAATTTTTTCCCCCATATGGTAGACAACAGCAGGAAACAGTTGAAAACAAATCTCACCAACACGTTAACATTATTCTGAGTTACCACTTTAAAATAAAAAAAAGGTTTAATTTGAAAACAATGGAATAAGTATAACGGGTATATTTATTTTTAAACCTTTTTATTTAATTTAGTAGAAAAAAATCATCTTATTTGCCTTATGGGCTGCTCACCACAGTGAGAGGCTGTCAAAAGAAGAAGAAAAGGAGAAAAATGTGCATTTTATTTGATTTAAAATGTCTTTACACCATAAATAAAAGTTAAACGGTTGTGGAGACTTACTTCATAAATGAGCATCAGCATTAATGAGTCAGTTTAGGAGATCACACATGAAGTAACAGTAAAAAAAAATTTTAGGAGCTGCAATTTCAGAAGAAAATGCAGGATTGAATGCTGTATTTGTGAATAAAAAAATCTGAATTTGCTGAAGAAATGGCTGAAATACTATAAATGTGTTGGTGAAAAATGTCCGAGCCGAGTCTTGAACCGGGGACCTTCTGCACCAAGCCTTTTTGGTCCCTAAGGAGCAAAAAAAATCCTGGAAATCCTAGAATATCTCAAAAAGTTCAAGGTTTGAAGGACCAGACGTCATGGCAGGAATACGCTGAAAGATCTAAACATTTTAATAGTTGAATGTATAAAATAGGGGAAAAAATGTAGATGGAGTAAGGTGCCGAAAAACGGCAGAAGATAATAAGAAAAATATTAATAAAGAGAAATAGGAAAACAAAACAGGTAAACGTTCTCTCTACAGCTTTTCATTTAAGTTATTCATCTGCAGGATCGTACCTTTCTAGGTGGTGGCTGCATATTTAGATGCGTCCTTCCGTTGTGTTTTGTTGAAGCTTGCATTCAGCTGTTACTTCCTCAGTACTTTTTGCAGACTTGCACATGTGCAGCTCTTCCTCCGCCGCCCTCTTTTTTTATTTCTCCGCCTCGCTCTGGTGTGCAGAGACAAACCACCAGAGGGCAGCAGAGAGACAAGATCTCAGTCATGCACAGTTAAGGCATATGCAGGAAATACTTTCAGACTAGTAAATGTAGTAAGTTGAGGAAAATATTATATTGTTTGATTTTATTAAGAAACTATGCATCTTGAAAATGACAAAACTTTGATTTTATACTGAATAAAGTAAATAACCCAAGACAGGGGTCTGCAACCTGAGGCTCCAGAGCCACATGTGGCTCTTTGGTCAAAATAAAATAAAAGGCTTTTGAGTTTTAAAAATCAAATACAAAGTAACTCAAACTTTATTTAGCTCGTTCACAAATTACACAATGAAGTTATCGCTCCATGAGGTTCCGCCGCAATTCTCCAACATGCCATCAAATCTTCGTAGTTTACTAAAGTCCAGCTGAAACATCTTGACAGATTTTTGAGTGCCGTTTAACACAGATATTAAGCACAACTAGAATTCCTACTCAAGACACACCAGAATAAACAAAATTTGAACAAATTCCAGAATTATAAGCGCCTCATAGTTCCAAAAATACAGTGGGGTCAATTAATTGGCTCTGATTTAATTTTAGTTCATTAGACTTCTGGCTGAGATGCACCACAAATAGTAAAATAATCTGTTGTTTTTATTAATACTGCTGCAGTGAGAGGATCCTATGTTGCACAGGGTGTCTTTTATTTTGAAAGGAAGCCTCTGACATGTTACAAAGTATTTCACATTTTAAAAAAAAAAAAACTATTTTTCTATTTGTTACTTTTCTGTATATAGATATATTTTCTATCAATGCTCTTTTTTTCCCCCTTCGGCTCTCACTAAAGTGGTTTTCAGCTCACAATGAAGGAACCGTGGCAAAAAATATGATGAAAGTTTGTTGAGCAGGAAAAAAGGGGAGCACCTCCTTCATGCTGGGAATGGGTCATTTTTACAGGTGGAGCTCAGGTTATTTTACGCACAAGTGAAGGAGAAATAATGAGTGAGCTCGACACCATGCTTGCAGAAATTCAGACGTCAGAAGCTGACGTCTCCAAAGCAAAGGAGGTGTTGCTCTGTCCTCCCTGTAAGGGGCTGGAAAAGGTGGCTAAGAGACAGAAAAAAAAAGATGGATGGATAGATGAAGGGAATAGGAAAGCAGTGTATTGCATGTCCAATAATAATAATTCTTTCTAGAAAAAATTTAAAAAGTTGCATAAAATCAGAAAGGATTCTCGCCAAAAACGTCACAATAATTGGCATTTTGACAAAGCCAGCAGTAATCCATCCTGCAGCCCCCTGCTGGTAGTAGCATGGTACTGCAAAATGACACAAAGCACTTGATTTGCTAAAACATTTAAGCTTTCAATAAATATTTCTAATTCAAAATTATTGTATACCATTTAGATTTTAAAAAATGGATCAGAGCAAGAGGAAGACAATTTATTAGTCTGATTCCTTTTAATTTTTATTAAAACTTTACTTGTTATTTGTGTGAGATATAAACAAATGGTTAAGGTTCATGAGAAGATTTATACATATGTTTTAATGGTACATGTGAAATCAAAATCTTATCATTAAATTAAAGAATCAGCAAGGATCATATAATTGGCTAAAATTATAAAATTTCTCATAAAAATGTAAATATATATATATATATATTCATAGATTCACACTGAATGCATCAAAACTGTGAATGAACACATGTGGAATTATATAAGAACAAAAAAGTGTGAAACAACTGAAAATATGTCGTATTGTAGGTTCTTCATAGTAGCCACCTTTTGCTTTGATTACTGCTTTGCCCACTCTTGGCATTCTCCTGATGAGCTTCTAGAGGAAGTCACCTGAAATGGTCTTCCAACAGTCTTGAAGGCGTTCCCAGAATGCTTAGCACTTGTTGGCCCTTTTGCCTTCACTCTGCGGTCCAGCTCACCCCAAACCATCTCCATTGGGTTCAGGTCCGGTGACTGTGGAGACCAGGGGCCTCATTTATAAACGTTGCGTACGCACAAAAGAAGGCGTACGCCACTCTCTACGCAATAGTTGATATTTATAAAAAGCAAACTTGACGGGAAAATGTACGGTCCTCCACGCAAGCTCTGACCCAGGCGTACGCACAAAAACGGGTGAAATGAGAAACGGCGACACCGTCGGCAGATGGAAGAAACACATGAAAGTGAAAATGACAATCCTGCCTCTCATAAATAACATGAAGAATTCACAAAGCAAGTCTTACAATTAACAGCCTACACCAACACCGTTTGATCGATCAGCAGTGAAACAAACAAAAAAATCAAACGAAAATTACAACAGAAATTCAAATGAACACATATTTGGAAAAAGAAAAGTGAAATATGTTCTGCAATATTGGCATGTAGTGCAATTCATCCTCATAAATACCGTAATATAGTTAACAGAACGAAATATTGTACAAAACTGATATTCTCGTTAATGTGTCCGTCTGGCGGAGCGGATAGAGGTGCAATTAGATAGACAGACAGACGGACAGACAGACAGACAGACAGACAGACAGACAGACAGACAGACAGACAGACAGACAGACAGACAGACAGACAGACATATTAATTGTCCACTGGGGAAAGTTGTTTACATAGTAAAACATTTCTTTGATGTCCGACCATTTCTTTTTTATTTCGGCCACGGTCCGAGGTTGTGAGGCTAAAGCATTACGGCGTCTGCCACCGTTTGCCGCTCACGTGCCTTTTTGGCATTAGTAATGCCCACACTGTGCCCTCCAAACAACACTTTTCTCCTCTTTTCCACCTCGTCAACGATAACTTCTACTTCACATTGAGTGAAGTTATGGATTTTTCATTTCCTCTCGGTGTTTGCCATGGTTTTGCAATCAATGAATATTCATTTGTGGGCGTTTCACAGACTCTTTATGGGCAACTATGGGCGTGTCATGAAGCCGCAAAAGCTGCGCTGCATTTAGAATCGGTTGTGATTAATTAAGGGAAAGATGCGTAGGATGTGCGTGCGCATGGTTTTATAAATCCGAATATTTCTGTGCGTACGCACGTCCTATGTTTCATCCGTACGCCACTTCTGACGCAAATCCTACGCAAAGTTATATAAAAGAGGCCCCAGGTCATCTGGCGCAGCCCCCCCATCACTCTCCTCCTTGGTCAAATAGCCCTTACACAGCCTGGAGGTGTGTTTGGGGTCATTGTCCTGTTGAAAAATAGATGATGGTCCAACTAAACGCAAACCGGATGGAATAGCATGGACAGCTAGATGCTGTAGTAGCCATGCTGGCTCAGTATGCCTTCAATTTGGAATAAATCCCCAACAGTGTCACCAGCAAAGCACCCCACACCATCACACCTCCTCCTCCATGCTTCACAGTGGGAACCAGGCATGTAGAGTCTATCTGTCCACCTTTTCTGCGTCGCACAAAGACTCGGTGGTTGGAACCAAAAGTCTCACATTTGGACTCATCAGACCAAAGCAGAGATTTCCACTGGTCTAATGTCCATTCCTTGTGTTCTTTAGTCCAAACAAGTCTCTTCTGCTTGTTGCCTTTCTTTAGCAGTGGTTTCCTAGCAGATATTCTACCATGAAGGCCTGATTCACACAGTTGTTGTAGAGATGTGTCTGCTGCTAGAACTCTGTGTGCCATTGATCTGCTCTCTAATCTGCTGTTAACCTGCCATTTCTGAGGCTGCTGAATTTATCCTCAGCAGCAGAGGTGACTCTTGGTCTTCCTTTCCTGGGGGGTCCGCATGTGAGCCAGTTTCTTTGTAGCGCTTGATGGTTTTTGTGACTGCACTTGGGGACACTTTCAAAGTTTTCCCATATTTTTGGGACTGACTGACCTTCATTTCCTAAAGTAATGATGGCCACTCGTTTTTCTGTATTTAGCTGCTTTTTTCTTGCCATAATCCAAACTCTAACAGTCTATTCAGTAGGACTATCAGCTGTGGATCCACCTGACTTCTGCACAACACAACTGATGGTCCCAACCCCATTTATAAGGCCAGAAATCACACGTATTAAACCTGACAGGGTTCACCTGGGAGGTGAAAAACATTTCAGGTGACTACCTCTAGAAGCTCATCAGGAGAATGCTAAGAGTGAGCAAAGTAGTAATCAAAGCAAAAGGTGGCTACTATGAAGAACCTACAATATGACATATTTTCAGTCGTTTCACACTTTTTTCTTACGTATATAATTCCACACGTGTTAATTCACAATTTTCACAGTCATGAAAATAAAGAAAACTCTTTGAATGAGAAGCTGTGTGCAAACTTTTGGTCTGTACTTTATATATATATATATACATGTTGGCTTATTTGTATGTTTTTCTATTTCACCTGCATCGTTTCACTTCCTGTCTGGCCATTTCAAGTTAGCAGGCAAGAAATATTGTTTTAATTTTAAAAATAGTGTCTTCATTTTCCTACTATTGTTTGTCTAATAGTGTTTTAAACATAAACACAACACGTAAACACGATACACAGTTCAACATCATTGGTCTTCACTCAGGCTTCAGTCAGAAGCCTGAGTGACTTCCAGTCTCTGCTGTACCGAAAAAATAAAAGTCTGGCCGCTTGTTCACAGATCTCTCTGGGTTATTAGTGCTTGGGACCTTTCTGAGCTCTGAAGTCTTCAGCAGGGAGTCAGCTGGAGGAATCGGGTGTAAAAAAAATACAAATTGGGGAGGGAAATGCATCGAGCTAATCAGATGAAATCAGCTTCCTGCCGCTTTTCGAGAGAAGCTGAAAGCTGTTTTTTCCCCCCCTTTGCTCAGTTTTTACTTTTTCTCAGAAACTCAAACTGCACCTGCCTCTTTCTAACTATTCCTTTAAATTTTTCCCTTGATATTCCAATGTGAGTTTGATAAAATGGTAATGGTTTTTTTCTTGTTCTGTGTGACGTTTCAAAGCTTTTTTTATACATGACTTTGAACTCAATTATTTACAAATTACGTTTTTTGAAAGTTTTTAAAAAGAAAATAGAAAAAGTGGTTTTTTATGCAGTTTTAGAAATAATTTGACAGTTTTTATCTCTTTTCTTGCCATGTTTGGGTGTAAACTCGTGATGTCACATAACTGTAAATCACTTTTTCCTTTTGACAAGTGCAAGAATGATGCTTTTGTGGATCCTGTGGCCTTAGATCAAATTGGAATCAGACAAATAATATAACTTTGAAAACATTAATATTAATATTAATTAATTGTTAATTAATATTAAAAAAAACGAGTGTTGGGATTTCAGGGTCAGCCGTTAAGGGAAATAAACGGAGAATTCTCAGATTATGCTCTCAAGGTGTAACGTAAACCATGTGGTTGCCCATTACACTCATAAAAAGTTTGTGTTAGATAAGTAAAATTCCTCCACGCTCATCTCAACGTCTTTTGGAGATAAGTGTAAGGCAAAATGTGAGTCAGACAGCATGGAACAATATTTAGGCTTTTCATTCCCTGACTGTAGTTTTTTTTTCTTTTTTACTAATAATACTCAAAGACAAGAATCAATTTAGTCACTCTGGGTAAAAAGATGCATTGTGGTGGAGACAGATATCCACTGCGCACAAAGAGTTCAGAGAAAAAGGTTTTTTTTAACATGCAGTTGAAAAACCGTGTTTGTCACTAAACAAAGAGATAAGACAAACCAGCTGCAGCTCGTATTGGTTCAGGCCGCACAAGTCCCTCTTCACCTTCTTCTGAGTCAGCATTTCAGAGCTGACAAATCCAGACCTTTCACTTTTAGATCTTCTGTGAGCCCGCCGGTTCATCTGAAGCCGCCGTAGTAAAACTCCCAAAAAAAAAAAAAAACCTCACAGAGCCACAGCCTGAGAGATTTGCAGAGGTTTAATATAAAATGAAAAATGTGAAAAGTTTTATTTGAACTATAGGTTACAGGAAGAAATATCAAGTACCAAAGTGGCATCTTTTGTGACGAGAATGAAGTCAAAGCTCATTGTGCCATATAGTCCATAATCCTTATGTATGGGTTCATATATTTTGATTATGGGCTAACATATATATGTGTATCAAATAACACTTTATTTATATAGCACTTTTCATATAAAAACATATCTGTGCTTTACATTAAAACTGTCATGTAGGGAGGGCTGTGGTAGCGTGAAGGACCCAAAATGCAGAGGCGGAGGCACACGGTTCAAGGGCAAGGGGATTTAATCACAAAAAAAAAGCACTGCAGAGCAGGGGGGGTATTCCAGAAAGCAGGTTATCCTAGCTCCCACGGTAAGTTTGAGGCTAAGGAAGTTGATAACCTCGGTTTTCGGTTCCAGAAATGGAGGTATGTTTCAGGGTAGGTCAAGTTGCCATGGCAACTCATGCTCTGAACATAACCTGGTCTGGAGCAGGTTTAGTTGAAGCTTAATTTGTTTACAGAGAGGTGAAGCAGCATGGCGTGTCCATTTGAAGATGATTTAGTGGATGAAGAAGCTCAGATAATACTTTTTCTACCGTGAGAGGATGATAAGACCACATATGGATGTTGGAAAATTAAACTTTTTTAATTTTATCTAACATAGTAATTTGCTTCCGTTCAGATAAATCATTTGTTTGTTAAGTCAGTTTAAAAATAACACGCAGTTTTCAGACAGTTATTTTACTTTCATTCAAATGAATTCAATTAAGTAGATGTAACGTTGGTCCTGCTGTTAGATTGGCACCGCAAAGGATTGTGGGATACCATTTCCTTTGCCTGTCTGGATGGATTTTGGTTTAAGTGTGGCTTTTTGACCAAATGTGTTTAGTTGTTTAGCTGTTTTACTGTGTTCTGCCATGTTTTGTCAAGTTATTTTGTCATTGTGTGCTTATGTCTCTGCACCGTGAGTAAGAGTGAAGGAGAGGATGATGCGTTTATATTGCACCCCTGCCGCATAGCTATATAATGATAATGATGTAAATTTCTTTACTGAATTTGAGCACAACATGCGTTTTTTCCCCGTCCTTTTTATTGTTATAAAAATGAGCATATCTGCCGGCTCATACTTAGTAATATGATAGATCAAGAAATATAAGTAATTAAGATGGAAAAAAGATTAATGGAGTAATGTGACATTTAGTTAGATAAATACATAAATTTGAGGTGTATAAACAATTATTAAGTTTTATAGACGTAAGGAATTAGGTTGATTAAATTTAACTCAATTACTTGTTACCAATAGAAGTAATTCATTTAAGTTGGCAAAATTGGATAAGTTATATATGCGTCACAAGGAAAATGGAAATAAGATCAGAAACTTGTGCGTTTACTTTGTCTTCTTCTTACTAGAAGCAGAAACTCTCTTTTGATGATGCAGCCATATTACTTTTTTAATGGACGTATAATCTTCATACGCCGTCATTAAAACCTCAGACTCCGTCTCACCGAAGTGTAGCGCTTTCTTTTTTTCTCCACGCGTTTCCATGGTGACTCCAGAAATCGGCGATCCATTGAGAATGTCTTTATGTACTTGACATGCACGTGCATTAACCCAGGGTTACCAAGTTGAGCGTAATTACGCCAACTCATATCCGGTCTTTTGGAACCGACATACCCCGAGTAAGCAAGGTCAGGCGGATTTCAGCCAGAGTTCAGGCTTAAAGTCAGGCTAGTTTAAACATGCTTCCTGGAATACCCCCCTGGATAACAAAACTAAAACTAAACTTACTGTGAGCAAAACATGAAACATGGCATGAAGGGAGTCAGGGACGAGACGTTAGCGACGTTAATGGACCAGCACAAGAGGAAGGGAGAGACGAGACTTAAATACAGACAGGGCAGACAAGACACAGGTGAACAAGATCAGGACAGATGAGGACAAGGAAGTAAAACTCAGGAACATGACAAAACAGAACACCTTTCAAAATAAAACAGGAAACAAAACCAAACATGACAGAACAAGAATTAAAGCAAAAACCAAGACAAAAGAAAACCAAACCATGACAAAAACAAAATAAATAATACAAAAACAAGCATGAAAATTAAAATAGAGACCCTACACAGAACCCCCCACCCATTTCACACCTCCCACCCCCTAACTGATAGGGATAGAAAATGGGAAATGGGCTGAGCACGAAAACAAAATGTCGGTTGTTGGAAACGTTAACATTTGGGACCTCCCTTTCTGTGAATAGCTGCACAGCCAGCTAAATGCAGCATCACAGGCGGGGACCAGCCGAGCGGCGATGCAGGTCCCCATCTAGAGGCGGTTTGCGAGTAAGCGGTGTCGGGCTGTGTTCTAGAAGGTTCCAGAGGTCTCAAACTCCAGTTCTCGAGGGCCGGTACCCTACATGTTCTCCTATTAGCCTGCCCTCAGCAGCAGATGAGGCAGGATTTCTTAGAAAAGCAGCAGGATGCCGGCCCTCTGGGCCTGGCGTCTGACCTGTAGAGTTACTGACGGACTTATCTCTGACTCTTTAGTCTCTTTAGTTTAATTAGAGACCCGTTTTCGGCCCTCCAACTGTTGTAGTTTCCAGATGTTTGTAGCAGTTTGGTCCACTTTAGTGATGGGTTTACTAAGCTGTAATACCACCTTATGGTATCATCTCATTCATTTACAGTAAATGTGGCCAAGTGGAATCTTTTAAGTTCATTCTTTCTCATGAGTTCCATAAAAGCCAGTGACACATCATAATACTGCTACCGCTGTGCTTTAATGCATGCTTGCCTAAGAGAATTGGGATTCAGGAGTTGGGGAACTGGGATTTGTCCAAATGGAGAAATTGTAACGGGTTGAACAGAAATGGATTTGTTATGTTTTCAATCCTCCCAAATCCTGCAGACAGCAGAAGAATCGTTTTAGTCCTGTTCAGATGATAAGTGTGTCCTCCTTGCTGCAGCCTGACTGTTAGACATGAAGAAATTAGAAGCCTGCATGGTTCTTGCGTGGCATAAGGACACCGTCTGACAGCATCAGACAGTTGCTTCCAACTTCATGTTTCACTTACCGCGTGAACAGCAATGGTACGTCCCATTTTCACTATACTTAAGGTAGCCACGAGGGAGCTGCGAGACACACCTGCGCTCCCCGTAAAGGCCGTGTCGCACAGCCACTGCCTGCATTTTCTGCATTGGACAGATGTAAATTGGTCACAGGTGAATATACGTGGAAAAACTGAGAAAAGTTGTGGTCTCAATGCGAATTTTTCACAGATGTATCATGAATGAACCATGTTAAAACCACAGAAGCAATAAAAATGACACAACGAACACGTAAATCAATGTAAAAGCTCCATCTGGCCCGAAATTCTTGCGTCAATTACATAAATTTAATGGGATGTGTGTGTCGTATCCGTAATATACAAGTTATACATCAGTTACATGAGTGAAAAATCCGTTAGATGTGGAACGGTCGTGGAAAGCCACAAATTTGCGTAGGCATCTCGCAAAAATCAAGCACAGTTGTACATGATTTTTGTAAAATTATTGTATAAACTACCTAAAAGTGCTCCCAAAGACCTGTCGGCCGAAACCCTCGACGGACTTCTGCACACAATGATGGACACAGGAAACACTTATAATTTACATATATCACTCGTGGATCCCCAAAGGCCAAAATGTAATATGTGGAAGATGCACAAAATGTATGTAGTGGCTGTTTGACATGACCTCAAGATGCGACAGCTCCTCCGTACGACCCTTCATGGGTCAAAACAACCCCAAAACCCGCAACACCTGTATGGGTCAACGCCCCCGTGCGCACGTGACTGAGGCTATTGAAACCGTCTGAAAGTCTTTAGAAAGTGTCTGAGTGCAGAAAAGAGCCAGAAGATAAGCCTTTGATTCAAAAGGAAAGAAACGGACAAAACCAGGAGTCTTCCTTGTCATATGGACTTGAGGTGAGGGGCTGTTCCCCCAGCCCACTCTGCATACCACTGCAGCGACTCACTCTCTGATGCTATCAGGACGCTGATGATATCAAGTGGCTCTTAATTGACTGTTAACTTAGTCAGAAAAAACATTTGGGGACCGCTCCTTCAGTGGGTTTTGTTTTTTTGGATTGCTGCATGTTTTCAGTGGATTCTGTGTCTTCATCTGATTAAATGCTCTACAAGCACCATGCAGTCTTCTGACCTTTTCATGGGTGATATGCATCATATGGATGCTTGGCGAACACCAGACATAAGGAAACAGAACAAAAAAAGTTCTGCTATACTGATCCCATCTCACTACATTTCCTCCGTGTCACCAGTAAACTATGCCTTCCATATGGCTTTCATGTGGCATACGGTTCCTACCATTTGCCCCTGTCTGGGCCCCTTTCTAAGAAACCTTCCAGTACCCTTGCCTTCTTTCACGTGCTTAGGGGGGTTTGTATTTGCGATTGATGAACTCCAAACATGCCTTTACTTTGCTTTCTTCTTGGAGCAATAACGTCTGTTCCATAGAGGCTCTTTATGTTGAGTGAACGCTCAAAGCGCTTCCTGTGCATGAAAACCTAAGCCTGTGCTGCTTCGCTCCTTTCCTGTAGGCCTTAAAGGCTTGATGCATTCTTAAATTAGATAGTTTTGCACCAAAAAGAGAAGGTTTGAGATCAGCATCGACGTGCTGGGCTGAAACGGTCGTGATCGTTTTCTGCTTACAAATAATAAACCTTAACGTCTTTGCGATGGACTCTACGTGATCTGGAAAGAACTTTGTGGCTTAAAAAGCGAAACTACTTTGCATCTCGCCATGTTTGAGAAAAGATTCATGAAACCGTGTAAATCGTCCATCTAAAAATAAAGTCTTGTACACACCAGAAAAACTGACAATTACTGTCTGAGGAGTGAAATGAGTGAATTTTTTCTTCAGTAAGTCAACAAAAGATCTAAAACAGTTTCATCTGAGAGCAGCAGAATGGCTGCTGCTGCAGTTGCAGAAGTTAAATGCCCACAAAACCACCAGAGTGGTACTCAGTAAGCTGAAAACCTGGACTCTATCAGATTGAAGAGTTAAGCGTGTGTCATAAACCAGCACTGCTACGGAGAGACTACGGTTTCAGTACAGATACTCATCAGATGCATTTCACTTCTGGGTGACTGCACACTATGAGCTCGCCTTAATTGACAACAGCAAAAACTCGTGGTTTTTAAATTTGAAATTATTTCATGATCATTTGAACTTGTTATAAAAAATCACAGTTTGAATAAAATCCTTCTTCTTAGATATGGTTTTACTGAAACATTTTACAGGAAAACACAAAAGAAAAAACAAATTTGTTTGAAAAGTTCGTTTTTAATCGCAGGATCACGGATCACAAATGTAAAATTGAGTCACTGCTTCCTAACTCCTTATGCGACTATCCAGTGCTCTGGATTTTGTTTTCTTTCATTTTAACACATGTTCACTACATTTTTTTATGACAAACACGACATCACCCATTTCCCATAGAAAAAACTAAAAAATATTAGAAATTTCCAAAGACTGTAGCATGCAATTCTATTTTGTCTATATTTGGCAAACCAGTGAGCTTTATTTTTTTTTCTTTTTTGCAGAGACTTCTGGGAAAAATTCCAGGCCACTGGATTTTAGTCTTTTTGCCTCGGACGATCGTTTTGTATGGTGCATAAAAATAGTGAGGGGATTTTGGACACAATCTTGAAGTTTATTTTGGTAAAAGAAAATAAAAAGAGTACATTACATGAGATTAAATAAGCCAGCCACCTAGAAGCGACTTAATGAACTGACTCCTTTTTTTTTCAAAATGAGCGGTCATCCAGATGTCTAAGTGTCCAGTTTGGTAGCCAATCAACAGTTTTTCAGCAATAGATGGTTATGGGACTTTTGATGAAGGATATTGTTATTTTCACCTGCATAAATAAGTACTTTAAAATGCTTTTCCAGCAGAACTCTACACCCTAATGACCCACACATGCACACATATCTGCACATCATTCGATTAACTGGTCGTTAGCTTCTCACTGCTCATCACCTACTTGCATTATATTAAAGACCCACTTCAAACAAAACTGTTTTCAACATTTTTTGTAGCATTTTTCTGATGATGAACATGTATTAAAAAGAGCTTAAATTTACATTTCTGAGTATTTATTTTAATTCAAATCTTTGTTAATCAGGGTGTGATGTAGAAGCTGCTACGGCAAGCCGCAAGATCCTTGCTCCTCTCCATTCTGATTATCCACTGTCAGACAAATAGATCCACAAACGTCTTTGTTTTCCTCAATCCGGATCAGAACTGAACGGCTGGATAGCTGCGATATTGGCCGCCATTTTCTGTTGCACTGTCAATGTTGATTTGGGGGTGTGCGGGGCTTGTAAGCGAGTGGGAAAGCGCGTAAAAAGATGGATGACGGGAAATATGGGAAGGCTTACTCCGCGCCAACATTCCCACCCACAACTCAGAGGTGAATTTCCATTGAAGTCCTGCTGCTCTGCAGAAACTATGTCCTGGAAAACGACGCTGACTAGACGCTAACTGACTGGTCAATGACCCGTACCTTGTTGTACTTTCTAATGTGTTCCACTGTTTAAGCCCCTCAGTCGGTGTCATTGGGCCTGTTAATCTGTTAGACACAAATTAAAAGCAGTCAACAGCTGTCTGAACCTCGGCCCGCCTTTTTCCCCTATAATGAAACTAAACTATGCAAGAACGATTAAGATTGGCAAAACGTGGCGGGAACATAAGTTAGTTTCCATGAAACTGCACGCATCAGCTCAACAGGAGTGGCTAAACATTAAGAACTTTCCAAGGCATTTACAACTGGCACGCAACTATCAACACCAAAAAATAAAATAGTAAGAGGAACATGAAGACCATCATATTTCAGCTTAGCCATGCTCATTGGCGACATACTAATTAACCGTGGTGAGTTCAAGTAGCATTGGACGAAATAACTGTTTACAATGAATTTGGGGGAATTGTTCTTCAAAACAAAAAATGTGTTACAGTAACATCAGTGTTCATTTTAGCAAGCACACTTACCTGAGCACAGGTGCTTAATTCCCCTTGCATTTATTTGTTAGGTTAATTGGTGATTTGTGGTCTGTATCATTGTTATTTTTCTCTTGAGCTGCCGTGACGCGTGAATTTCTCCTCTGTGAGATTAATAAAGTTCAGTTCAGCTCCACAGTTGTGTCTATGCATACAGGTATGATACACATTTGTGTCTACTAATTTCTGTTTGTGCTCAAAAATTATTTTTTTGTCATTTTGTGCCCGTCAGTGACCCCTTCTTGTTCGACCCCTCTCTGCTATCTATTTTAAGGAAAAATACAGTACAACAGGATAATTTATGACAATTATTTTTAGCCCTAAATACAAGAGGAGTTTATACAAATGTACACGTCCCGTGTCCAAAGATGACCTAACCATGGTTTGGAAAAATGGCTCTCAGTCATCTGCCAGACAAGTTAAAAACCCAACCAAAAAAAGGAAGACGTGCTGTTTAATCACAGAAAGGGTTTGGACATTTTCAAATCTTATAAGGTCATCTCTGAAATGCAAACACAAAAGAGTAAAAGTTTGTCATTTTAATGTTGTCCCCATGTTTCCCTGATCCCCCGCTTTACTCAGCTCTGCTGGACTTGTGTTTCTTCAGAAACACTGTCATTCATCTTATCAAGACACAAGCCCCTTTTGCTCATTCCCCTTTTCTCTCTATCAGATGTGCTCTCACGACTTGTTTACAACGTTAGACATAGCGGTTAACCCCACTTCGATAATGTACAGACAAGCCTAAAACCTTAATCACTACTACAGTGACCCCAACAGCTCAGAGCTTTGATCTCTGGTCATTTTGATGAGCAGTTGACGTTTCCTTTATCAGCTAAATCTGACCAAAAATTTCCATATGAATACAAAACTCATTGAGAATTTGAAACTGACCCTTTGAAGGTTGCAGCAATCAGATAAGAGAAACTTCTCTATGCAAGAAAAAAAAATCACCCAGTTTTGGAGCTGTTGAAACTTAAACCTGAGATAACCTTACAGTTATTACACAACAGCAGAAGGTTAATGCCACAGAACTGGCTTATCTGGACACAATCTCCATAACAGTCTGCCTCGACAACTAGGGATGTCCCGATCAGGCTATTTGTCCCCAGTTTGATTCTGAGTGAGTTGATTTCGAGTATCTGCCGATACCAATCCCAGTCCCAGTACCAGTCCCGATCCAATACTTTTGTAGCCTTTTTTACCCCTTATTACCGCAGCTTTAGCTCCAAAATTGACGTTCAATTTATACGTCATGAACTCTTACCAGCGTAGCTCCTTAGCTGTTGTATTCCATTATTCTTTCTCTTCTTCGCTGCTTTTGCCCCACCTCACAATCCTAGGCCGATGACTGAAGAGATCTTTAGTCACATGGTTACATTATTTGGTTAAAGAATTAACGAAATCAGAAGACCTCTCTGACCCACTGGAGTGTTTATTTAGGCTTGATCGCCCCGCGTGTCTCCTCCTGGGCTGCCAGCTCCACAGGGTATATATATATATATATATAAAAAACATATATATATATATATATATATATATATATATATATATATATATATATATATATATATATATATATATATATATATATCGACACATCAAACCTGTGCACAGCCTGGATTGATTACAAGAAAGCCTATGACTCAATGCCACACACGTGATCACTGAATGCTTGGAGCTGTACAACATCAACAGGGACTTCTAAGAGCCTTCATTGAAACTCAATGAAGCTGTGGAAAACCACCCTTGAAGCCAATGGGAAGCCACTTGCACAAGTGTCCATCAAATGTGGGATATACTAAGGTGATGCTCTGTCCTCACTGCTGTTCTGCAGTATAGGTCTGAACCTCAGCCAAATGATCAACAACAAGACTGGCTATGGATACCGACTCAGAAATGGGGGCCACCATCAGTCACCTCTACATGGATGACATCAAGTTATATGCTGATGTCAACGTGACATTGACCTCCTGATCCACACCACCAGATCTACAGCAGTACTATTGGGATGTCATTCGCCCGAGAAATGCAGCCGATGGTGACAAAGAGGCAAGCAGGAAGTCCATGGAGGAGGGGTCTCCTCCCAGAAGGAACAATAGCAGACATCAAGGACAGTTACAAGTACCTTGGAATTCGCGAGGGCAAATGGCAACCCAAGCAGGTAACAAGGAAAGCTGTAACAGCCAAATACTCCAACGGGTAAGGCAAGTCCTGAGAAGCCAGCCTAATGGCAAAAAAATAAGACCCGGCAATAAACAGCTACGCAAGACTGCCAGTTATCAGATAATTCTTGCAGGAATAATAAGATGGCCAAAGGAAGAGATACATACCACGGATGTTAAACACAAAGCTCCTCACTATGCATGGAGGGTTCCACCCTGAAATCCAGCAACCTGAGACTGTGGCCGCATAGCGAAGCGAGGACTAGTGAGCGAGAAGCCACTATCCAGGATGAAACATCCAAGATGCATGAGTACATCAAGCTCAAGGCCCCAACTGACAGTGTGCTCAGTGAATGTCTCTGTGCAATGGAGAGCAGAGGATACAGTGCTGGAGGACAGATCTCATGGGAGGACAAACCCCTGCATGGGATGTACCACCGGACCATAACTGAAGTGGCTGATATCAAGAAGTCCTACCACTGGCTAGAAAGGGCTGGCCTACAGGACAGCACTGAGGCGCTCATCCTGGCAGCTCAGGAACAAGCCCTCAGCACCAGAGTGATAAAGGCTCAGATCTACCACACAAGACAAGACCCACGGTGTAGGCTGTGCAAAGAGGCGCCTGAAACAATCCAGCACATAACTGCAGGGTGTCAGATGCTGGCAGGTAAAGCATACATGGAGCGCCACAATCAAGTGGCTGGAATAATATACAGGAACATGTGTGCAGAATATGGACTGGAAACCCCAAGGTCAAAATGGCAAACACCTCCGAAGATGGTAGAGAATGAGAGGGCAAAGATCCTGTGGGACTTCCAGATCCAGACTGATAGGATGGTAATGGCGGCTAAACTAGACATTGTAGTGGTGGATAAAGAACAGAGGAAGCCGCTAGGTGGATGGGCAGTGCCAAGCGATGGGGAACATCAGGAAGAAGGAACATGAGAAACTGAGAAATACCTTAGACTCAGAGAAGAACTGGAGAAAGCCTGAAAGGCAAGGTGAAAGTGGTGCCTGTGGTACTGAGCACTCGGGCAGTAACCCCTGCTGGAGGAGTGGCTACAACAGATACCTGGAAAGACCTCAGACCTCTCAGTCCAGAAAAGCGCAGTGCTAGGGAACAGCTAAGATATCAAGAGGGACCTCGCTCCCAGCAGGCCTCTGGGTATAGGACCCCAGCTTGAGGACAAAACCACCATGAGGGTGAAGAGGGCGAGAGCATATATATATATAAATCTCTCAGGTCTCTTCTTGCTGTTGTGATAAATGGTGCAATAAGGCATGTCAACATGTGTTTTATGGTCATAAAAAATAGCTTTGGTCATTATTTTTGTCATTGCTCAGAAAAGTGTTCCCGCTGTTACATTATAGCACTCTGGAAGCCTGATGTTTTTTTCTCTTAAGTGTTCGAGTTTGAAAAAAATTCCTCCCTGGTGGTGCAAAAGAAAAGACTGGAAGCCTGTTATAAGAAAAAAAAACTTAATAAAGTGACTTTTTTAGTTGTTCCACAATTTCACATAAAGGGACTTTTCTCGTTGTTTTACAATTTCATATATTTACATGAAAATGCATTTAAAAAAAAATTCATCGCATGATTTGAGAAACGCGATGCAAAAACACACTAGAAGAAAAGCCCCAACAAAAATGTAATCATAAATTTTAAGAACTGCGGCCTGTCAACATTCCCCGCCGGTGTGGGTACCGGATGTTCTCGGGTTGCCGTATGTTCTCGGGGTCCTTCGGGTCCTTCACCAATGATGACGCTACACTCATTTGATTACAAGTTGCTAATGACCAATGAGTTATCGTCGCCACGCTTTTTTAAAAACTTATTGATAATTGCGCATCATACATTAACAATGACATTAACGTTAACAACGAACAATAACAATGTAATCAATATTGCCTCGAAGATCAGTCACCATTGCCAAACATAACATATTAACATAGAAAATAAAGAATAGAGGGGAAAAAAAGAAACAATTAACATAACACACAAATAAATAAAAACATAAGTAAAATAAAATAAAGGAACATAGAAAAAATCTAAATAGTCTAATACTAGTTAAGTTAGGGGTACTCGTGAAGTTTGTATTTCTGAACAAAACTAAGCAATTTCAAGCCATTCTTCTTTTTCATATAATGAAGTGATTGAAAGTAAAAACAGAGCTCTTTATTAAATGTTATAAAAAGCGGTTTGGTCTTCAAAACTTGACCTCACCAAGATGGCGGTGCTCCCCTCGTGATGTCTCCTCTAGTGATATAACTCATTGGAAGGACCCCGAAGGACCCGAGAACATACGGCAACCCGAGAACATCCGGTACCCACACCGGCATGCATTCTCACTTTTCTCATCCACGTCAGCATCCACAGTGTGGTAGCAGCCCCACAATCAGCCCGTTAACCTCTTTCCAGGCCTCAGAGCAGAACCAAAAACAAAGGATACCAAATCAATTAATAATCTATTCATCTCTCATCTTGATGGGAACCAATGGTCCAAACATTTGGCTTAAGTGTTTTTAGCATTTTCAGGCCAATGTTGTAAATAAAAAATTGATCTTAATGTTTTGCCTGGTGAAATAAAAGGTTTCTCTCTTAAAAATGTTTGTTTCCGTAAAATTTAGTTGAAAAATTATTGTAGCTGAGAGCGTAATAAACACCCTCTCTGCTGAAGGAATTCCAAATGCAGAAGACATTGTTTGGTGGAAGAAACTTCTTTAAATAAACTCAAAACTACAAAAATGTTAAAACCTGAATGTTGATGCGAAAAAGCAGTGGAGACCATCCGGGATGTGGAACACTAAAAAACTGTGGTTGTGGCGTTGTTTTTGTGGCATTTTTCTGATGATGGAGGACACGTATTAAGAAAATTAAGCTTCAACTGTATTTCTTTATTCAAGTTGTTGTGACTCAGAAGCGGAGGAAAAAATGCAGTTTAAAGAAAAAAATGTATTTGTGACATGAAAAAATACGCTGAGCCACAAGCTGAAGGGAGAGATGGATGACGGGAAGCGAGGGCGGGCTTACTCTTGCGCCAACCGTACAACTTATAGGTGAATTTCTTTTAAACTACTGACGCTCTGCAGTAACCATGTCCTGGAAAACGAGACAGATTTGGCTAAGAATAGCATAATGATAATTAAAACACCTATGGAAGCACTTTGAAAAGAGATCCAAAGATGATGGAAGTGGAACTTTAAATATACTGAGTTCTAATTAACTAAAGCAGCTGTGGATGTATGGAATCTGGTTTGAACAGAAAAAAAAACGAATCCTCAAGTGTCGGTTTGTTTTCTGTGAAGAATTTTTCAAATCAATAATTAGGTGATAAACTATAAAAAGTATAGGAACCCAGACTGACCTTACTTTAAGGTGTACTATTCCGAAGAATAAAATTGGCCTGTTAATACCCTAACATTGCACAATAAGTGGCAGAATATTACTCAAAAATAAATATTTTGACATTTTTTGTTTTTATATATTAGTTTTATTCAGGAAAAAGGACCACACTTGAAAGTTTTCTGTATTTCTTGGCTGTCCTGGCTCCGCTGCCGCTCAGAAGTCTTAGATGTGGGCTGCCTAGGCGTTTCTAAGAAAACCACGGATGTTATTCTGTTGCATCACTGTCATTTTCTCCTCCCCCGACTGCGGCGCTCAGTTCACTGTCACGCTTGGGGAAAGCCTTGTTTACACTGATCTGCTGAACAAAAACATTGACCTTTGGGTTTTGGTCTTGTTTTTTGAGCCAAAAATTGAAAATTTAGAAAATAAAAATTTGTTTTAGTTCTTTCTTTGAACAAATTATAGAATGTCAATATGTTTTATTTCTTGAAATCACTGGAACTTGCTGTCCATTTACCTTTCAAGAGAATCCCCTCAAAATGTCACTCAATGATAACGAAAGGTGACAAAGGAGATTGTGTGAAAAAGCAAGCTCAGCACCTCTGACTAAATCCCCTTTGGGCTTGTGAGATACGTGGACAGTGAGGCTTTTTTCACTTGAGCAAATCCTTTGATACTCAGTTGGAAAGTTTCATGCTAAATCTCATTTAACCCAATTTGAGGCATCGTCCTGCAGCCCTTATTTTAACTGAAAAAGTCACCAAACAATTGACAACAAAGATTAGATTTTACTTTTAGTTATTTTATCCATCAAGGGAACAGACTAAAGATCTATTTGTAAACAATATGAGTTATTAAAACCATGAAAATCGGTGTCTAACATCAAACACAGAACAGGATACATTAACACAATAATGCTAATAGAGACTAAACGTTGGACATTAGTGTTTAGAAGAATGGTAGATTTCTATGACTATGATTTCTACTCCGGTAGGCTGTGGCATAGGAGCAATGCTCAATTGTTGCTAAGGCGCCCAAAGTGTGCCAAAAAATATCCACACAACATGACACCACCACCACCGGCCTGAACCGTTGATACATGGCAGGATGGTTTCATGCTTTTAATGTTGTTGACGCTAAATTCTGACCCTACCTTCCAAATGTGGCAGCAGAAATGGGGACGTATCAAACCAGATAATGATTTTCCATCTTTTATTGTCCAGTTTTGGTGAGTCTGCGTGAATCGTAGCCTCAGTTTCCTGTTCTTAGCTGACAGGAGTGACACCGAGATCTTCTGTTGCTGTAGACCATCTGAAGAAGTTGATAATGGTGTGTAGAGTGACATGACAACCCCGCGTAACATTAAGGGAGGTAGTTTATTGAAATTGGGCCAAAGCGTCACACTGTACCTCTTTTAATCATCATACCATGATAATTCTTCTGCCTCAATCAAATGGGGTCAGAGAGGGCAGAAAAGAGACAAAAAACACAAAAACACTGGAACATGCATTGTGAACGTTGACAGTATCCAACCAAATGAAGCCAATTCAGTCTCCATTATTTTCTTGAAATGGAGGCCATCATATTGGAACCAGAAATCATCAGTAAGCAGTGATTGGTTTATCGTTTGATTAACTTGAAGTACAGAAAAAAATATCCTGAAAAAATTAGGAAAAACATGTTTAAAAAAAGTTAATGGGTCAAGAATGGTTATTCTGACAAAGAAATGACTGAGTAACAGCTGTATATTTCTTTATGGATCTCCAGCCAGCAGCTACTTCCTGTTTGGAACGGCATGGGGGAGGAGTCTCTCAGTCCAGTTCTCATATGCAGTCGATAACAGACAGATGTTTGTTACTGCATAACAATTAAATGGAGAACAAACACAACACCATTTATAAGACAGAACAGGTGACTTTGGAGATGCAGCAGATGGAGAGTGACCTTTTCTCCTCTGAAGTATTTTTTTTTTCATAAATAAAGTTTGATTTGATTTGATTTAAAAAACAGTGGCTGCATTTCCATTGACTATGAAATTGGGCAAATTGGATGAGTGAAAAATACATTCTCCTGATGGAAACACGACAATTTCGAAAAAGATTGCGTTAATCAAAAAGAAGTTGTTTGTGCATGGAAGAGGTGATTTCTGAGGCTTATTGAAATTGACATATGTCACAGAACTGGAAACGGATTTAATGAGTCATGTGACCAACAACAGGATGGCGATGTGCTTCTTGGTAGGAACTGGCGGCCTTGGGCGCTGCACAGCGGGCGCCACCAGAGGTTCCACAGCATCACTGTAGAGTTATTTCTTTTCATTTTCAATGCTGCCCAACTCGAATGGCTCAGGAGACAACGGAGGACGCTGGACAACTCCACTCATTTTAACTTCTTTTTGTTATCACCAAAGAATGGATGAGAGCTTGATAACCTTGAAATAAAACAGAAAATAATTAAACAGATATCAGAAATGTTTGTCAGAAATGTGCTATTATTTCAAACTTTTGCAAATATTGTGCCATTTAACTATTTCACTAGTTCAATAATATTACCACAAATATCAGACTAGAAATGAAATTGAAATAAACATACCAATGGCGTCACCGAAGTCATCCAAGCATTGAAATGTTTGTTTCTCAGCTCACCATGACTGCCAGACAAAATCCCCCACCTGCACACTGTCACCTGGTTAAATACCTCTTCCCATCTACCTGCCTGGTAGATTAGGATTCACATTCTCCTTATACTGCCCCCTGCAGCTGTGGAGTTGATCCTACCTGGAACAATCCTCCAAATCAATGTTCAGGAGCAAAATAAAGAAAATAGACAATAAGGCAGGATAAAACAAACTTAACAATCACACAGCGCGTCAAAAGTTGAGCGTCTCATGTGGAATTTTTGGATCCACAGCTCCTCTGTAAAATCACCATTACCGAAAATGGCTTCATCCACTAGCCACTCCCACGTGTAAGGAGCTCGCCGCTCCACGGCCTGAGGAAGACGCCGACGTCTCCTTTGATAGATGATGATGAACGCTACAGTTGTGGCAGAAATTTGAACATTTCTGCTGTGAAAGTATTGTTCACATCCATTTTTTTTAATTACTTATCGCGTGAGTTGGTTTGTTTTTATATGCATAATTAAGATTTAATGTAAACAGTGCAATTGCGTAATTGTGTTTGTTAGACCTTTCTAGAATTTTGATCAAGTTTTGCCTGCATTGCAAAGATCCGCACTAGAGGCGTAGGGGTTCAGGGTTCCTGCGCTCATTTCAACAAAGGATCCGTTTGTCTTTGTAGTTTGAAACAAGTTTGAAAAGATTCATTTTCACTATTGAACTGTGACCTTTCATGTTTGTGTGTGTAAGCATGTGTCTGAAGATTTAGGGTTTCCGTCCAGTTGAAAGAAGTCGGCATTTTTACCAATCTGGATTACCTGGGACCCGCCCACAGCTGTAACTGCTGCAGAAACTTTTTTTTTTCCCATGTGAGGTGACGGTCAGGTCTTTCGAAGAGTTGAGGAAATACCGCCACAGTCATAAGAAGTCAGATTAACTGATATGTGGCTCGCATCATAGCACACTTGCCATAGTGTCAAGGGACCTGTTGAGTAAGGACATCCTGCGTGGGAAGATTCTGAATGAAACCCGTAGAAAAATGGACAACATGTCTTGGGATTCCCCAGGAAAGGTCCAGAGTAGGTGCCTCAAGAATTGCTGCCCTATAAAAGGAGGGAGACAAAGCAGCAAGAGAGACTTCACCACACTAGGCTTTCTTCAAGTGCTGGGGCCAATTGGATCTTTGCAGCAGAATCTTTTAAAGCCCAGAAGAACCTTTTGCTCCCATCTGTCAATTCAGAGAAACCTGAACCTGTCCATCCACCATGGCAAACTCATCGTCTTCATCCTCCTCCTCCTCCTCCTCCTCTGCATGGATGCTGCTCCCACTGCTGCTGGTTTTCCTCCACACCTCGTCCAGCGCTCCTACTTTTGACCATGAGTTGTGGATTCAGATCAAACAATTAGGAGAAACAGTGAAGGTAAGAAATGATCACATTGTGCCAAAGCACACCCATTTTGGTTTCACTTTTGTGAAAGGTGATTGTGTTACGACATGAACTACTCTTTTCTGCAATTCGTGAAATAGAAACTTGTCTGGTTAAACTCAACATTTTGTGATTTTCAATGCCAAACGCTGCTGTAGAAGCAGCTTTCTGACTGACATGACAGTCACCAGACAAGTGATGACAGTGTGTGGGTTCAAACAGATAGGTAGATAAAACTGTGCAAGCCGTTTATTGTGTCTTTCTGCAGCGTCTGCATGCAACACTCAGCTGGTGTTTTCAGCTAAACATGTTGCTTTTTTGTGGAGTGTTTAACTTTATTTTTATTTTATGTTTTTTTGCAGAAGTGCACACCAGACTGCAGCTCGGATGACATCCCTGTAAGTTTGGCATCGTATTCATTTTCTTTATTACTTTAGTGAATAACAGTGGTTAGATTATGGCTGTTTTTTGGGCACTCACAGCAACCTTTTTACCTCTGACCGCTTTGTCAATCTGCAAAAATTCTCTCCAAAATACGCATTGATGCTCTTTTTCTACACGGAATATGAGCTGTTCAGCAACTGCAGTTCAATAATCCATTCTATAGCTTCATCGTTATCCAATATTAGTGGTTTGAAAGCTAAACATACCACATTTTTGCAGCCACAAATTAGTGCGAGTCATTTTTTTTCCTAATTTCATCGAGCGCTGAGTCCAAGTTTACCATTTCATGAACGTAGCATTGACATTCCTCAAAAATGCGATATTTTGAGGGTAGAGAGCTAAACAATTCTTTGTCCCTTTAGAGGATAAAAACAGTTAATCTTTTACACACTGGCTCTTGGTTGCTCTGTTTGCACACTCATCGTCATCATCATGATAGCTTTACCACTTCCTCTACGCTTGGCGCTTACTTCAGTTGAGCCAACTTGAGGTACTTATGAGTGCATTGTCTGCTTCAACAGAACAACGGGTGCCATTTTCTCAACCTTACCGAGGAATTTAAAGTAATTCAGACACAAAACAACCAAACACAGGTAGGTCATGCTTCCTTAGTGACTTCCCGTGAAGATGATGAGTTTGTGAGCTTGTTTTCCTCCTTTCACAGGTTTGCATCAAGTACCTCACGGCCGGTCTTGAGTCTTACAAGAATCTCCTGGAAAAACCTACAGGATCCTGCAAGACGGATCATCTCAATTTTGATCATCTGGAAAGGAAATTGAATAATACCATCCTCCCAGTAAGTAAAACACAAGAATCTGATAATCCCCCTCTGTTATTTTTGCCCACCTGTATCCTGAACCAGGAAGGATTTTCCGACTGCTTCCGTGTTCTGTGAAATACGTGGCTTAATGGCAAAAGAACACAAATCTTGAGAGGAAAATCACTAAACAGTAGTAAAATTATTTGTCCGTGCAGCAAGAACTTTTTAATTAACAAGAAATCTAAGACAATGTCAAAATCTAGAAAAACAAGCATTGAAAAAGATAGAATTACTTTAAAGAAATTTCATACAGTCTTTTAGTTGTAATTCTTTTCACGATTCTATGTACTTAATTGTCATTTCTTTCGATTACGGTGACAAAAAGAGGATTGTAAAAGGTGGAAATTACTCATTTCAAAACAAAATGTGAACAAAGTCTTGTTCACTTTATTAATAATTTCCTCATTTTTAGATCCTAACTCTAAGTGAGACTGAAAATTGTCAACTGTGCTGATTTTGAGGGTAGCTTATAAAGCTGTAGAGTTAGAACAAGTTAAAAAGTGGTAAGATATCCTGAATGTCTAAAAACAAGGTTAGAAATCTTTGCTAGGGTTCAGTGTAATATATGCATCAAACACTAGACGGCAGTAAAATCTTCATTTCAGAGCATTTGAGTTTATAAATGCAGACTACAACTATCAATCTATCTAGATAATTGAAAATATAATAAATATTGTTTTAAAATCAAATCAAACTTTATTTGTATAACACTCTTTCAACTCGTATTAGTCAAGGGGCTTTACATTAAACTGACATGGCATCAAAGCATATTCAAAATAAAAATAAAAACCAAGATATTGCAAAACACTAGTTATATTGATAACAAGAACGCCTATTTATTAAACTATTTATTAAACTACTAACTAGGAAAGGATTGCAAATACATTATATTATGTCTAAAGAAGAAGGTTTTGTGACTAACTTAACATATTTATTATCTTTTATTAATACCTCTGAAAACAAACTGTAGTACAAAAATCTAATCCTGTCATTTGAAGTATTTGGCTCTGAAAAATCAAAGTCGTCACTGTCTATTATTACCAGAACATGTTTTCTTTTTTTCATTTTTAACACCTGCTGTGTTTCTTTTCTCTTTTTTTTTTTTTAGACCGAGCTGTGTAAATCTGAGGATAAACTTCAGCCCATCATCTCCCCGTATGCACTCCACGAGGTTCTGGAACACACATTCCAAAAATACAATGCAGTAAAAGCCTTTTCCTAAATCCTGAGATCAGAACTTTGTGTGATTATTGCACGACCCTAAACTCAGGAAACCGGTTCCAGTGCTCCATCTGGAACAAAGCAGCGTATTTACATTCTTATTTATGACTTTTGTTCACTGAAAATATCTAATTTTAGATTGAATAATCTATTATCAAACTGTCTATTTCACCTGTTGTGCTTTTGTTTTTTTAATGCAGTAGAATCTTGTGTTTCAAACCTAAATATGTCAGCATTTTTGCTCTCTCTAAACCAAACTGAACTCATTCGTTTCTTCTGTTCAAGAAGAAAAATAATTGATCTGCAGCCGTTTCATACAGGAATGATCAAATACATCAAGATTTGTCCCCAAAAAGATAAATATTAAACACTATGTCAGTTTGATGGTACATTGGTCAAATTCAACTCACTGATGTTTACAATGAAATGTGATTGTTTGCCTGTTATTTATTTAATTTATCAATGCGTTACTCATTTAAACTGTCTTTTGATCTATGTTGAGGTTTTTTTCTTTCTTTTTTTTTGTAAAGATGTTTTATTTTGGAGTAAACTGCAACTTTATTGTCAAACTCAAACTGCACACTCCACCCTGAATGTAACCCAGTTTTTTGTCAAACAATGTTAGTATTTATTTTTCTGAAATGTACTATTTATTAACCCGTGTCAACTTATTTTCTTTTGCCATACCAATAAAGTTATGTTTAAATCAATTATTTTGCTGTTTTACACTTTGTCTGAATTTAGTCATTCCTCCCCGGTTAGTGCACTAAGTTGCCTTTTGTTTTTCATGGTATCCAAATGTACATTTCCAAAATCCAACGCCCTGGAAATTTCCCAGAAGTCTCTGCAAAAAAACAAACAAACAGTGGCTGTGTCAGAATTCCCAACCCTAACTTCTAACTACGACAAAACTACATAGTGTGGGACTATGTAGTGCCCTGGATTTTAAAGGCAATTCCGACACCACACTCAGTACTTCTTTGTTTTTAAATGACGTCATCGATTTTACAAAGTTAAAATCGAATTAATATGAGCATTTTGCGACGATTATTAATGAATCCACTGTCTTCTAAAGATGAAAATGTTGATGGTTCTCAAAAAAATACATTTTTTTGGCAAAGGCTGTTCAGACGCAATGCATTGTGGTCTATATTAGCCAATCTAGTGAACATCGATGCACACTGGTTTTTCTCAGAAACTTCTGGGGAATTTCAAGGGCACTGGATTTTGGAATTGATTCGGACAGCACTACAAAATGAAGAACGCACTACAGAGTGCACTATATAGTTAGTAGGGAAGGAATTTGGACACAACCTCTGTGCATCAATTCTCAATATGTTGGTGGATATAGATCACAATGCATTGTTTTGTCATTTGAAAAAAAATAACTTTTTAGAAATTATCCAAATTTTAACATCAAAACGTTGTGGATTCATGGTCTTCATAACTATTATTAGGAGTTCACTTCGACAAATTGGTGGTGCCATATTTGGTGTCTAAAAAATCTACAGACCGTGTGTCCGATATGGATTTAAGTCCGGTGTGGGTACCGGATGTTCTCGGGTTGCCGTATGTTCTCGGGTCCTTCGGGGTCCTTCCAATGAGTTATATCACTAGAGGAGACATCACGAGGAGAGCACCGCCATCTTGGTGAGGTCAAGTTTTGAAGACCAAACCACTTTTTATAACATTTAATAAAGAGCTCTGTTTTTACTTTCAATCACTTCATTATATGAAAAAGAAGAATGGCTTGAAATTGCTTAGTTTTGTTCAGAAATAAAAACTTCACGAGTACCCCTAACTTTACTAGTATTAAACTATTTAGATTTTTTCTATGTTCCTTTATTTTATTTTACTTATGTTTTTATTTATTTGTGTGTTATGTTCATTGTTTCTTTTTTTCCCCTCTATTCTTTATTTTCTATGTTAATATGTTATGTTTGGCAATGGTGACTGATCTTCGAGGCAATATTGATTACATTGTTATTGTTCGTTGTTAACGTTAATGTCATTGTTAATGTATGATTCCGCAATTGTCAATAAAGTTTTTAAAAAAACGCAGCGACGTTAACTCATTGGTCGTGGCAACTTACAGCCAATCAAATAGTGTGACGTCATCATTGGTCGAATGACCCCGAAGGACCCCGAGAGCATACGGCAACCCGAGAACATCCGGTACCCACACCGGCACCAAATATATATTTAGGTGTTAGAGTGAATTGGGACATGGCCTTAGTCGTATTTTACTCTGTCAGATATTCAACTGAGTGGTTGAACTAGAGCTAATAGGGGTGTAATGATGAATCCATTCAGATTGATCTGTCTGAAGCAAGCTGGTAATCAAATCAAATTCAAATTAATTAATTAATACACTGTATTTTATATCACGAAGGGAAATTCTTTCTCCGCATTTGACCCATCCCCTTGGGGAGCAGTGAGCTGCAGCCGAAACCGCGCTCAGGAGGCGGTAGCGTTAAGGTTCTTGCCTAAGGACCCTCACTGGGTGATGTTAACTACTCGCCATTGATATGGTAATTGCCCCCAGTACCATTGCTCATTCCCCTCTGGGAATTGAGCCCTGGTTTCCTGCATGGTAGCTTCCCACCTTACCAACCGAGCTACCCAGCCGCCAATCGACTTAAACCATTATAAAATCCGTATAAAATAAAATGAGGTTTAATCGATTTGGAAAATACCATTTCGTTGGAGGCATGGTAGTTTTATTTTCACGATAACATAAAACCCCATGACAGCGGGCAACACACACGTGATGGCAGCAAAAAAAATGATCAAGCCATCATTTCAGTCTAAAGTGTGGAAACATTTTCTGTGATGTCTTCATATTTCATTAATTTAATTTTAGGGAGTGGATGTGGGAGCTAAAAACAAAACAAAAGCTCCAAAAGCTGTGGAAAACAAGCGATGTCGTTCAACCAGGAGCTGTCACAGCCAAGTGGAGCATATTTTACCTCCTAAAGAATTAAAATACTTTTGTCACACAGAAGGCAAGCAGCTGAGTTTCACTGTCTCCTCATTATGTGTTTTTTCTCTTTATTGTTCCATAAAGTTTTTGTTTTTAAAATACATTTTACTAGTAAATTTGCAAACAAAACCCAACAAACACAACTGGATTTGTTCTCTCCTGGCTCTTTACAGATGTAGTCCACTTCAAAATAAAAGTCTAAAAGAGATTACACAGGAGGCACAAAAAGCCACCTGTAGGAAGAAGGTGTTAGGAGTAAGTGGAGGGATTGATGTAACATCATGGTGTCAGATTGTTACCTCTCAAAAAAAAAGAAATGTACACAAAGAATTACAAATTTTAACCACATTCAAGGTTTTTTTATATCTATATGACCACAGAGAACTATTGATGCTTGCAAAGATTTAAAACCTTGTTTTTAGACACTCAAGATTATTATTTCTTTTACCAGGTTTGGAGTTGTTTTCACACCTTTCCAAGCTTTTCTCAGAACTTTTGTCTCATTAAGAGTGAAGATCTAGAAACAAGGAAATTATTATTAAAATGAGTCAAATATTTTTGGTCCAAACTCTTGAAAATAGAAAAAGCTTCATTTTAAACATAAAAAAAAACGACTTAAATTGCACTGTATTGTTTGGTTCATTGTTATTTTGAGGTTCAGTATTGTTGACAAGTTAAACTAGCATTTATCATCAATATTTGGGTAGCAAAAATGTACATTTATATTCTAAGTACTAGTTTTACATTTTATGAAGATTTATGAAGATGGGCCAGCTGGTACTAAGATTCTCATTTTGTTCACATTTTGCTCTAAAATGAGTCATTTCCAGGTAATTCACTAGTATTTTGTCTTTCTCACAAAATGAACACCCATGATACAAACCATCTGCTTAGACTAGCAAGAAAATTGGGTCGTACGACGTTTAATTTGAATTAATTCTACAACACTTACTTTTTGAGATTATTTTCCCATTTTCAGTGCTTATTTGGAACTCCTGGTTTGTAGATTTTGATATTTTCCTTTTAAGATTTCTTGTTTGGTAGAAATGACAGAACATGTTTCCATTGATTTTCTTTTCAAGATTCCCAAGACAAGCTTGTAAACAAAACCATGTGACTTAAGATCTCTCAAGTCATTGGCCAGGAATTACGAGGGCGGGGCAAAGCAGCAAGAGAAAGAATAAGTCCTGCACTTTCTAATCCTTGCTTGGGTAGTTCACTTATTTAAACTTTAGATTCTGAACGTATATCGACGTCAGGTTCAACACTTTTTACTTTGGCACGGCGAAGGCGTGCTGCAGGGCGGTTACTGAGGAGACGTCAAAGAAGGAACACTGATAAGGGTTTATGACATATAGGTTTGTCATGAAAACAGCGAGAAGCAATTTGTGTCGCGTTAAAAGTTGTTTTATTGAGCCTGCATTCATCCGACCACATTTCAATGAGTTGCTGAGTCTCATCGTTGCTGCAATACTCTGTCTACATTGCATACACGGCGGCCATTTTGGTCCAGTTGTTCCGCCCCGAGCACAGAGCCCATTCAGACTGAGGAATCCCAGAACAAACCGAAAAGCTCAGTCCGATTGGAAACGAACCACCTCCAAAGATGTGTCAGAGTGCGGTTCCTTATCCAGGATCAGGGTCCGCTTGGGTGTATTTAAGCTGAAAATGTGTTCCATATTAACGGGGGAAACGAACTCTGGTTCACCTAAAGTGAACCAAATGTTTCCAATCCTCAGTCTTTTTACCTTCTCACTGAAATTATTAAAAAGAAAAAGCACCAGCAGAAGTAACTATTGGAACAGGTGTAAACTCAAGACTGTACCATTTCTAGTTTCAGATAACTTCCTTATTTTTTTTATCAGTTTGAGTGAAAGTGACTCCCTTTCCAAAAAGGAGATCAATCAGCAGGCTAGCATTCGGTAAAACCGTAAATTAACCGATGCTTCATTTCCATCCATGGGGGCTTTTAGATGAAGAAATGCCTTTAGAAATTCAAAAGTATCCATGTCATGAGGAGATAGACACAAGTCAATGGTCCGCCGCTGTGACTCAGGGCTCCACTTTGGCACGTGCACTGCGTCCAGCTGTACAGCGCGCCGTCCTGTCTGTATTTGGGTTCATGTTCGTGTCTGTTTCTTCTTCTGACGGCTTCCTCCTCCTTTTCCTCGTCCCTTTGTCGCTCCCTGAGCTCATGCCTTCCCGCAGGCGACACGAGGGAGATGTCACCCACACTGGGTAGGGGTGAGGCGTCCGCGCAGTCCAGCCAGTCGGCAGCAGAGGATCGTGGGTATCCCTGCAGAGGCGCAGAACCTGGAGACTTGAACTTCCAGTAGGAATCTCCTTTAAAGATGTAGATGGAGCCTAGAAAGGCAGAGAAAGCCTGTCCATGAATATCTGTTGTCTTTTCGGTTGGCTTGTAGAAAACTCCAAATGGAGGAGGAGCTTACCGTCACTGTCTGTGGTGATGCCGTTTACTTCCTCCTGGATCAGCTGAGACCACACGTCTTCTTGCTTCTGTCCGTCTCCTAGCTTTCCCCACACCGGTCCCACCTCTGTGTCCCATTGCAAACCCCACCTCTGAGGTTCCTTTTCCTCCTCATCCTCCCCGTCACCTCTTGGCAAACTGACCCCCATCCCGAGGTGAGGCAGGGGCTGGGGGTAGCCGTCCTGCAGGGACAGGTCTCTAAACAGCCATAACTGCGAGCCTGCATGAAAAGGCAGAGAAGTTCTGAGGTGATGAGGCTGAAACAGTCGGATTGATCAAAAATCTGTGACACTTTGAGATGTGACTTTGTGGTGGAGCTGGCCTCACAAAAGTCAAAGCTGCTTTTTCCTTTTGCCCTGAATCTCTGCTCTACTGCTGACAGATAAACTAGTCCGTCTTTCTTTGGGTTTCAGCTGAAAAACTTGTCCCGGTTTTGGGTTTTTGTGATTTTTGTGGCGTTGGCTTGAGGGCATTTGTGAAACAAATTCATTGGGTTGGATTTTCACCACTGATGAAGAGGATGGCGTTATCAGAAGGCCTCTCTAGCACCGCCTCAAGCTGGGGCAGGTCAGGCGGCAGTGCCCTCCACAGCCTCCTGACCGAAGACCCCCGCCTCGACACCAACCCCCCACTGTTGACTCGCCACATGGTCAGACCTGTAGGATGAAGAGTATGGAGAAGTTAAGGTGTAGGTTAAGCAGATTTTTTGGAAAGAAATCTTTTTGTTTAGACTTTTCTGTTAAAATCCCGCTCCGATCACCCTCTGATCTATTTTCAAACTGTTCCCAGTGGTCTTTTAATTATGATTGTGCCACTTTTAGCCAAAAAAACAGCAGGAGTTCATTAGAAATTCACCTTTGAATTGTGGGCAACCCCGCCCCCACTTTCCCTCCTCATTGCTGAGAGATCAGAGCTTGTGGCCCTCCCACCATATTTTCTACACAAATATGCTCATTTTCAAAATGCATTATTTCGTCTGGTCCCGATTTGCACTGATTGAAATAAAGAAATACTCAGAAATGCATTTTTAAGCTTATTTTTCTTTATAAGTGTCCTCCAACATAAGAAAAATGCCACAAGAACATGTTAAAACAAACAAAAAACTGCTTTTTCATTGAACTGGATCTTTAAGTTACAAACCTTTGAAGAAGAAAGTTTCTCCTCTGATCTTTGCCACGGCATCAAAACTGGTGTTACAGCGGTCTATGGAAGGACTAGGGGGACAGAAGGAAGTATGCAGGATTTTAAGAATATAAAAAATAAGCTGAAAAGTAAAGTGGATGATTGAAAAAAATAATATGAACCACTGTAATTATCTGACTTGTACAAAATAACAAAATGTTTTCCCGTCTAATTATATAATAAAAAATAAATTGGCCAAGTTGAAATCTATTATGACATGCTGAAAGATGAACGCTATAATTATAGTTCTGTGGCGTTAAATCATACTTGAATTATTCTGTTTTCTCTGAACTTGAATGTTGACTTCTATGAAAACAAGTTTACATCAAACTCTAAAAGTTTGCTTTGAAAAAGTTCAAGAGCTTCTATTTCACAAATGTTTCAAATCTGCAATGAATCCACTGAACTCTTTCCAGACACATTTGGTTTTCTTTTGGTCGTACCCATGTCTGTGATGATGATGATGATGATGATGGTGAGGATGGTTGCTCCTGTGGCGCAGCTGAGGGTCTGCTGTGAGGCGAGGAGTTTCCGAAGCGAGCGGCTGATTCCGTCTCCCTAAACCAGGAAACACACAGGAGAAAAAATACTTGAAACGCTCTTTGGAGCAACAGAAGAGTCATTTTAGAGAGGTCTGCAATTCTGACTCATTTATTTATTTTAAATAGATCCAGATTCATTTGTTTCTTAGTGAGACTTTTATTTCGTGTTTTTTAATGAAAAAATGATCTATGAAGTCAGGATTGAAAGGTTTTGAGTATGTTTGCAGCAGCTTCTGGGCTGGAGGATGATTCCTGTAACTGTATGGGTACAGGAGGCAGGATAAGTCAGGTCAGCTACAAATGGCTGATTGTGGAAGATTGAGGCATTTATCTATTTACCAGAGTTAAAATAGGTTTTCATTGGTTGTTTTGTCATATGGGTTTGACTGTAAAGAGCAGCACAGATTTATTTCCTTCCAAAGCATATTTAGGTTGAACAGCAGTGGATGCAGTTTACTTTTCCAGCACATAATCACAGATGCTGTTTGAAGGTTTCGTCTGTCTGTGCAATCTAAGATTGCAGACAGACAGAGAGCTGTTCCAAAAAAAATCATCTGAATAATTTTCAGCTAAAACATTTTTTCTTGGTCCTTATATAACACAGAGATGGCTGCTCTCATTATACGCTAGACTTTTTTTGTGTCAGGTGTTTGCAGAAATCACAAAGCTGGAAAAGTTTCACTTCATTTTTATGCTCCCTGTGATCTGACTAACATCACAGCTCATGTTCCCCTGACATCATAGGTGCTGACCCTGTCAGCACAAATGTACTGAGTCAAAATGGGATAAGGCAGAAAAACACCTTAAGTCTTCGTTACGTCCACCTGTCCACGAGTGCTGTGGGTTTTTGGGTTTTCCAGGTCTGTGGAGCGGTCCCTAGAAGGTGTGTGCACGCACTTATGAAGTATGGGCGATGCCGTCGCAGAGTAAGGTTAGTAAGGTGGCAGTATTGGATGCTGCACGCATGGAGGGTGCATGTGATCTGTTAGTGCCCGCTGGACACCCACAGAAACGACATTCTCATTGTCTAATGTCAGTCAGGCTGCAGCAAGGAGCGCAGGCGTATCAGGTGAACAGTACTAACGGACGCCTGGCGCGGTCAACAGGATTTGGAACCTGAGTCTCACATACCTCACCCTTACATGTTGTACAGGTGTCATTAAAACCTGTCCGTCACATACAGTTTTGCCCATTTTCCCGTAGTGGCAGTTAGGACTAAAATTTTGTCGTATTTTTATAAAGAGGTAAAGTTGAGCCTTTTATGAAAAATATTCAAAATAATGAATCTCATGAAGGTTCTTCTTGAAGCAAAGCTATAGAGGGTCTAGCGGAACAAGAACTGGTTATTTGGTTTGTTCCAAATAAAAAAAAAACAAAAACGGATACAACAATTCCTCTGCATGGACGCTTCTAAGCACACAGCTGCCTGACTGTCATGCTGGCACGCCATTATGCAAATGTAGAATGATGCATTCACGTCTTTCATCAAAGATCTTTCTTCTTTTGATCGTCCTAACAGCTAAATCTGTCCGTCTGCACTTCCTCAACAACATGCCAGAGGTCAAGCAGTCAACACAGTCACAGCTGTCCACAATTACTCTACACACTGCAGCATCCTGCTTTTCCTTTGAGGCGGTTTCAAGGGCGAATTCCGATTTCCCTCGTCTCTTGGATGATGACGTTCAAATAAAGTTTGGTGCATGTCACCTCAAAGCCGTACTCTAATCTACGGAGGTGTCGGTTGTAGTAAACAAATGTTTTCAGTGAGGGTCTGACCGTAGAGCTGGGTGATGTACTCCAGATCCTGGTTTCCCAGGCGGTAGTGAAGGGGATCTCCTGCAGGACCTTGGTAATACGGCCTCATCACAGAGTGCCTGGAGGAGGAATGAGTCAGGCCCAGAGCATGGCCGAACTCATGGATCAGAACCGTGAACAGGTCGGTTCCCTCTGAGTCTGGGCAGGAACAGAGAGGAGGAAAACGAAAGGAGATCAGTCAGCGAACGTGGTTTTTTAACGTTTTGAGACAGACATTTTTACTATGTTTTAGAGCACGGAGGGTGTTGTTGAGCAAAAACATTCAAAGTTGTCAAAAAATGAAATAACTGAAGAAAGTAAAAATCATGAAATATTTGACCTTTTGTTCTTTTTTCTTCTTTTTTTTACTTGTCCAGCATAAAGCAACAAGTTAGAGGCCTGTCCACACACACACTCAAATGTTATAAACACACCTGTTAGCTGCAAAAATGTCCACATGTCAACGTGTACACAATACAGATATTGTTCACACAAGCATACTTATGCCTTCAAACCAACTAGTGTGAGATATGTCATTCAATCACGCAAACTGTTAGTGCAAAGGTGAGCTAACACCTGTGCACAGTTGAGTGTTCATGTTCTTCTAAAATGGACGGTGGAATGTGAAAAGAAGGAGGGAGAGTGCCCAGCCACCCCCACACCAAGACCCCCACCTTTTGTTCTAGTTTGTCCCAATTCCAGTTCAAAAGAAATGTTGACTTTATTTTGAAAATATCTCCCAAGAACCAGCATGACGTAGGACAGACAGTGTTTTCTCCACCTGGTTGCCTGAAAGCCCACTGCTCCTCTGAATCCAGGTGGACCCCACCCGCCCGGGCGGGGTCTGAGGGGAAGAACGCGTGGCCGACCGCACCCCCTGCCCCATCAAAGGGATAGCTGTCACCGTGGTAACCATGGAGGAAGTCCACCTGCAGGTCAGCTGACTCTGGACTGCCCACCTGGAGAGACAGTAGCACACCCGCTAATTCCTACTGCAGCCTCTCGGATCCGATCGGGCAGCAGCAAACCAATGTGCCGACCTCATGAAACTCCAGGGGAATGGGATCCCCCCACACTCTGAGAGCGTAGAAGACCAGCGAGCGAATCATCTCACGGGACAGATGAGAAGAGGAAGGATAAGACTGGACCCTGAGAATCAAGGAAAGAAGCTCAGTGGGTCCAAAAAATCAACGATGGGGTCTTAGACGAGCAGTTTTGATGATGTCAGCAACTTTTTGAAGACCCACTCAGATGAAAATGGTGTTCTTTAACATGTTCTAGTGGCATTTTTCTGATAAATCAGTATATATATATATAAAGAAAATGAAAAATGAAATGGCATTTCTGAGTATTTTTTTGTTCAAATTGTTGTGAATCAGGAGCAGATAAAACAAATACCCTTTAAAAAAGATCGTATTTGTGACGAAGAAAATGCACGCTGCCATAAACTCCCGGCCCTGCTCCATTCTGATGCATCCACTGTCAGACAAATAGATCCATTAACGTCTTTGCTTTCCTCGTCTGAGCTGGAATCTGGATCTGAACCAGACAACTGGATAGCTCCCCATTTTTATTGCACTGGTAATGTTCATGTAGGGGTGTGAGGGGCTGTATGATAGTGGGAGGTCAGGTAAACAGAGAGCTCTCAGCAACTGGAAGGGGAGGGGGGTCACAACTCAGGGGAATTTCTAATGAACTACTGCCGCTCTGCAGAAACTTTGTCCTACAAAACGTCATGTTCATAATTAAAAAATAGATCCAAAGATGATTGAAGTGGGACTTTAACTGCTAAACAACCAACAATTAGATTTATTTGACCAAAAAGCAAAAATGTTGTTGAACTATTTGCCTTTTTAGCCCAAACACTGGTCATTTCATTCCTCGAGTGAGGGATTTTGGAACTTAAAGCCCCACTGTGATCATCCCTTCACACCCCCAACCTAAAATTAGCGGTGGAACAACAATGGGGATCGATGTCAGAGCTTACCAGCCGTACAGTTGTGAGCCCGATTCCAGTTTAAAAAGGAAACAAAGAGGTCTATTTGTCTGAAAGTAGATGCATCAGAATGGAGCCGAGCACGAAGCTCGTGGCTCGCTGATAGCACTTAAACACAAGCTTGTTCCAAATGAATTTTAGTGGGGGGAAAATAAATGCTTAATTGTCTTTACATGTGTCCTCCATCATGAGAAAAATGCCTGGAAAAACACCACAAACATCATTTTTTTTTTTTTTTTACCAAGTTTCTTTTTATTTGAGTATTCAGCAACATATACAGTGTAAAAGACATTCAAACTTTTTTTTTTTCCTTAATACCCCAAACAAACAAACAAACAAACAAACAAACAAACCCACACTGTTGCACCCTAAAGAAAAAGAATTAAATACAATAAAAAAGGATTTTGCTGAATGGAGTAACAGTGTTACCCCTCAGAAAGAAGCGATGGATCAATATCTTTGATCTTGCTCAGAACTGGCTGCCAGACATTAAAAAACCCTGCAGTACAACCCTTCATTGAATATCTGATTTTTTCTACGGTAAGATGGTACATAAGATCCACAAGATATTTCCTAAAAGTGGGGGGTTGTTTGTTTTTCCAGTGTAGGAGGATTAGCCTTCTGGCCAGAAGTGTAGTGAAAGCAATTACACTTTTGGATTTACTTGGAAGCCGCAGAGAGAACTCTGATACACCAAAAATTGCAATTGAGGCCTCAGGAGCAATGTGTGTCCCCAATGCGTCAGAGAGAAGTTGAAAGATGTTGTGCCAGAAGGCCCTTAGTGTCGGACAAAACCAAAACATATGCGAAAGTGTACCTGGTACCCTATCACAACGATCACAATTAGCATTAAGGTCTGGTTTGATTTTAGCTAACTTTACTTTAGACCAATGCAGTCTGTGAACCACCTTGAATTGTATAACCCTTTGTCTTAAGCATATTGAGGATGAATAAATATTCTGAAGAGCAGTCTGCCATACATCCTCTGATAGGTCCGTAGCCAAATCTTCTTCCCACTTTCTTTTGGTATGAGTCAGTGGATCTGTGTTTGATGAGTTGATTGCAGTGTATATTTTGCTGATGAGTCCTTTTGACTGTGGATTAAAGGTCAAGATGTTTTCAAGAAGTGAGTCTGGTGGTCGCGAGGGGAAATGGGTGAATGTGGTAGATAGAAAACTTCGAAGTTGAAGGTATCTGAAGAAGTGAACATCAGGAATTCTAAATTCACTTTTTAGTCTCTGAAATGAAACAAATTGACCTTCGATGAACAGATCCTTCAGGGTTCTCAGACCATTTCCGGACCAATATGTAAAAGAGTTATCAGTTATGGAAGGGAGAAACATAATATTTTTCACAACTGGGGCATAAATTGACATATTTTTAAGGTGCAGGCTTCTCCTAAATTGTGCCCAGATTTTAAGTGAATGTTTAACTACTGGGTTCTGTGAAATTTTGTCGAGAGATTGTGACAGTGGTATTGTTGAACAAAGTAGAGAGTGTAAAGAGGCAAATTGACATGACATTCGTTCAAAATTTAACCATTTAAGATCCTTATGACTTGATGTCTCTAGCCAATAAAGTAATGTACGGATATTTGCTGCCCAGTAATAGTATTGGAAATTGGGAAGTGACATTCCCCCATAATCTTTGTGGTATTGTAAAATATTTTTACGAATGCGGGCAGTCTTCCCATTCCATATAAATGATGAAATCAGTTTGTCTAGGTTAGAAAAGAATGTTTTTGTTAAAAATAAAGGTATAGACTGAAAAAGATATAGAAACTTAGGTAGGATGTTCATTTTAACAACATTAATTCTGCCTCCTAAATAAATTGGTAAGGATTGCCAGCGTTGCAGGTCTTGTTTTACACTATCTAACAATGGAATAAAGTTTGTTTTGTACATATGTTTATAATTGCTTGTGATCCAAATCCCTAGATACTTGAATTTATGCTGGCTTAATTTAAATGGTATGGAATTTGACACATCTTTTAGAGCAACAGGATTTATGGGCATCAGTTCACTTTTGTGCATATTTATTTTATAACCTGATATTTTTCCAAACTCACGCAAAAGTGTGAGTAAATGAGGAAGGCTGTATAGGGGATCAGATATATATAGTAATGTGTCATCCGCGTACAGAGATACTTTGTGTTCAGAATCCCCTCTCTGAATACCTTTAATAGAATCATCACCTCGAAGAGTAATTGCCAGAGGTTCAATGACCAAAGCGAATAATAAAGGTGATAAGGGGCATCCTTGCCTTGTTCCACGTCCCAGCTTAAAAAAAGGTGAAAGATTATTATTGGTACGAATTGCTGCGACTGGGGAAGAGTAGAGAATACGTATCCATGAGATAAACCTTGGGCCAAAGCCAAATTTTTTAAGTGTATAAAAAAGGTAGTCCCACTCCACACGGTCGAACGCTTTCTCAGCATCAAGCGAGAGAACTATTTCAGATGTATCTGGTGGAGAGGGATGATGAAGAATATTTAAGAGTCTTCGAACATTATGAAAAGAATGACGATCTTTGATAAACCCTGTTTGATCATCAGATACGATAGAGGGCAAAACAGTTTCCAAGCGATGTGCTAGTATCTTAGCAAAGATTTTACTATCTACATTTAATAACGAGATAGGCCGGTACGAACTGCACTCTAAGTGACTTTTACCTTTTTTATGTATCAAAGAGATAACAGCCTGTCTCATAGTCTCTGGGAGAGAACCTGAGAGGGAGGAGTCATCATAGACTGAGAGTAATATAGGGGACAAATCTTTTGCAAAGGTTTTGAAAAATTCACTTGGGAAGCCATCTGGTCCTGGTGATTTCCCGCTTTGCATAGAATTTATGGCCTTCTGAATATCTTCTGTTTTAAAAGGTCTCTCCAGATTTTGAGATACTTCCTCATCTACTTTAGGCAGATTAAGCTTGCTAAAAAACTTGTCAAAAAGTACTTGATCCTTTTTAGATTCTGAGGTGTATAACTGTTTATAATATGTATGAAACCTTTGATTAATCTCTAAGGGGTCAGTTAACTTCACATTCTGTTCAGTGTTGATGGCTATAATAGCCTGAGCCACTTGCTGATGACGAAGCTGATGGGCGAGTGTTTTACCTATCTTTTCCCCATGTTCATATGATTTATATCGACATTTATTTAAAAGATTTTCAATCTGCCGTGTAGTCGACAGATTATATTCGGTCTGAAGAGCTAGGCGCTTTTTGAACAGGTCAGATGAAGGGGAGTTAGCTAGCATATCATCTAATTGGAGAATATCATTTTCAATCCTCTTAATCTTTTCAGTTAGAAGTCTTTTCGTTCTAGCACTATAAGATATAATTTGGCCTCTAAGGTATGCTTTTAATGATTCCCAAATTAAGCTAGAGGACATTCCAGGGGTGCTATTACGTGTGATATATTCCTTTATTTCCTTTGAAATAAATTTAACAAACTCTCTATCTGAAAGCAGTAGAGTATTAAATCTCCATGGTCGATATTTATTACCTGGACTTGGCATTTTTAATGTCATTAACAATGGTGCATGGTCAGATATAACTATTGCTTGATATTCACACTTATTGACTAGAGAAAGTAGGTTGCTATCAAGGAAAAAATAATCAATTCGTGAGAAAGTTTTATGTACTGGTGAGTAGAAAGAGTAACTTCTGCTATTGGGATTCTGGAATCTCCAGACATCAAACATTCCATATGTTTTAAGAAGTTGGTTGATCACTTGTGATGCCTGTGATGGTTGTGTGGATTTAGGCGAACTACGGTCAAGGGAAGGAGTTAGAACACAATTTATATCACCTCCGAGGATGAGATGGTGCGAATCTATGTTTGGTATTCGGGAAAAAATTTCAGTAAAAAAAACACCATTGTCCCAATTAGGAGCATATATGTTTGCCAGTATAACAGGAGTATTATTCAATCTTCCCACTACTATTATATATCTTCCAGACGGGTCAGCTTCTACTTTTGTCATGTTAAAAGAAATTGATTTTTTAATAAGAATGGCTGTACCTCTGGATTTAGAATGAAAGGTAGAATGAAAAATATGTCCCACCCACCCCCCTCTAAGTCTGGAGTGATCAAAGGTGTTTAGATGAGTTTCTTGGAGGAAGGCGATGTCAGTATTCAGCTGCTCCAAATGTGAGAGCACCTTCCTACGTTTTAATGGATGATTTAGTGATTTGACATTCCAGCTAACAAAATTAACTGGGCAACAGCCATACTGATTATTGAATAACTGACTAGCCATTTGCTATGAAAAACAGTATTTTTAAGGTATTAATCTGGGCAAGTAAATACAACCTGTAAGACATGAGATCTCATCACTTTAACAGAAATAGATGCAACAGATGAAACTAAAATAACTTTAGGTGCAACAGGTAACCCACCCCACCCATCACCAACAAGAACATGGTGATCATAAACAACCCTCTTACAACAAAATCCACACATTATGTGCTTGTTAGAACTCTAGCGTCCAGTTTGCTCTGCAAAAATATTTAAGAGTAGAAATACCAAAAAGCCTTTTAACATCTGACATTCAGATTAAATGTCCATGTAAATGGTGCAGGTGAAGAGGTCACACACAAAAATAAAAATATTAAATTAAATAAAAAAAGGGAGGAGAAGGTATGGCTCATTCCGATCATAGTTTACTTATTTATTCAGATTACCATCCTTTTAGTAGTCATATAGAGTGGAAGTATGCTTTGTGTGTGACAGATGAGCATTTCCATCAGTCTCCCGGTGTGACAAAAAAAAATCCCACAGGAATAACGTAGATGAGTAAAAAATTGAGGAAAAAAAGAAGATAAAAAAGTGAAAAATGATCACTCCTCAAAGAATATTTTCCTTCACATACGTCATGGCTTGTGCTGCATCCTTAAATCGTTTTTCAATTCCATTGTGTGTAATCCGCAGCTGTGCCGGGTGAAGCAGCCCATAACGCACGTTCTCCCGTCCACGCAGAAGCTTTTTTACCTCATTGAAGGCCGCCCTGGCGCTGGCTACACTCGGTGGATAATCGGGAAAAATGAGGATGGTGGCACCTTTGTAGAGGAGAGGGCCTGCAGCTCGGGCACGGCGGAAGATCTCAGAGTAATCCTGATCGTAGTGCATCTTCGCGATGATCGCTCTGGCTTTCCCATCTGCTTGTCTCGTCTGTAGAGCGCGGTGGCATCTGTCAATCAGCACTTCTTTATCGATTTTCAACACCTCTTTGAGTAGTTTGGAGATTGAATCGGGTGTGCTCGGAACTTCCTCGGGTACATTCAATATGCGAATGTTTGATCTCCGCATGCGTCCTTCCATATCCACACATTTTTCTTGGAGGATCGACACATTTTTTTCCAGCTGCTGGACAGATTTTTGTAAAGTTGTTATATCATCTGAACACCCTGAAAGTCCTCGCTCCATCTCTGACACAGTAGATTGAATTGCTTTCAACTCTGACCGCACTGTGGCGGTGTTGTTGGCCAACTCTGTTCGGACCGCTTGCATCTCCATTTTCACCTCCCCGAACTCCTTCGCTATCATTCTTGCGAGCTCCGTCTGGAAGAGCTGGGTGATTTCTGATTTGATCGAGGCCAGTATGTCCCTCTTCAGATCTAGAAGTCCCGTCTCAGACAGTTCAAACGGCTCCATTGGTGCTCCTAGCTCTTCAGGTGGTGTGCTAAGTGTGGAGCTAGCTGAATCTGAGCACGCTTTGCTACTGCTAGCAGAGGCAGCCGCAGCAGCTTTGCCCGTATATTTATATTTGCGGAGACTACTTGCCATCTCAGCTTGCAGAATAAAATCCAGGTGATGAGGAAAGAAGATAGGTTGCTAAACTGCACGAGTTTTCTTGGCACTTTTTAGAGTATTATGGCTTTTTTTTGCTAATTTATGCAGAGCACGCTAAACATGCGACCTACTCCATTGCCTGCTCGCTAGCGCCCCCACAAACATCATTTTAACTGGACTGGAGTGGGTCATTAACAGGAAACTATTTTGTCTCAACCTCTTTAAGGAGGAACGAAAAATTGAGAGGAACCTTTGTGAGACGCCTTTTTAAATACTTTGGTGCAAGAATCAGATAAGTGAATAACAAATGGCATCTACAGTGAAGATGAAGAGCTTATTCAAAAACCTCCAGTTAATGTTCCTGCGGGTCCACATTGAGACCGTACTCCTCTTCCTCCTGGCCTCTTTTCCCTCTTCGTGAGCCGACGATTTCAATGACTCCTCCTCATCAGGGAGAGAACAACGTGGACTTTTCATCAGCGCCACGGTTTCTTCATCTATAAGCAAAGTCTGTCAGACGCCAAACATCAAAGGCAGAGGGCAGTGTGCGGAAATCGGTGTCTTTTACCTAAAACTCCAGTGTCTTTGAGGCCTGCAAACTTCTGCATGGCTCTGAGGGCCTTAGTGACAGCTGTCCAGGCCTGCAGCTGACCTGTGGAAGGGTCTGAAGGTGGCAGGTAGCCATACTTTGTCAACCAGTTCTGCAAAACAGGAAGTCAATAAAAGTGTTTTTTACTCAACATTAATTCTATCAAGAAAAACACAATTAAGTGTAATCAGTGTGGCTAATTTTGTTAGCTTTAAATGACATTTTTTAAACTCATATTCATTCAATTCGTGCACATTTGTCTCCACAAATGACTGAAAAAAAGTGGGAATAAAATCTGAAAGTTTTCATTCATCCCCCTAAATGTAAAGGGTTTTATGGGATTTATTTACCACCAGCATGGTGCTGCCATCTTCAGTGGGCTTCGGCCTCGCCTCAGAAGAGGTCGTTGGGGTCACACCAGCAGAAGAGGCTGCTTTCATCAATCCATCGCTCAGTAAGAGGAAAATAATCCACAGCTTCATCTTGGCTGCATGTTGTTGGAACACAAAGCTTTATTCTTCTCTGTGAATGAAAATCCACATCTGGAGTGTGAGCTGACTCTCCATCCCTGCTCGAAAGCAAAGCAGTTTACTTTGTTGACCTTTTATCAACGAGAAGTTGACCTCGAGGATTTAAAACCTCATTTTGTGGAGTGAACCGTTTCAGACACAAACACGACTTTCACGGTTTGTCCAGATCTGTTTCTGTTTTTGCTTAAACAGTTTTTTTAAATCGTTGTTTTGAAATTTCCCCTTCCCACGTAAAAACCTTTTCACCACAGGATTCCCAGGTTGAAAGTTTCTACACAGTTGCTTTGTGTTTGCAATCTGAAATTCCACCTTAAACTCCTCAGAAGTCGCTCTATAAAAAAGGTCAGAAATCTCAAAAGTGTAAATGCGATGGATTAAAGGTAAACGTGAGACGTTCCGGGCCAAGATCCCGCCTTTCATTTCTGAATTTGACTTTTTTCTTCCTTCAAAAAACTTTATTGATTACAACGATCCAATATAAAACTGTGCAATACAATAACAGGCAAAGAACATGCCAAGGTGTTATTCTTACGTGTTACAAAGACATTGAAACTGATGCACAGATTGAGTGTTTTAATCGCTTTCTTATTGTGAGAATGTTTTATTGTTTTTATGTATCGTTTGATCACTTATTGACAGAGACAGAGAATGATGGGTGTAATTTGTAAATTTGGATTCATGAATGTGCCTTTTGCATAATAATAATATGAGATTAATGATGTATAATTGTCCTTTTTTAATCAGACGGACAGTGGGTGGGGCCAACCAGTACATGTTCGAAGTTGACTTAGACCGAAGTCGGTCTAAGTCAACATCTCTGGCTACCACTCCCACCAATCAGGAGAGAGCCTGGTGGAGGGCCACACCCCTACCCCTTCAATGCGGGCAACACGAAATCTGTCAATCAAACGTTTTGAACGTTGGATGTGGGGGCCAGCAGGCTCCACCTACTTTTAATGGAGGCATCTCTAATTGGTCAGTTTGTAACTTTGATTAAAACAAAATAATGAAAAAAGAGGATTATCAAGAAGATGTTTACAAAAACAGATATCAGATCAAAAATGGTTCTTCTGACCAATAGAATGACAGCTGTTTATTTCTCCACAGGGATTTTGGCATCTTGGAGCCAGTGGGTACTTCCTGTTTGGACCACCATGGAGCAGGAGTCACTCAGTCCAGTTCTCCTCTACCGTCAATGGGTGAAACCAACGTTCTGCCAAATGCCATCTTTTGTTTATTCATAAGGTCTCACACGGTCTTTCTGTTGGTCCTGATTCAGGACTTGGTTGTTCTGAAGAATCCGGGGTGATCCTGTTTTCTGATGTGTGGATTTTTGCCCACACAAGCTGCTCCATCGACTTTTAAAACTAAATTTAAAAAGTCTTCTGAACTTTTTAGCTTTTGAGGTCACTGTTTTCTTAGTACTGTAGGATGCTTGAGATTAACCTGACGCTTGATTACATATTTATGCTTCTATTATCTGTTGAGTGTTAAAAACTTTGGCAACTTTTTTGGGTTTAAATACAATTCTTGTATGTTTTTTGCATGGACTGCACTGAAACCACTGCTGACCTCCTGTTTATCTGTGCAGACAACTGAAGCTGGCCTCGGTCGCTCCCTGCACCATCAGCACCATCAGCATCCAATGTCGACGCAACAAAACGGAGGTCGTTAGCAGGAGAAGCTGACGGGAAGCGGTCACTCTATTCCCGCGGGGGAAGCAATCCACCAGATTCAATCAGAAGATGGAGGGGTTTTACCATAAAACACAAAGGGGAGGGCATCGCTGGCTGCTCCACCGCATGTCAGTGTGTGTGCACGTCAGCGGGATGTTGCCTAATTTAATTAGGTTAGAAGGTCTACTATTTCAGCTACAGCAAGAGATGATGAAAGAAGGGAAGAATGGAAGATGAATAACGGCATCAAAGCACACAAGGGAAAATCAAAAGAGACTGCCTAAAAACTTTCTCTGTTAAACACAAATTCTTATCAATCAACCCATTCTGATCATAATCTTACTTTTAACTGTTATATCTAGTATTTAGATACAGTTTTTGTTGTGCAGCCTCACACTATTGCAGACCTCCTCCCTTGAATTCTGCCTTTAGAAGCCCAGAGGTTAACTTAAAATGACACTTCTGTAAAGTTCAGCTGTTCAAGTGCCTGCAGGATTGCCTGATACCTACAGAAATGTGATGCATGCAAAAGCTACCTTGGAGGAAGGAGAACTCTCCACACCGACCAAAAGCAGCAGCACCAAACGAGTCCCGGCCCCTGCCTCCCTCCCTCCGTCCGTCCGTCCGTCCGACCCCGGCCGACGCTCTCTTGATCTGCCGCCGCAGGAACAGATGGGTCCTTTCTTTTCTTTAGCGTCTTCCCTCAAAGCCCAGTTCTTAACCCCCACCCCCCCACACACATTTTCTACCCCACCCACTGTCACACCAACATGACAGATGTGGGGCTTTTGCAGGACTTGAGTCCTTCCTTCACATGTGACATTTTCCAGTTTGTGCACCACCCCCACCTCCCCCTCATCCGTTTAACATTTACTGTAATATTTAGCATAAATCTAAAATTAAAACAATTAGTCCCAGCAGAGCACTCTCTTTGGATCAGGAATCCTTCCTTTGACCCAGTCGGGATTAGTGTGTATTACACAGAGAGATGGCTTTGGACCCTGTGTGTGTGTGCATGCACACGTGTGTGCACGCCCCTGCAACATCTGCATGTGTATCTTCTCTCATGACTGCATTTTAAACACAATCCTCTTAATGTGGAGATTAAAACAAAACAAAAATGAAGGCGAACAGATTCGGAGCTTTCTTCTCTGCGGTGAAGCCGCTGAGCCAGCTGTCAGAGCGTCACACATCTGCCGGGCTCTTCCTTCAGCGTGGAGGATGACCTCCGACTTCCCGCCATGAAGACGGATAAAAGGCTGAGAAAAAGATGCAAGAAGTGGACCTACCTGTTGACAACATCAGAATAAGTCCAGTTTAGTCTGTTTAGTTTGGTTTAGCAATCAGCTATTGAAATCTATGACTTTATGTTCTTTATTATTCATGTTTATTATACAATTACCGATATGAATCCCATTGAGACGACAATTGTTGTAAATATTGAGCTATATTAATAAAACTGAATTGAACATATTTGACAAATTTTGATTATTTTAAGACCTGTACTTCATAAATGTGTGCATGATTTTTGTATTATTTTGTCTCGGTCATTTTACTATTTTTAGTTTTATGTTTTTTGTTTTCTTTTTTTTTTACTATTAATTATTGTACTTTTCATCGATTCATTGCTTATAAAGACAGCTTGCTAGCTCGAGCATTTGCAAAAAAAAAATATATATATATATAAAATGTGCTTTCAGGCAACCATGTCCAACAAAAAGTCTATGCGTAGATGCGGGTTTTGGGCTTCCGCTTTGAAACATCTCCAATTATCTGTCGCTAAGCAGGTTTTTACCACAGTTTTCTGACACTTTTCATGGCCATAATGCGTGTGTAAAAGTTAAACTAGTTTAACTTTGACCAGAACTACGTATGTGAACACCAATTGCTTAAGACCCTTTGAGGAACCCGTGTTCTTGAGCGCGCGTCACATGCTCACCCGTGTTCCGTGGTCTAAGAATGAACTCTGAGTTCATCGCGTTGGTTCTATATTTGCACTGACTTGTTCACATCAATACTAATCTTGTTTTTGTCTTTGTTGAGTCCTCTTCCCATTAGCTCCTCCAGCGTCCCACTGGGATCATTACCCTCCATCTCATCTTCCCTTTGTCTGCTGGGGGGGGGGGCATCAGCTCATGGTGAGAACACGCGTCAAACCGATGTGATGATTTTGGAGGAAACCTGATTCTTCTGACATGTTTTGGTCCAGATTGATGGATTCATGGAGGCCAAAATGTTTTTCTTGAGTGTAGATTTCCATAGTGTGAAATGTATTGTGATGGACATGTTGAGATGGAGCTCTTGGAGGTCCGATGCAAAGTTAGCAACACAAAGACCAGCAAATATCACTGTTAAGACTCTTTAAAAAAAGAAAAAACAAATATGGAGCTTGATTTCTTATCTATTGTTTAACCAAATGAAAACACAAGTTTGTAAACCTTTCTGCACAAAAAATGATCAACTGGATTACAGCTCAATACCGAAAAAGTCTTATTTTAATCATTAGAAAACAACTGACAACATGATTTTAATATGTTTTCACGACATCGTAATTCATGATCAACAACAAACCAGAGAGAAAATCTTCTTTTTGTTTGTTAAATCCATATTTGCCGACAAATATTGCAAGGTGATGGATGGAGAACAACATCTAAATTTAGAAACCAGCAAATTGAAGCAGATACAATTTAGAATTCAAGAAATCAACAAAATTTCTCACTTTGACTCTGCTGCTGCTGGTTTGTACTATATGGTGCAAAGTCAGCATCTAGGTCCAAAAAAATCACTTTACCATTTCTAAAGAACTTTTTAGAGCAGTGACCTAATATGGCATCACATTTTGTGAGAGGTCCCAAGTTCAGATCCCGGACAAGCCCCCAATTCAATTACCGCTCCATTCTCTGGGATTGTAAAGGAATACAGCCCTAACAACTCAAAAACTGTCACAAATACCCGTAAATAAATTTGGATTTATTTACAAAAAACAACAACTTTTTATATAAATATAACTTCATTTATAAATATAATCTCATAGACAGAAAACACAATCCGAAAGTACAAAAAAACACAATTACAGCCTCAGCAGTAACAATAGTACTTACGTTTCTTTAATTTTTCCCGTGAACACAACTGCAAAAAGCCAAGAAATTCAACAAAACATTTAAGTGTTCCTGATTTCTAAACATTTATCTCAGATTTGATATCATTTCTCTCTCCTGCTGGTGATTAGCGGCTTTTCCTCGACGTGTCTCAGCACATCTGTAGTAGATTTGATAGTAACAAGCTTTCCCCCTGTCAGAGTGAATAATAATAACAAGTTTGGATGTTTTCATCTGAATTGGAGCTCACTGTTGCATTTGGTATCCACATCCACATCATCATCATCATCATCCACATCATCATCATCATCCACATCATCCACACCGAGCTCCCTGACCTGCACTCAATCTACGGCAGGCTGTGCTGGACCAGGGCCAGGAAGATAACGAAGGACCTCAGCCACCCCGACAACGGACTGTTCTCGCTGTTGCGGTCAGGAAAGCGTTTCCGCTCTCTGAAGGCTAACACAGAGAGACTGAGGAGGAGCTTCTTCCCGCAGGCGATACGGACTCTTAACCAGTAATCATGGACATTATACACACAAGCCACTTTCACATGTCACTTTTAGAGCATATTTGCACACATTCGGACATTCTGTTTTTATGTTTTTATATTTGTATATTCCTATATTTTATATCTATCTTCCTATTCCTATTGATACTCTTCTTGTTTAAGGTCGCGGGCGGTCGCCTAAGCATTTCACTGCACATTGTACGCTGTATGATTGTGTGTGTGACAAATAAAATTTGAATTTGAATTTGGTAATATAAACTGTTTGACATCTTTTTCACAGTTGGCATTTGAGTCAATGTGGATGAAGCATTTCCTCTGTTGCCTTGGCAACGGCCCGCTTCCTTCTGAATGCGTCTGGTATAAAAGGTCATTTGGGGTTAATGGGGGAGAGCCGCTCTGGGTGGGGTGAGGGATCTCGGCAAATGAGGTGAAAGAAACTGTGTCTGGATCTCGGAGGCGGGGGGGGGGTCTTTGTGTTGCTCCCCATAACAAAAAGAAAAAGCTCTTCTTTTGGCTTCATGGTGGCTTGTGTCAACCTCTTCTCTGAAGTCTGTTCAACATGGAGACAACAACACACACTGATGGGCCTCATATTTTGAGGTTCAAACCCTCAGAAGCCATTTCTGTGACACATCTAATACTTTGATCACTCGTGTCAGAAGGATGCATTTCCTGCAAAATCCATCTGTAAATGTTTTCGCCTAAAGAGGCTGAATTATGAGGGATCAGATCACTACAGGACGATTTGAATATTTTATAGAACATAAAAGTGAGCTTAATCAAGGGCAAAAATCAGATTTGAGAACATTTGAAATTCTGAAAATGTTAATCCAAACTGCTTCTGTCCAGTCTAAATGATCAGGAAAAAAAAAGGTTTGGAACGTCACTGAAAAGAGCTGGAATGCAATTTTCTGCTGCAAAAGAAAATTAGAATTGCTTTAAATATTTAAATTACATAACTAACTTTCAGTAAAACTCTTCTTTAGTGTATAACATTTAAAAACTTAAGATCAAACAACTCAGTTTCCAAGAAAACTTTATTTATCAAAGTAGGCTTTAAAGATCAGCACAGTATATATGTGGAAACGTTCAGCAAGCGTTTCTTTAAGTACTGTGAAATTAATGTAACTTAAAGGAACAAAGTGGCTGAAAACAGGATATTTCAATTGGGTTTAATCCCAACACTGCTGTATTTAACCCTTGTGCTATTTTAGTGACCCCACCCTTATATTGACGTGTTCTCCCTACCATGACAAAGGTGGATAAAGGTGGAAAGATTTCATGTAATCCATGGACACCAGAAAAGATCACAAATCATTGAAGAAAAAAGGTTCAGAGCACTGTCTAGTGGGTCTAGATGACCCAACTCCCAATGTTAACGTGCCTAGGATAGCAGAACAGTCTCATGAGCTTAAAATCAGTCCACCCAATACTACATTTAATAGAAACTATTATTTTAAAAACTTTACTGCGAGTCCTCTGTTTTTGTACTTAATACTTTAAACAAGGTAAAATTAACAAAAGATAATTTGGAGATGCCGGGGATTGAACCCGGGGCCTCATACATGCAAAGCATGCGCTCTACCACTGAGCTACATCCCCGCATAACGTTGAGCGAGTAACTAAGTATTATAAACATACACAGACATAGATCTCATCGTTGATTGTTGATGGTATATAATGATAAATCAGATTAAAATTTACCAGAGAAAAAACATTTTTTTTAATTTAACTTTTCATAGACAAAATACAACAACATATTATATCCCCCCTCCTGGGGGGGGGGGTTATAATACTCTCAGATGCCATCAACATACAGTGTTAAATCACTTACAAAAAACAAACAAAAACAGACTAAAATGATTGCACAGGTCAGGACAGAAACTAATAAAAGTCACAAGGAAATTTGTTTAGCTATTATCTTAGCACCTACCAAGGACCGTAATTTTTCAGTGAGCAATAATATAATTTAAATTCGTTAATAAATCTTGGGGGTGAAACTATTTATAACCTCCTTTGGTGATTCAATATTTGTTTATTACATGTTCTAATTTTTTCTTTTTTAAATTTTGTATTGGCTCCAATTCTTCACTTCAACGTCTGCACCACTAGATGTCGCTGTTGCACGCAGGGATGCGAGAGCTGACGTCAGCAGTCAAACCTGCGGGTTCGCCGGTTTTCTCTGCCTTGTTTTTGACGTAGTTTTAAGTCACAACATGCCAAGCCAATGGGCTTTGACCAGCGACACCTGTAATTTACACGCACCTGTTCACGAGCGGCCAAGGGAAATTTGCGCACCGACAGAGACGGAGCAGACTGTCTTCTAGTGAGAAATGAGATGAGGATTTATCCTTTAAGAGTTGGCATTTTTCTGGCTTGTGCTTGTTTCCTATCAGTGTCCTGGATCAAATCCTACGGAAGTGATGGTAAGTGGGTTTGTCATTTTCCTTTTATAAATAAAGCTTAAACCAAAGCGAAACCAGCTGTTGGGTTCTAACTCAAAACATGAAATTATTACTTATATATTAGTTTAATCAACTTTATTCTACTATTTAAATTCCAATCCTGCATTAAGAAGAACTCACCTGAGAAAATGTGTTTTTTTAATTGTCTGTGAAATCTGTAAAATTGTACAACATCTCTATGCAGAAAGTATCACACTTGACGTTTATTTTATCAAGTAAAATTGAGTAAAAGTGTAGGAAATACACTATGGATCATGTACATGTTGTGTAGGGAGTATACTAGCTAATTACTTTAAATTTAAGTTTACAATGTACAGATGCAATGTAAAATATAAACTTTAAGTATACCGGCTCGCTTTTAGTACAGACTATTGTAGTACACTTACACAGACTACTCTTTTCTAACGGATGTTCAGCAACGCATATGTGCTTCTGATGGGGCAGAAGGACCGCTTCATCCTTTCCTATCATTTCTGCAGATTCAAGGATGCCGGAGCTGCATTCGCTGTACAGGCGCCTGTTAGTTGCTGAGGAGTTAGGGGTGCAGGTCAGAAATGACCTCAGCATCATTCTGGAACATCTGGTGAACAAGTCCAAAGGGGAAAATGCCACCTTCTCTTATGTCAACGCAACAGAAACCATCCCTCAAGGTAGGTATAAAGATCCAGCTTTGTGATTGGTAGACGTCCGTCAATCCAGAAAAAAAAGCTTCAGTAGAGTAAGAACAACAAAACCTTTCAGAGTATCGACTTTCTCGACGCTATTAAAACATTTCTGAAAAGAAAAAAAGGAGATGTTTCTGAGAAATACTACATCTTTTAGGAGAGTCACGAATAAGGGTGACTTGACCTGCTGAAGATAAGCCAAGTTGTGTTTTTACAAGTAGGTAATTGTGTGTCAGACCAAGAATGTTGATTACAAAGAAGTATTTGTGAGACACAACTCTTATATCACTAAAACAGGTTAAAGAAAGAAGGAAAAACAAGCATGACTCCACTGACAGATACAGAGGTGATGGTTTGACAATATAGTTTTGTCTTTGGACAATGCGTTTTCAGTAACTGCTTTGACAGCTCCTGACAGGATCTCGTCTGCAGGCTATTTGGGGTTGTGGGCATGTTTTTCAGGAGGATAATGGTGGTTTCACCAGACCTCCGTGGTGGTGGAGTGGTGAAGCAAACTGTATCCATATCTCGCTGTGGTTCAAAGTTTGTGGTACAGGAGGCGGTAGGGCCTCCGCCTCTCAACATACGTTTGTATTGTCTTTAGCACCAGAGACACTAAAGCAGCTGAAGATCCAGCTGGACCATCGGACGTTCTACCTGCCCAACATTTACCAGTACCTGCCCCACCTGAGGAAGCATGTGGACAGCCTGGTTCCCAACGTGCTGCTGGGACAGGGGCGCCATGGAGGTACGGATCTTCAACCCCTGAGCTGTACGACTCGTCAATGATGTTCTAGTTTGACCCTTGGAACATTTGTGTGCGTGGAGGTGGTTGTGGTGCAGAGGTAGAGCGGTCAAACTTTTATTGGTAGATCACAGGTTTGGTTTTGAAGTGCTTTTGGGCAACACACTGAACCCCCGAAATTGCTACTGGTGGTTGAGTGTGGTGCCAGCGTTCACAGCGAACACGATTCGTCCAGTTGCAATGTCAAGGTACCCTATGCAATGCATAGATGCCATCAAAGGTCCTGCAGCGAGATTTGACCGTCGGGCACACAGAAAGTTTAAATATCTGACAACCAATCAGGGACTCAGCCTTGGCCTGTGACGTGTAGATGATGTCGAGTCCCGAACAGATCTCATCGTTCTTCTCCTAAACTTTGTGATAAGTTTCTTTCTCCAATCAAAGCAATCAAATAGGAAAATTGTCTGATTTTTATTGCTATTGTTATTTTTACCTCCTCGGACTGACGCGGGACAGCGAGTCGTCAAACCGGGTCACAGAGAGACAGAAGTTCAGCTGAAAGCGTTTTTCATTCAGACGCAGCTCCTGAATGACCCTTTGTAGAGCTCTTTAAAATAAACAAACCTAATCTGTCAACATCATCCGTGCCCTATTGTGCATCGTCAAATCTATACTTCTGTGAAGCGGTAAGGCTGAAACCTTTGGCCATGGCTCCTCCCACACCTGTCTGGGCCGCCAACTTTATAAAGACGATTTCGGACAAACGTCGAGCAGCAAGTTTGACAAAAGAGAGGCGTCTTGGAAATTGGACACACAAGTTGTGTTTGTTGTGAACGCAGCAGTTGAGCCATAGTCTGTGTGTGCATGTGTGTAAATGAGACCGTGACCGTAAAGCGCCACATAAGTTTCCCATTTGAGGAAACTGTTGTGAGCGCCGGTGGTTGGTGGTCATAAATACAAACGCACAACGGTCCCTCACTCCCTACGTCTCCTCACGCTCCCCCTGCAGTGTCTCTGGTTCTGGGGATCCCCACTGTCAAGCGTGAGAAGCAGAGCTACCTGGTCAACACGCTCAGCTCTCTGCTCTTCAGCCTGACCGCCAGCGAGAAGGAGGATCTCCTCATCATCGTCTTCGTAGCTGAGGTGCTCTTCAGCTCTCTGCATCATCGACAACAAACTACAAACATTGTCGGGTTTTTTTGTCTCCTTTTACATCGTCTACATTACCAACAAGTTGGCAAGAGGAAGGGACATGCCGATGCAGAGTTACTGTCGTTTTATCAGATTCCTGATTTACGTATAGTCGGCAAGAGAGGCTTTTATTCTGTTCTCTTGATCTTCAATCAAAAAAGCATCCAGTCCTGTCATTTAAGCCTGTTCAGCTTTTGAAAGGCTCAAATAAAAGAAAAGTCAGATTTGAAAGGATATTACTGCCGTTCACAGCTAACTGTGGCCAATCTGGATTTTCTTCATCCCAGACGTGCGCAAACGTGAACAAAGATGAACTTCGTCTGACCTGTGCAGCCAGTTAGTCTGGTTATTATCAGAACACCAATAATCAGTCCAAGACCAGAATATTTTCTAAGTGGTGGCCCACGCTAATTATGAAAGCAAGGAGGAAGGAACCCTAGCAAGTTGAAATGATTCAGCCTTTTTTTCACTACGATCCATTTTGATACCACAAGATGTTTTTATGGCCTGCAGCAGCAGTCCTGGACTGTTAGCCTACACCTAGCACCCAGTGAAAATGAATTAATATGGTGTTGGAGATATACTAAAGACATTTTGAGATTATTATGGGATGGCCACAGGCAGGGGCAGAGCTGGAATATTTTAAATGGGGGATGGGAAGGTGGTAGAAGACTTTGGAAGGGGGACAAAACACTATTACAAATTAAATGTTTTTTTATTGTTTTTTTTAATAATATATTTCATAATGATACTATTATCAACTGAAAATTTGGGGGGGGGGGAGTAACTCCGCCCCCTGGCTTGCTGGACATGTTATGCTAAAGTATGACATTTGGCAAATTGTAGCAATTTTATACAATGATAAATACATCAATGTGGTTTGAGTGATCTTACACACCGGATTAACAACCAAAATCAAAGTTTTGTTGACCTTTGACCTCAGGAAGAGGCTGTAAAAAAAAAAAGACCTTTAGCACCTTCTACAAATTCAAACTCCTCCTAGGCATTCTGATCCATCACCTCCTAACTCCTCGAACATTACTGGAAGCTACTTGTTAAATTATTTTTAGAGTTTGTAGATTTTTAACAGTGTTTGCGTAGCGATCTCGCAAAAGTGGTGTTTGCCTGGTTCTCGCATATTTTTTACCAGAAAATTGTCAAACTTTTCACCCCATGAATCACTGGTTTAAGCTTCAGGAAACAGTATAACCTACAAAAGGAACACATTGGGAATATGGGCGTCGTTAACAAAAAACTTCCGTTCCCGAGGAAATTCAAAAGTTTACCTTGCCCAATTCTTCTAAAAATTACATAGATGTGTTGATCACCCTCAGGCGACCAAAAAATAAAATGGTTGCTATGGAGATGAAACAAAAGAAAAGCCACCATTTTGATAAAAGTGGGGTTTGTTTTTCATGAATTTGTCACATGGTGCTCTGACCAGGGTGGCAGTGTGAAGCAGCCGCTCGTGTTATTAATTCCGCCATAACTCCTGTTTTCTTCTTTTGCTTCTCCAGACAGACTCAGATTATGTGAACAGCGTGGCAAAGACCATCAATGACAAGTGAGGAGCCTTTTCTCTGCTGTCGGTGCTGAATAGATCCATCCAGGTTCCTCGTCCCTTTTGTTTTTGCAGCAGAATGGTGCCATATGCAAACTCTTATCAGCTTTTCACAAAGGACACAGGCCCTCGGTTGGTCGGAATTTATGTTGCCAGATCTGCTCCAACCGCCCACGCTCCTCTTTGGACTCAGGTTTTCTAGGAAAATGGCCTCTTTCGTGGTTTGACACAGTTTTACACATGATTTTTTTTTTTTACTTTTTACTAACTTTTAGATTTTATTTTTCTATTTATTCTAATGGAACAACAGATAAATCCTTTAGGATCGACAAACATTTCAGAATGAATGTGGATATCAGTGCACAGCCATAAAGCTGTTAATTAGTGCTAAGCCGTGTTTCCACACTGCTCGCTATGACGTCTGCAGATAAGCAGGAGTAGATATCGCTGAGCCTTCAGTATTAAATTTATGTTGAGAAAAAGATGGATAACATTTTATTTTTCCTTATCTAAAAAATATAAAACGGCATTTAATTTTTTTAGTAATGCCTTAAAATATCTGCACATTATCAGCATTATTTTAATTTTTGGTTCTTAACAAGGAAATATTTATGAAGGGCAAATCAATGTGACATAATTCTGGTTTAATATACTTCTTTGTAGGTTTTTCTTAAAAATAATTTCTTGAACATAATTTTTTGAAAGAATGAGACCAAAGTAATTTGTTTTTCATATCAGCACAAATGCTTCTTTTCTTTTACTGGTTTAGTTTGGTTTGGAAATGGGGTTTGAAATCTTCTCTCCTGAGAACTTCCTACAGTTTTAGAGTAAAAAAAATTTAGATTTTTGTTACATGACTGCTACTAAAATTCCACTCTCAGTTCTTCTGCATTTAGTTAAATTTGTGTCCGGAACTTGAAAGTAAAATGCGTTTGAAACAGTTTGTCCGTTTGGTCGTTTTCTCTTCCTGTGTAGTTTTTCCAAAGAGGTGGAGGCCGGCCTGCTGGAGGTGGTCTCTCCTTCCCAGCATTACTACCCCGACTTCAGCACCATCAAGGAAACCTTCGGAGACTCCAAAGAGAGAGTCAAGTACGCACAGAACTCCATATCTGCTTTCTTGACACGTTTGGGATGTTTTCGACTTCATTCGCGATCAGGCAGTGATTCTTTAAGAATCAGAAGCCTTTATTGTCATTGTACACAATAATACAACCAAATTGTAGCACCGTTGGAGTGGTGTCACTATAAAATTAATCAAAATATGTAGAAGTAACCACTAAAATACAAGTATGAAAAAATAGAACAAAGTGGAGTCCAATAAAGTGCAGCATAACAAATATTGTGTGTGGAGTTAGATGAAAGTTGGTTATTGCACACAGAAGTTGCCGATTTGGAGCAGAGTTGGAAATTCTGCTGCATAATGTAGCGTTTAGTGTGTGTAAACAATAGTAAGCAACAGCAGTTGGATCAATTTTCTTTTTGTTTCCCGTGGTGCATAAGGTTCCTGAAATCTTTCAATTATTAATCAGTGATTTTTTTTTTCAGAGATCAAAAATTTGAAGATGCATATTCATTTTTTTCTTTTATTTTGAGAGCCAATTAAAATTGTTTTATTCCCAAACTATATTCATTTTCTTCCTGTTTTAAAACAAATCTTTAGAATATTTTTGTGATTTTGTTCTTGTAAAAATTGGTTGATTTTAATCTAGTAAATAAAAAATAAAAAAGTCACAGAGCTTCGATGATAGGAATGCGTCAGGCCTTGAATTGGTGGGATTGATTGGTCTCTATAATTTGAGCCTCAATCCTCCAAATGCAGACATCCGTTTTTGTGCTTAAATGTTCTTGAAATTGGGATTATAATTTTTTTTTTGTCTTGAGGTGTTGCAATTTTCTGGATTCTTTAGATGGAGAGCCAAGCAGAATCTGGACTTCAGCTTCCTCATGCTCTACGCTCAGGACAAAGGAGATTATTATGTTCAGGTATCGGAGCACAACTGTTCAAAATCAATTAAAGATCAAATCTGTTGAGATGTGTTGGATAAGTTCAGTGCTGACCAATATAAATATGGTTTTAAAAAAATATCTTGAAACAAATCGACTACCTTAGAAATTTTCCACGAAACATTGACCAAATGAGTTTTCTCTTTGTGTTGCAGTTAGAAGATGATGTTGTGGCAAAGGATGGTTACTATAGCGACATGAAGACATACACCATCAGGGAGGCGTCAGAGGATTGGCTCTACTTGGAGTTTTCGCAGCTTGGGTTTATCGGTGTGTATTTTTGGCGAGCCGTCGTTCTGTCTTGGCGCTTTCGCGGTAACGTCCGTTTTTCAGGAAAGCTGTTCCGGACCCGGGACCTGCCCATGATCGCAGAGTTCTTCCTGATGTTCCACAGAGACAAACCCGTCGACTGGTTACTGGACCACATTCTGTGGGTGAAGGCCTGCCATCCAGAGAAGGACAGAGTAAGCGCAGAGAGTTGAAACTTCCAACAAGTAACCACAGATTTACACATGTCCATATTTCCATTCTGTTTGGATAGTTTATGTTATTATGATTCGGTGGAGCTACGACATTATCAGCCAATGAAATATTACATAAAAATCGCCAACTTAAAGACCCACTATGATGGAAACTGTGTTCTTGTGGCATTTTTCTGATGATATTAAGAACATTAATAGTATTTCATTATTCAAAGTGCTGTTAATCTGAGCTCTCAGCAACAGGGAGGGGAAGAGGGGTTGGGGTTGCTCTGCGCCAATCGTCCCGCCCACAACTTGGAGGCAAATTTAAAACGAACTACTGCCGCTCTGCAGAAACTGTCCTAGAAAAGGATACAGTGATCCCTTGCTATATCACGGTTTACTTTTCACGGTTTCGCTACTTCACGGATTTGGATTGTGCATTGTGTTCTGCATTCTGATTGGCTAAAAAGTCACTCAGCGAGTAGCTCAAGAATGGGACCCTTTGATGAGCCGTTCATTACAGTTCTCCAACATAATCGATGAGGGCATGTCGGTGTATAAGGATCTTTAGCAAAGAAGAAAAAAGAGCGACAACAACTGCCTATCACTATGTTCCTCTCCCGAACAAACACACCTGCAGCTGCACCGCGGGCTTCAAAAGGAAAAAACGCTGCAGAGGATGCAGCGGCTCAGTATGAAGAGCAGTGAAAAAGAAGACCGGAGTCACTCTGTCCCACTGTACTTTTTTATTTTTTTCATAATCATTTTAAATTTTCTTCCGTTTAATCCACTCGGGTCGCGGTGGGCGGGGCTAATCTCCGCAATTTAAAGCCTTCTGTTCTTATCGATGATTGAAATTATTATTTGACAGCACACTACAGAAGTTATTTGTTGAAAAAACGTTTCTAAAGTACTTTTATTCGTTAAAAAAACAATTGATTTAGCCTGTTAAATGGTTTGTTCTTTCTTTTCAATGTATAATAGTGTATTTCATTGTATAATAATTGTAAAAAAAATAAAGGTTTCTACTTCACGGGTTTTGCTTATCACGGGTTCTATTTGGAACGTAACCCCCGCGATAATCAAGGGATCACTGTATTGGATTTTATATTTTGGCTAAATACGGCTCAATCCTAATTAATAGACCACTGAACGATTTGGAAATGGATTAGAGTGGGACTTTATAGAATCTGCACTGTGAAAGACCCAAACCCTAAACCAAAACTTTCCATCTTTTCCAGAAAGACTGTGACGCTCAGAAGGCTTTGCTGAAGCAGAGATACAAGCCGTCGCTCTTCCAGCATGTGGGCCTCCACTCCTCTCTGCCTGGGAAAATACAAAATCTGAAGGTGAGCGCCCCCCTTTCATGGGATTGTGCATGACCAGGTGATGGGAGCTCCTCCTTTTTTGTTTGATTATTGGACCAGATGCTCAGTAAACTTGAGGCTCACCCGAGAAGGAACTAAATGATTTAAAGCAGGCATGTCCAAAGTCCGGTCAGTGAGACGAATGCGACCCACATTCAGATTATCCTGTGATAAAATCCCTGCGTTTTCCACAAAGTGTAAGAACGATTTCTTGATTGTGATTGGCCAAATTCAGTTTTTTTAAGCAGTTGTAACCCTCTGACGACACGGTCGCTGGACCCCTCTGTGACACTTTCTTGCCTATTTTTTAAAATGCCAGCTGTACATAAAAAATGAAAAGTTAACAGTGAACGCCATGGCTTCCGGAACAGTCATTTCAGTCAAATAAAAAACAATTGTGTCTGCTTTATACCAGGAGACTTTGGCTTTTCAATATCAAGAGGGACTATTACATGTTATGGGTCATTCCAGAATTGGAGAACATTTTACGTCCAACCCATGATATTTTATATCATCCTCATACTAAACATGTGTTTTCTGACTAAATGTATTTGTCTTGAGACATAATCTACAAAAACTTCAAGAAAAGAATGCTTGAAAACAGTTTAAAAAAATACAAAACAAGTCTGGAGTACCGCTAAAATGCCATTTCTCCCTTTGTCCCTTAAATAAAACTGTTAAAATTAAATGTAAAATTCATTTTTTGGGTCTTTTATTCCATCGGTGTCTCTTCCAACTGTGGAAACATTTGTTTTTCAATAATAAATATCAATGGAACGTGTCTCACAACCCTGTTTCCAAAATTCTTTTCTCATTTAAGGAGATTTTAAAAACTGATTAGAGCAAAGGCATCTCCTCTCGAATGTTTTTCATGTTTTTACCAAATACCAAAATGCAGCAAGATAACATTATGTTGTTTTATGTTGTTGTGTACATGCAAGTTTGTCCTCTTGGCCATCGGTAACAGCAGGCTGAACAACAGGCTTCTGCTCCTGAGAGAAAGCTAATATTAGCAGATTTGCAACCCTGTTGGCTGCAAAATAGCTATCAGGGTTGCACGAAGCTTTGTAACTACCAAAAGTTTGAGGGAATAAAAATTGTACCATTGGTCTGGCACTCAAACATTTCACCTCACCAAATCTGGCCCCCTCTGAAAACGTTTGTCCACCACCTGGTTTAAGGGAAAGCCTTGAAGAAGTCTTAAGGTCGTGTCACACAGCCACTACATACATTCTGCGCATTTTCTAAGTATGAAATGTTGGTCTTTCGTGATCCATGCGTGATCTACGTCATTCATAAGCGTTTCTTGCATCCGTCGTTCGATGTTGTGCGCTGATGTCCGTGGAGGGTTTCAGCCGACGGGTCTTTACGTGAATTCCGTTTTGAGCTGTTCAGAACCTTTGGTCGGTTTAAAATTATGCAGTTTAAGCAAATTTTACATAAATCTAAGGCAGCTGTGTGTAATTTTTGAGATATGTCTTTCCACAATCGTTCCACGTTCGTCTAACAGACTTTTCACAAATGTACCACTGATGTATATCTTTTATATCACGTATATGGCGCACATTTCACATTCAAATTACGTAACTGACACACAAATCACCAATGAATTGTATAAAAACAGCGTAACAATCGTGCACGGCTCATGTTCTGCATTCATTTAAGTTTTCTTGGCGTGGTTTAATCAGACTTTATCCATGGTTTTAGTATCATTCATTCGTCATAGTCCTGTAAAGATTCTCTCCCTTTTTCTAAGTATATTGACCAATTTTCATCTGTGCATTACGTGCAGATTGTATGTAGTGTCTGTTTGACACGGCATTTATGAGGGGAAAGTTGGAACATAGGTTCTGGCTGCTTATCTTCCTCACAGAAGTCTAAACTTTTTACTGCTTCCACTGTTTCTCATGACATCTTCCTCCAAATTTGCAGCGCAAACCCCAGAGCCACCAAGCTGAAGAAGAAGAACTTTTTAGTTTTCAGTTTGTTTTTTTATTTTTTTAGTTCTTTTGGATTTTGTTTCTGTAGTTTAAACTTGAAATATTTTGTATTTTCTGTTGTATTTATGTGTTTGAAAGAGTGTTTCTTTTTTTGTTTCTGCTTCAACTTTTTTTCTCCGACGTGAACATTTGCCTCTTGAAAACGGAATGTGAAAACTTTTTTTCATATTTTAAAAGCTAAATTAACTTTAGTGCATTGACTTATTTTATAACAGGTGTAAATGCAGTGACTCCTGTCTTCTCTGGTCCTCAGGATAAAGACTTCATGAAGCAGACCCTCCACAAAGCCCACGTTAACCCCCCCGCAGAGCTGACCTCCAGCCTGAAACATTACAAGCAGCACAGCCTGGACCGGCTCTACCAAGGCCAGGACTTCTTCTGGGCTTTAACGCCCGTTAAGGGCGATTACGTCTGCATCAACTTCACCAAACCAATCCATGTCTCGGGGTGAGGGCTCTTCTTCTTCTTTTTGTTTATCTACTGGCTCTCTAAAACGCAGACGTGGACTCTTGTTTGTGTGCACCTGACTGAAGCGCTGGATCAGTCAAAGAGGCTTTTCTTCTGCCAAGGGCAGGGAGGGGTCACATAGACCTGTTTGCTCAGATCATTTCCGACATAAAATGTCAACATGAGGGTAAGAAAAGGAGCCTGCACCTTTTTGTTTTCACACCCGAATGCGTCTTATCCTAACCTTCTGTGGTCCTGTTTGAATGCACAACAGTGGAAATAGTTTTCATTCCTTCAAAGCCTGTATTGCATCCTTCTTTCTCCAAACTGGGTTTGAAACGGGTTTGTCTTCTCTGCTGGGATTAAGAGTGTGTGCTTTACCAGGGAAGACTTTAGGCCACTCAGTTTACATGGCAAGTTTGTGCTCCCCCCACAAATCAAGAGGCAAATTTCTAATGAACTCTGCAGAAACTATGATCCGAGAAAACAACAGAGGTTTTGGCTAAAAACTATGGTGGCCCTGAAGTGCAAATCCCATTAATGAGTCAGTCAAATCACACAAACACTTTAAGGATCAGTAAAAAAAAAGCAAAACGAATGTTTAAAAACATTACATTTTAGAAGAAGAACAAATTCCTAAAAAACAAAACACAAAAAATGACCAGAACAGGTAGGTACTATGAGACCTCACTGGCTGGATGATGATATCCAATATCAATTAATGTGAAATAATGTTCAATTGAAATGATGGACAAATGTCCTCATCCAATCAGCGATGTCTCATAGTACCTACCTTTTTCCGAAATCAAAAGTAACTTACAAAAATCAAAGCAAAATGTTTAAAAAAAGAAACGCATAAAGAAACCAGAAAGGGTAGATACTGTGGGGCATTGCTGATTGGATGATGATGTTTGCGTTTTATGTCTTGAGACTGCATAAGTCTGTAAAAAAATTAATAAATTGAGGACCACTAAGGCACAGCAGCTGGATGAAGAACCCTCGTCTTCATCAGAATGAGCTTGAATGGTCGTACAGTTTTTCCCACATGCAGCACCTTAGCTAAAAATAAATAAATAAATGGTTTTGCAAAATGACAGTTGAGGGTTTGCAGCTGTTGATGTCTGAAGGTTTCAGAGAATTCATTTGAGATGAAAACAGCAGCAGCTCAAAGTTCAGGTTTGCTCACAGGGGAAAACTGCACTTGACTGTTTCTGGGTCAGCTGGGCAAGATGTTTCCCTCCAGGGCTGTTGCTGCCGTGTGCTTTGTTGTGAATTAATACAGGTGAGTTTGTTTTCCTTAGAAAGTGTAATTTCCTCCCCAGAGGTGACTTTAACCTTTGTAGAACTGAAGGTGTTGCTGGCAGAAGGAAATCTTATCTGAAGCTTTGAATCCCAACTCATAGTTGCCTGGCTCTACGTTTCCAGAGAGAAAAAAAACATGAAAGAAAATCAGAGTGTTATATTTCTTAATGGGTTTGTTTTGAACATTTATCTGTAAAAAGATGACATTTGTTGGTTGAAAAAAATGTGCTCATTCAAGGATATTTTATTGGATGGATGGATGGATGGATGGATGGATGGATGGATGGATGGATGGATGGATGGATGATTTATCCCAATCAGGAGAGTTTTGGTTGACAAAACCCATTCCATACCCATCACCCAGATCTACACACAAAAGATAAGTAAAAATATAATAAAAACTTAAATTCTTCCCAAAAGATATGATTTTAGAAAATCTTAACCCTTGTGCTATCTTAGATGACCCCCCCCCCTTACATTGACGTGTTCTCCCTACCATGACAAACATCTACAAAGGTGGAAAGATTTCATGTAATCCATGGACACCAGTGAAGATCACAAATCATTGAAGAAAAAAGGTTCAGAGCACTGTCTAGTGGGTCTAGATCAGTGTTTTTCAACCAGTGTGGCGCGGCACACTAGTGCGCCGTGGGAGATGGTCAATTGTGCCGTGTAGATCATTAACTGATCTAAAAACATTTCCCATCTCCAGGATATCAGCTCTTTGTTCATCCAAACAGGCCCTGATAAAATACTGAGAAGTTAAGAATATGAAATATCATAAAATTATTTTTTCTTTGTGTTTATATGATTCTATTAAAGACACTTTGATAAGAATGACGGTACCGCGGTACAGTTATAGCTGCAGCTATAACTGTGTAAGGAAAAGTCCCGACCCTTTAACTGTCTCCACCAATCATTCTTGAAGGCTTAATCACATGTCATCAGTCTGACCAATCAGAAGTGGTTAAAGTATTCACTTCCATGTTTCGATTTAGCGCAAAAAAGTCTCTCTGTTCTAACAAAAATACCAGCTAACGCTCGTCTTTAGCGGTGTAGCTTTCCTCAGAATCTGGTATCAGACTGTGGAACAAGTGAAGAAAGAAATGAAGCTCAAAGACGCTGGTCTTTCTGCGGTCGGCACATTATCGGCACTACATCTCCCATGATGCATTAAAGTGACTGTTTTAGTCTCTCCTCTTAATGTCTTAAAACAACGAACACACATCAAACAGTTTTTGAATCTTTTGACTTAATTTTTAATACATCTTTTAGAAAAAAACAGCTGCAGCTTCCAGCTTTTTCTGCCACAGTTATCACAAAAATGCATGTGTGATTGCAGAGGGGCTATAGATCAATACAGACTATGAGCTTTTTCTTTTTTTTTAATTTATCTATTTTTTTTGGATGCTGGTGTGCCGCGGGATTTTTGTCAAGGTTAAAGTGTGCCGTGGCTCAAAACAGGTTGAAAAACACTGGTCTAGATGACCCCACTCCCAATGTTAAAGTGCCAGGGATAGCACAAGGGTTAAAAAGTATCGAAGCACTGTTTGTATTTAAGGAAAATAGTTTAGAAGGAAACAAAATGGTTAAAAAAAAGGAATGCTTGAGAATATCAAAACTATGTTTCAAATGACGTGATATTTTCAGAGTTGTCCTGTAAAGTGATCAAAAGAGAATTTGTCCTAACTTTTTACTCACAGTTGATCCTTTTCAGCCTTTTGCTGAAGGCTAATCAATGAAAGACTCAGTCAACCACTGATCTACCTTCTGGAAATGACAAACTGCACTGAAAATGTGAGGAAAAGCTGTTTTAGTCCTAAGAATACTCGTTTTTATCATTAGGAATTCCTAGAAATTCGAGGAAAGCCTGCCTTCATTTCCCATCATTCTTAAAGTTTTTAGCCAGAAGCCAGCTCAGACGAGGCAAACGTGCACGAATCTGTTTACAGGTTTATGCATCAGAATGGAGCAGAGCAGGGAGCCTGTAGCCCAAAAGACCATTGATTCACAATAATTTAAGTAAATAAATACTCAGAAATCCAGTTTTTCATTTAATTTTTTTTACATTTGTCCTTCATCATCAGGAAAAGTGTCACAAGGACATGTTAAATACACCAAAAACACTTTTCATTGGGGGGGTCTTTAAGAACATCAAATCCCCCTCTGAGCAGGAGGTTCTTGCAGAATCAGCTGAAAGGCTCCTTCCTGCTCAAACATGGCTCCGTTTGGGAGTGGGTTCCTCCTTGTGCAGCTGTAGTTTTCCTTTTCCGTGACCCCTCTGAAGCACTCGTTTGTCGCCTATTCAGAGTTTTGCATGTTTGTCTGCACGCACATTCAAGTGTCTGCCATTATCAGGCTTCTGCAGAACTCTGTGGATAACCGATGAGCTGGAAATGCAATCAGGAGCATTACGGCTGAAGGCCTAAGCGGCTCCGTTTTTTATTTATTTTTGTTTTAGTCATTCAGAACATGTGTTTTATGGCTTGTGGAGCCTGAGGCTCCGTTCTCCTCTGGGCTTCATTACCCGTTTGTTAATAAACAAGGACTACAGAGGTCTACAAAGAAGAGGAAATGGTGGCTGGCTGAAGAACATGTATTATTGTTTTTGTTTTTGTTCTCCATCGCAGGTTCCTATTTCGCAGTGGAAACATCGAGACGAGTGCAGATAAATTCTACAACACCACGGTGGAAGTGCAGCCTGCCAACGTGAGTAATCGGCTCCGCAGGTCTCGGTTTTCCTCTCAGGTTTGGCGCCTCAACCAGCCATCTGCTGTCAGCCGTCTGCCTCCTCCGGTGTGCACGAGTCTGTGTGCACGTTATCAAACAAGCCGTTACACAGAAGAGGAAGAGCATTGGGTGACATTAACCCTGTGATGGCAGTAAGGGGGAAGTGGGGGGGGGGCTTTTTTTCTTCTTTCATTGGAATTATTTAACCAAAGACCAGACTCCATTCAGGTTCAGTTTTTGCCATTTCAAACCTGTATCTAAAACTGAAGTGAGTGAGTGTGACACCGCCCATAGAAAACTGTTTTCTTCCGCCTACAATCAAATGAAGTTATTTCAGATGCCATTTATTTTGCAGGATGGATGATGCGTTGTTGTTGGTGCATAGTTGGAAGTTTTTCCTTATTGACTCGTTGAAAATAGGAAAAAATATCATAAAGTTCAGGAGGCCCGAGCAGGCTGGCTCACCGTCCCACAGAGGGTCTCCGTTTGGCCGCCAGCTCGCCCTCCGGGGAGCCGGCAAAGACATGGCGACCGCTCCAGCTCCATTAGAGTCTATGGGATTTTGGTGGCGTCTGTATTGCAAAAACATGGTGACTGAATTGTCTTGTTTGTTTTTGGGTAGGAGCCGGATTAAACCATTTGGGTGTCGGGACGCTCACTTGCTCCAGTTCTCAGGAGACGGTCAATGGTTGGAGCTCAGCTCTCATCAATTTCTGCCCACATCACGAACTCTAACATGGTCCATTTAAAACTTGTGATGCTAATTAAGCTGCCATTCGCCCTGTCAGAAAGACGTACCTCTCTCGTTAGTTCTGCAAATAGATAAAAGAGCTCTAAGAGCCCAGTTCATGTTTACCATCAATGGTTGAAATCCAGCAATTTCTAACAGTGTTGCATTTAGCAATTCATCCTCTGTAAACGATAAACGAAGAATGCGCAGCAAGTTTGAACCCTGAACTTTCCTGCAGCTTTTGTTAATATCTGCATTTCCCACAATGATATTTATTCAAACCTGAGAGGAGGAGGAGGAGGAGGAAGAGCACTCCTCTTTGTAGCCACTTCTTGTCATTTCTGCTCCACTGCTCACACGACAAACCTCCAGTTACAATCACTACAGCAGAAGCAAACACACCCTTGCAGAGAGTGTCTGTCAAAGGTGGTTGTGATATCTCACCGTGATCTGCTTCATGTGCCGGCTACAGCTTAAAAACACGAGATAAATGACGAAGGAAGTGGAGGATGAAGCATGCTGTGGAATGATCATAATGTGGGATCTGCCAGCCTGTAGTTGAAGCGACATTCTGGAACGGTTAAGCAAGCGGTTCGTAGCAGGTACAGCAGGTTGGATCAGGTTTCTTTGACCAGATCCAAGGGTCAGTCTTTTGTTTTTATGGATTCTGTAATAAATTGGCAAACATTGGTGAACTTTGAGTCACGAGGTCACAGTTCGAATGGTCTTTTTTTCCTGTAATTCCTGTAATTCAGGTATTTATAACCACTCACCTGCTTTCATCCAGGTGGTAAAAAATCATGATAGTGGTTTGGGTCACGAGTCAGAATTTAACTGACCGATAGAAGCAGTAAAAGCCTCCTGGGTGGGGGTGGAGGGTGAAGTTAGACTGCATGTTAGTTATGTTAAAGAGGTTTCTTGGCCTCGTCTTTAACCCTGAATTTATTATTCTTCCGCATTTTCTCCATTGAATGTGGTGCTAAATGAAGGGGAGTCGTGAGGGAGTTTAATCTACTTCTCTAGAAAGTGTGGGGGGGTTGTGATTTGGAGTTTGCTCCCCCATTGCTGAAGCAATTGAGTGAAAAAAAAGAACTGGTCTGAGTGGTCCCTCCATACAGGAAGTACCTGCTGGCTCCAAGAAGCAAAAATTCCATAGACCTCTGTAGAGAAATAAATCAGTCATTCTATTGGTCAGAATAACCATTCTGGACCTGATACCTTTTTTTTAAACGTGTTCTTGATGATACTGTTAAAAAATAAATAAAAAAGCCAGTGAGCGGCTGAAAGTCCGTCGTGATTTCGTCAGAATTATTGCGCTGTAGGTCAGCAAAAGGTATAAGCCGCCCTAGACTGAAGAATTAAAGCTGTTAATGTGGTGTTTTAGGACAGCTGCGAACAGTAGAGATGCACATGTAGCACTCTGCTTTCTACAGACATATCATGCAAAACAGCAAATGCAAAGTCAAACTAAACACTTGATGCTGATTAGAAAAGCTTTACAGGCTGGAAAACGCAGAGCAGAACTGCGCTTCCTGATGTCGAGTTCTCATTTTTTCTTGCCAACAAATGTCTCAACTAATAAAAAGTGTTTGCTCCTCGTTTTAGGGTTTAATAAAAGACAAACTGCTCCCTAAATACAAGAAATCGGACAAGGGCTTCTTCATTATAGGTGAGTATTGCATTAAAAAAAAGTTCTTCTAGACTGAAAACAATTTTATCTGGATCCTAATGGTTGCTCTTACTTTCAGTTGAGGTTCAATTCAATTTTAATTATATAACCCAATTACTTTACACCAGTAATTGTACAAAACATAAAATTAATTATAAACTACAATAGTTGATTGCTAAACAAACAAACTAAACTAAACTTGTAGAGTTAGATGCGCCAATTCTTCCCTAAGAGTTACTGGTACATCGCCTGTCCGCCTTTGGAGAGGATCCCTCCTGCATGTGGAGATCCATGGAGGATACCCAGTCTAGTTTAGTCTGTTTAGTTTAGTTTAGCAATCAGCTATTGTATTTTATAACTGATTTTATGGTCTTATACAATTGTCGATATAAAGCCCATTGACACAACTATGTTTTAATATTGGGTTATATAAATAACATTGAATTGGTCCTGGATATGCTGCACAGGTAAAAAAAATGCAGTTCTACATGCCTGAGATATTTGAGCCTTAAGTGTTAAATCCTGGTCAAATAAAACCCCTAGGTTTCTAATTGTGGATTTGGAGACTATACTTACACCATCCAGAGAGATAAACTGAGCAGACGGAGAATCTCAGAGGTTTTTGGGACCTAGTATAATGACCTCTGTTTTTTTCTGGGTTTAGGAGGAGGTAATTAATTGTCATTCAGGGTTTGATGTCTCTGACGCAGTCGTTCAGTTTCTCTATGTGGTCATTCTGGTCAGGTTTAATGGATAAATACAACTGCGTATCATCTGCAAAACAGTGAAAATTCCTGTTTCCTGATTATGTTTCCTAAGGGTAGCATGTTCAGCATAAACAGGATGGGTCTTAGAAATGAGCCCTGTGGGACTCCGTAGCTAACTTGAGTCCAGTGAGAGGACTGTCCATTTACATGAACAAACTGGTGCCAATCGGATAAATAGGATTCAAACCAGTGGAGGGTAGATCCTCTGATCCCCATGTCCTGCTCTAATCTATGGAGTAAAATGCTGTGGTCGATAGTGTCAAAGGCTGCACTGAGGTTAAACAGGACCAGAATAGAGAGTAGTCACTTCTCTGAGGTTCAAACTATGCAGATGAGAGCAGGAGGGTGTTTGCATCCCTATGTAAATAGTCGGAATTTCTTTGGTTTTCAGCTGCCGTTTTTCTCCAGAATTTTGGGACTTTTTCCTGCATTTGCACATAAAAACTCCTGTGGTTAACGGCTTTAATGGAAACCCTCATGCATGAGACCCGTTTTCTGCTTCAGGTGCATTTGTCAATGGAGTAGCTGAAGGTGAAATCGAAGAAACGCTGCAGCCAGTTTCAGCCCTGCGCCTGGTGTTTCAGTCGGACTCTGACCTTTGGGCTCTGCTCAGTGAGGTGTGGTCTGCTTTAAATCTGCTTTTTCTTAATGATTTACACATTTTTCTTCTTATTCTTGGAGTCTTGTCTGCTGCAGGTGAGTTCTTCACAACTGTGAGAGCATTTAGACAGATTGGCCAACAAACTCAAAACAATTCCATGAATTATTTACTACTGAAGCAGCACAAGTCTGCAGTTCTGGCCAACATGACAAAAATCCACTTTGTCTTTATATCTTTTTTTTTTCTCTTTGTAATCGAAACGACAGCAGATCCGGATGAAAATGTCCAGAATCTAATGCATATCCAGCTCTCTGCAATGCAATGCAGGATGGGCAGAGATGTCACATGATCAGACCTTTTAACCCTCTAGTGTAGGACAAAAACTGCATTAAAATGAACTAACATGGCAGACGGCATCATTTCCACAATTCATCAAACTCCAAATGCTAATTCCACTTCTGTTGCATTGGTTTGCTTCTGCACACGTCCTGCATGAGGTGTATTTTTGCTCTGCAGATACTTTTAGAGCAACAAGAGAAGCAGGTTGCATTAAAAAAAAAAAAAAACCAATTTGATCATCTTCTGATCTATTTTCAAACCGTTCCCAGTGATTTTTCCATTGTGATTATCCTAAAATTTAATAAAAACCTGTCAAACTAGGACATATTTATGCAGAGCTGCAGGAGTTAATTAGAAATTCACCTCTGAGTTGTGGGCGGGGCCAGGGCGGGGCCATCCCATCCCCCTCCCCGTTACTGAGAGCTCTCCGTTTACACGCTCTCCTGCTAGCTTACAGCCACTCACACCCCTAACTTAACATCAGTGGTGCAACATAGATGGTGAGCAATATTAGAGCTATCCATTCAGATGTCCGCTCGAACGAGGAAAACAAAGATCCATTGGCCTGAAAGTGGATGATCCGGACGACTTTGGCTCCATCGTTTTTTTTCATCATCTGCTGATTCACAATGATTTGACTAAAGAAATACTCTGAAAAACACTAAAAACACTATTTACATCAGAGTCGTTCCATAAGAGTCAAATCAACAATATGGGTTCTGACCTTTGATATAAACGCTCCAACACAAAATCCATGTTGTTGTTTTTTTTTAATAATGGGTCACTTCAGCATAAAAGCTCATTAATCCTATTTTATCTAAATAAAATAATTAAATTTAATTCTTCTAACAGTTGCTGGGTTTACGTTATCTGTCAGCTGTCCACTAGGGGGGCTAAAGAAAGTGAACCAGGTTCTTGTCGGGATTCGTGTTCGACTCACTATTTTTTAGTGTTTTCTCCTTAAGGTAGCATCAAACCAAAAGTAATGACTCACAGATGTTTTTAAGAACTGCATTAAATCTTTCTGCAGATTTGTTTTAATATTCATAAATAAAGAAAAAAAACACGTTCTTCCATTTGTCAGGCAGCTTTCACTGAACTCTCCACTTTACATAGAAATCATTTAAATATTTCTGTTTTGTGTGTATAAAAAAATACATTCTACTAGAGGAAAGATTAAATATTGTATTCCTCAGTCTTAATCAATGAGGCGGTTAAGGTTAGGTGCTTCTGGTTGAGTGAGTGTTTTGAAAGGGAAAAAAACAACGCAAAGCGAAACTTGTTTTAATGTAGACACAATCATGTTTCTGTGTGAGCGGCTGTTGTGAAGGCAGGACTTAAAAAAACCAAAGTTTACATTGTTTGTTGACAAAGCTCTGGGTGTTGGATTTCCTTAAATGTCATGTGTTTGATCAACGTTTAAAAGTTTCCCCCGAGCGTGTCTGTCCTAACGTTCACCTTTCCTGTCCATCAGGTTCACATAAAAGTTTGAGGAAACTCCTCTCGCTCCCCCTAAAGGACAAAGACTTCAAAGCCCAAGTGCCTTCATCGGCAGACACGTCTGAAGAAGATGAAGGGGTTAAATTATTCTATGGAAAGAACCTGACACATCTCTGCTGCTACTCTTTAGAGATGGAACTCTGGTTTGCACTAAAGACTGTTTTTTTTTCTACAAATAAAGAAAATGTGTCATCACATGATCCAGAAACATGATCCTGTCTTTCTTTACCAAATTAAGAAATCCTCATTACAGTTCCAGTACTAATTATTTGTTTTTCTGTCATCATCACTAAAAAGTTTAAACATACTCCTTAATTTAAACCCTAATTATTACAAAATAAATGCAGTAAAAATACTGCTAATTTAGGTTAAAACGTTGCTTTGATCTGATGTTTTTCATTTCTTTAAAGCTGTTTTATAAAAGAAAATAACGTGTTAAAACACAACAAAATAATTTAAGACATTTGATTTAGTAAAAGGAAACAAATCTGCATTAAAGCTGCATCAGGAGTCCTGGTCCGTTGAAAAGAAATGAAAACTGAATGGTTTTATTTTCTTCTTGAAGTGATGCCACGTCTGTCGTTAACTTGGTAAACATTAGTTTAAACTATACCAATATTATACTAATATAATATTGTTTGTCTGATCTTGTTTGAGATGTACTGGAACTAAATTTCCCCGTGAGGGAGTAATAAAGTATGTTTGAATTTGAATATTCAAACTAGTAACCAAAGATAAAAAAAGTTTATCTTTAAATCTCCTTTTACTGTCACTTTCTGCAAAAAGCACAAATAAAATCACCAAGTTCCTGGAAAAACTCCTCAATAACAAACTATGTATACTGTAGCTGATTTTATATCATTTTTTGAGGCACACGTTGATTAATTGAATCGGGGGAAAAAACACCTCTGCTAATATATTGTCAGGGTTCTGAGTTTTTCCTTAATGAAGAGACGAACCCCACAGGAGATGAGAATTCCTGCTAGACGTCTGCATGAGAATCAGCCTGTCACAGCGCGAACTGTCACAGAGGAGTTAAGCCTTCCTAGTGCATGGAGCCTCTTTTTATTGAAAACTGAATGTGGGTCATTTAATCAGGAAAAACAAGAACATCATATTCTTGTATAATCGGAACATTTCAGGTCATTGCTTCCTAACTGAAAGATAGAACTGAGACAATCATATTATGGTGATTATAGAGTGTTTGCAAATAATGATTACGTAACTTACAAAAATATATATATATATATCTATAGATAGATAGATAGATAGATAGATGTATAATACCAATGTGGGGTTCTTGCCCAAGGACACTTCAACAAATGGGCAGGCAGGGCCAGAGCTGAACCTGCGATCTTCCTTTTAAAAGTTGACCGCTCTACCTCTGCACCATGGCTGCTGTTTATGAATAAATCAGCTTGGATGGGTGGAAACAAAAGGGAGTTTTAGGGAGTTAAAAGCTGTATTTTGTAAGTGAGGCTCTTTCATAAGAATGAACTGCAGGTCATGCAGAAAATAAACACAAAAATCCTCCTTACTTTCACAACACTGGAAGATTCTAGTGATTAATTAGGGACTAAACTGTTAAAGATACAAGGTTGTGAAAGTAAAATATTCTGGATAGGATCACGTGTTGTACTCACCTGTACCTGATCAAACATCCTGCCATTCTCTGTACTGGATTTATATTCCACTTTAGACATTTGGCTCCCTGCGTTTCATCAGTTTTAATCAGTTGCAGATGTTTTCTTGGTAATGATATCTTCCATCTCATCATTTGCTCCCGTTCATACATTTAATTGTCCAAATAATTTTATCGTCCTGTTTTGGTGTGTGACACTGCTCCCTAGTGGCCACATGAGGGTACTCGTTTTTATTGCAGAAAAGGGTCATATTTGAGGTCCCCCCTGATGAAAATCATGTTTTTTAGAGCAAATATAATAGGAAATAATTTCATTTTTGCATTTCTGACTATTTCTTTTTTTTAATATATATTTTTATATTTTTTCATACTCAGTTCTATGGAGTCCTATACTGTTCATAATTAAATAAATAAATATTTAGTTAAATAAATAAATATGGCCTCATGAAAATACACAATCAACCAATAAATCTCTCATAAATATATAAAAAGATCATGAAATTGTGAAAAACCTGCACACAGATTTTAAATTAGCCATTATATTATTCAATATATTTCATTTTGCTTTAAAAACCTGTTCATTATTTTAAAACAGCATTTTTAAATATTCACTTTTAATCATGTGGAATATTATTATAATTCTGTCTTTTTTCAGAAGCTCGTATTTCAAAATCAATATTTTCCAAAGTAGCGTTGTTTTTATTTCATGTGGCTGTTTTTCACAAAGGCGTATTTATTTCATGAAGAGCTTTTTCAGCAGAATGGGTCTATCTGTCAATCAAACTAGACAAGGCGGAGACACTTTTGTGATTGGCTACTCCTTTACTCAGACATGAGCAGCAGCACCCTGACTACATCGATCCAAGATACTTCAGCAAACGTGATGGCGCAATGCACACTCCTCAACACTAGGGGGAGTATGCGCCTCAACACATCCACAGTGTTACACAAAATTGGGAAGTTTTTGTTCTAAATTTGCGGATAAAAGTGGCTTTGGGCGAGTGTGCATAATTCAGGTGGTTTTGTGGTCGGTTCTGCAATTTTCATCTTCTCATTCACATCTAGTAGCGGCCTAAGTTAGGCTGGGTGGTTGTTGGAGTTCCACAAAACGTCTATGAACTGGAGTTCCATGAACGCAACATGCCGCCTGTGGGATGGGCTACCAGCTAATGTTTTTAGCCTGATAGCCACATGGAGCAGTTGCCTGCGCTTATCTCAGTAAAAATGCATGGATGCACAATGTACATGGAGTGTTAAGAGATCAGGTTTATTTATTTTGAATAGTTTCACATGATAACAATGTTTCCATGTTTGAGTTCATGAGATCAATTCCAGAGAGTCTCTGCTTCAGCTCAGCGCAGTCAAACGTCTTAAATTACGTGTAAATCAGAGCGCCCGGGCAGCGCGAGAGTGTATGTGTGAGCGCAAGTTAAGGGTCTGTTGCCCTGTCGCCTGGAAAAGTAATAATAAAAAATGATTTCCTCCAAAGTACAGAGCCTGATTTTTGGAGTAAACCCTGGCTGCAGAATTGTTCAATCACTCCCGGATCTCCGCTGCGTTTTCCGACGACGGTCAGAAACGTCATCGCAGGAAAGGTTGAACATTTTCCCGCGAGGGAAAAATAAAATCAGAGGACCTGATTATAATCATTGTCTCATTGAAAATAGAAAAATATAAGGTTCAGGAGGCCTCAGCAGGCTTGTTCTGCTTTTCGCAGCTCCTGGTCTGACTCTGTCGGTCCGCCAGCTCGCCTCCTGCGAGCCGACATCAGGCACGATGTGAGCTCTGAGTGAATGTCGTGAGAATGAGTGTTTCAACGGGGGACTTATAGACGTGGACGACCGGAGCTCCTCTCTGCTTTGGTCCACACAAACCCTCAAACTACAAAAACAGAGTCGTCCATGTTTGCATCTTCTGCAGCAGACAGATCGTTTGTCTCTACTTGATCTCTAATGTCAGCAAAGCCGCGCAGATATCGCTGAAATATGTCACATCTCTGACTGGAACACCGCTGAGCCGGTATCGAGGAATAAGAGTCGATTTCCATGGATCAGCCAATGAGCGTTTAGACCCCGCCCACCTTCACTGATTGACAGATAGACCCATTCTGCTGAAAAAGCTCTTCATGAAATAAATACGCCATTGTGAAAAACAGCAACATGAAATAAAAAGAAAGCTACTTTGAAAAATATTGATTTTGAAATCCAAGGTTCTGAAAAAAGACGTAGAATTATAATAATATTCCACATGAATAAAATGAATATTTTAAAATGCTGTTTTAAAATAATGAACAGGTTTTTAAAGCAAAATGAAATATATTGAATAATATAATGGCTAATTTATAATCAGTGTGCAGGTTTTTCCCAATTTCATGATCTTTTTATATATTTATAAGAGATTTATTGGTTGATTGTGTATTTTCATGAGGCCACATTATTTATTTAATTAAATATTTATTTATTTAATTATGAACAGTATAGGACTCCATACAGTTCAGCAATAACGGCCTCGCCCATATACAATTCACAATGATTAGAATTAAAAAGTACTGAGAAATGCAATTTTGAGCCTAAAAATAGAGGTTCTTTCGAATGCATCTTATCTACATGCAGGTGTAAGACAGAGAGGTTGGTTAATCCTCTGCTGGTGTTCAAGAAGCAAATTGAGTCATGAGCCACAACATGAGGAGGTGGTCTATAGATCATTCGAAACAAGCAGCTGAGTTGTTTGAACAGCCTGCTCTGCTCCACCTCTGGATCAGGTTTTACCTGAATAAAAATGCAAAAACGTGAACCAGGTTAAAACATGAACTCAGAGTTATAACTGGGCCAATGTGCAGTCACGTGGATGAATTCAAATTATTTGAGTATATTAGATAAACAGCACCTCCTGTCTCTGATAATGGAGTACTCCTCCATTGGAACGTCGCCTCACCTGTAATAAAAAGTGCCAAATTTAGTTTGATTATTTGATTTTGTGGAGCAAACAACAGTGAGAGCATAAGCAGGATAAACAGTCGCGTGCGTTCTGCTTTCGCGGTGTGTCTGATCGGCGTGTCACGTGACGCGCTGGCGGCATGCAGCTGTATGGGTGACGGGAACTGCCGCCGCGTGGTGGTGTTCGGCCGGCGGCCTCCGGAGGAATGGAGAGCGACGAAGAGAATGAAGAGGAGGTGGTGGTAGGTAGGTAAACCCCCATTCTTTCTGACGCAACGTGTAACTGGCGCGTGGACATGACGGCACTGATCTGAGCGTTATGTTTACTAGTACTACGAGACACGCACGTGCGAGTTTGATGGTGGGCCTTTGTGGTGTCTCTGAAGCCGGGGACTCGATTTCAGAAGCAGTCCGTTTAGAGGGTGATCGAGGCCGGTCTGTGTAATTTCAGTGTCCCGCTGCAGGAATGGTTTCAATATTCGATTTATGAATTTAAAGATTATAAGGTGACATATTAATGCAAATGTCCTTGCAACAGATAATTCTTATATACATAAATAATAATTAGTCTTTTATATTTGCTGAGTCACTAATTTAACCACAGATGTCTTCAGTTAAACTTTAGCTTTTTTTTTTTTTTTTTACATGTTAAGGGATTGGAAAAAAACAAACAAAAGTCTGACCAAAACTGTGTTTTTGGTGTTCTTGTGCCAATTTTCTGATGATGTTGGACATGTAAAAAAAAAACCTATGCTGAAAACTTAATGTAATTCTTAAGGAGTAAATTAAGGAATGATATTTGAAAAAAATAGTATTTGTGATGTAAAAACACACTGGGCGGAGCAAAAGCTCCCTGCTCCGCCCCATTCTGATGCATCCACTTGTAGACAAAGAAAACTGTGTACGTCTTTCTTTGTTTTCCTCGTCTGAGAAGGTTCGATTGGGGGTGTGAGGGGCTGTAAGGCAGCGGGAGAGAATTCTCAAAAAGGGGGAGGCACTAACGGTTCCGCCCACAAACTCTGAACTTTTGCTGCTCTGCAGAAACTATGTCCTAGAAGACAACACAGGTTTTTACATTTTTGACTAGACCATGTAAATAAAAGAACCAACTGCAAAAAACAATTATTTCTGGAAAAACAAATTCCCCGGCCTGGCTATCAATGAAGATTTGGGGGGGTGGCTAAGACTCCATGCCGGCGTGCACGCTGAAAACTGGCAACGAGTAAGTGTGCACCCAAGGTCTAAACTATAGGAAAGAATTGATTATTTAACAAACAGATGACATCACATCATCCCTCCTGTCTGGACTGTCGACAATGTCCGTCAACCTGGAGAGAAAATCGGCAACTACGTTGGTTGCACCTGATCTGTGTCGTCCAACAGATCTGTACAGTTGAAGCGACAGGTACCAACGTTTGAAAGATCACTATTGTGTTTTGGCACATTTAAGGTAACCATTTATCGCGATTTTCACCGTCTTTTGCGATATGCGTGTTGGACAGCTTTTATATCGCGATGATAAATTTGCGATGTGTTGTGCAGGCCTATTAGATGCTGTGACTTACTCAGGTGTGACTTCCCTGTACTCATGGACTTGCTGAAGAAACAACTGAGCCAATGAATGTAAAGCTAACGTCCAGTCTTTGCCAGATTTCAACGACAACCGGTTTGAGCGAGGTAAAAATAGACGAAAGAAATCCCGTTCCCAAGGACGTTTTGGGAAAAAGCAGAACTCAATGAAACTGATTCTTGTGTGGATCAAACATGGGAATATTTCTGAATTACAAAAGCAGGATGAAGATTTGAAACCTTTGTTTGTTAAGGTTACACAAAATAACAACAAACACTTTCTGGGGAAATCCCAGTATATTGTTGACAACAATGTGTAATTGAGGGTGAACAAAAGCATAGGCCAACGGTCATCGCCTTAGCGAACGGAGTGATTTCAGGGAACTAAAGTTTGACACCTATGTAGTGCCCAGAACAGATGACCTGCTGGAAACTATTGAAGCTGCAAAATACATCACAACCCTTGACCAATGCAAAGGGTATTGGCAAGTGTGTGAAGAGAGACCAGGCACAAGAAGTGCCAGTCTGAAGCCAGGGAACAAAGAAGGTGAATTGTTCTGAAATCAGACCCATATTCCATGAATTCCCAGAACCTGTTGGGGCCTTTTTTGTGTCATTTTGTCTTCATCCCTGCTTTATTTTTCTATCCTCCAACGGAATCTCTCTCTGTTTTTTTATGTTTTTCCTGGACTTCCTACAAGAACCCTGCAACACCAAGGCTAAAAGACACAACAGACTAGAAGACACATAAAACCTTCTAAGATTAACCTAAGTTGCTCCCTTAAACGACTACCGGTAGAGTCCTGTCTTCTTTGTGGTTTCCGTGTCACTAAATATTTATGGTGTTGATTTTATTTTAGGACCGCTGGATGAAGACGGTCTGCCTCATGGATTCTGCACCGTAACGTACTCATCCAGCGATCGCTTTGAGGGACACTTCACCCACGGAGAGAAGAATGGCAAGGGCAAGTTCTTCTTCTTTGACGGAAGGTAGGGTAGAAACCTAAACAGATTTATTGTCATGTAGGCCTGCACAACAAATCCCAAATTTATCGTTATCGCGATATCAAGATGTGCAATACGCATATCAAAAAGGTTGGTGAAAATTGCGATAAAGGGTTACCTTAAATTTGCTAAAACAATCTTTTGGCAGCTTAAAGTATTTAACGAATCAAATAAATACCTTTATGCATCTGACCAATCAGATGGACTACTTAACACCAATCATAAGGAGCCCTTTTATGTTATATGTTTGCCTCCTTTGTAGACGAAGGTCTTTGGAGTGTAATGCAAGTTATGCTGACTCTTGCAGTGAAATGGAATTGATGTATATAGTTGTTTCGCTAATTGTTCATTTATCGCAAGTTATATCGTCATTGCAATATTGATCACTGGTATCGCAAATCACAAGTTTTCCTAACATCGTGCAGCCCTATTGTCCTGTGTGGTAATCCACATATCATAAAACTCAAGTGTCTGTATTCATTATATTAAATAATTTCTAACAAATATGTAGGAGTGGGTCTGACATTTTAGAATATGAGATCTAAAAAGCAGTTAAAATGTGTTTTGAGCACAGTTCTGGGTATCAAAAGGACTGCATTCTGCATAGTTCAGAGTATAAACATGTATTTTAAAATCTACAGACTTCGAGCTACATTTAAGATGGAAAAAAGCTCTTGCAGTGATTTTTCTGTATTGATACTTTGACAATATTTAAGAAATCTACCGTGTAGAAAACAGGAAGACGTCCTGGATTAGGCCCGTGGATGGTTACTTAGGCGACGATCCGATTTGATTCACGAATCAAGATCAACCCTTTACAGATCGACCACAAATAAATATATTATGTATGAATTCTTCCTGTTAAATCAGCATCATTTATACATAGATACATTATTCTACAGTTTACTGTCCGATGCGATCTGCCCTTCATGGTTACCTTTAATTTATGACAACAAACACTTCGTCTGGCTTTATCTCTGACATGATAGAAAACAGTTGTGGCTTTGTTTTGGGTAATTTCTGTTAAGCACTACAAAGTCTCACATTGATGACGTCACAGCTAGGAACACTATTGACACAGAGAGCAATGCAAGACGCATTTGCTGCTGAGTTCTTAGTTGATTAACTAATCACAGTTAACGCAATAATTTGACGCTATTAAGCAGAACTGCAGTTTTCGGATACATTTGTACTCCATTTACCTGTTCTTCTGACTGCAGTACCTTGGAAGGCTACTATGTGGATGACGCCCTGCAGGGTCAGGGGGTGTACACCTATGAAGACGGAGGGGTCCTCAATGGAATGTACGTTGACGGGGAGCTCAACGGACCTGCTCAGGAGTTTGACAGTGAGGGTCATCTGTCGTTTAACGGCCAGTACAAAGACGACGCCCGCTGTGGAGAGTGTTGGATCTACTACCCCGTGAGTCGAGCACCCTGATGGTCATGGCAGCACTTGCGCTGCTTTGGTGACGGTGTTGGCTTTGTGCTTCTCGGCGGCGCATCCAGGACGGAGGCTGTGTGTTTGGGGAGGTGAACGAGGAAGGGGAGATGACCGGAAAGTCCATGGCGTACATCTACCCTGATGGATGCACTGCTCTTTATGGAAGCTTTGTGGATGGGGAGATCATCGAAGCCCGATCCGCCACAATGATCTCCAAAGGCCACGGAAGGCCTCGCTTTGAAGTTGCCCCCAACAGTAAGTGTGTGCATCCATCAGGAACTGGCCTACGAAATAAAAGCTGGACAGGAAAATGACAATGTCTTTACTTTGAAGGTCCCGTCTACTCGTATGATAAGTCTACGTCTACCTGCATTGCCACCCACACTCTCCTCCCAGACCCATACGAGAGCCAAAGGTGGGCTCCTGTCAGTCCTCCTCTGATTCCTCCTCCTTGGGAAACAGACTTGGAATGATTCTGCACTTTGTTCCTTTTCAGGGTGTTTGTGGCCGATTCTAAGATCAAAGGAGCAGGCCAGGGCCTCTTCGCCAAGAAGGACTCGGAGCCTGGTACCGTCATGGCCTTTTACAACGGGGTTCGCATCACCCACTCCGAGGTGTGGGACGTTTAGGGAGCCGTCTACTGTCACTGTGCATCTTGACCTTCTTGTTTGCTTATTTAAAACTCAGAGGGCGTTTTTGCTGTGGTGGGTTTGTTAGGTGGACAGCCGGGACTGGGCCCTCAACGGGAACACGATCTCCCTGGATGAAGACACCGTCATTGACGTGCCAAAGCCGTTCGATCAGACCGAGAGATACTGCGCTTCCTTGGGTCACAAGGCCAACCACTCCTTTACGCCCAACTGCAAATACGACCCGTACGTATAAACCCGCTCCTTCGTGTTGGTTTCTCTCTGTTTTTAGAGATTTGATTCCATATAACACTTAATTTGCACTTGAAAATCAAGCAAATGCAGCAGTCTTTTGTTTTTAAGATGTCGATGAAGGTTATTATTCATCCAGGTGACCTTGTCCTGAAGTTGAATTATGGTTTCTGGACTTGCAGTCTTTACTAAATTACAGCGGGGAAATTAAGTATTGAACACGTCAACATTTCACTCAAAAACATATTTCTAATTGAGCTATTGACATGAAAATTTCACCAGATGTCGGCATCAACCCAAGTAATGCACACATAGAAAGAAATCCAAACAATTATGTCCATAAATGAAGTTATGTGTAATAAAGTGAAATGGCACAGGGAATAAGTATTGAACACGCTTACTGAAATTTATTTAATACATAGTGCAAAAACCTTTGTTGGTGATTCCAGCCTCAAGACGCCTCCTGTATGGAGAAACCAGTGGAATACATTGCTCAGGTGTGATTTTGGCCCATTCATCCACACAAACTGCCTTCAAATCTTCCAGGTTCTGTGGGTCTCTTCTGTGAACCCGGATCTTCAGTTCTTTCCAAAGATTTTCAATTGGATTCAAGTCTGGCGATTGACTGGGCCATTTTCTGCAGAGCTGCAGTTCATTAGAAAGTCACCTCTGAGGTGTGTTGGCGCCAAAGTTAGCCTCTGCTTATTGCCCATCAGCCCTTTCTGAACACTCTCCCCCGCTAGCTTATTGCACATCACAAGCCCAAGTTAACATTAGCGTAGCAAAAAAAAGAAAACGGCGAGCAATTTCAGAGCTATCCCGCCGTACGGTTTTGAGCCAGATAGCAGCTGAGACGAGGAAAGCAAAGACGGTTATGGATCTAGTCGTCTACAAGTGGAAGCATCGGAATGGAGCGGAGCAGGAAGACTTTGGCCCCACCCATTGCAAACCCGAGCTTTTTTACAACCGCAGGTTTTCTCCTGATCCCTCACGTTTTGAATAAAGACATACTCTGAAATTAAGTTTTAGTCTTTAATTCTTTTATAAATGTCCTTGGTTGTGAGACAGATGCTACAAGAACATGTTAAAAACGCCAAAAAACACAGTTTCCATTGGAGTGGGTCTTTAAGTTGTATAGACGCTTTGAGCTTTTTCTTGTCGGACTAATACAGGACCGAAGCTCACCGCTCAGGGAGAGTCTCTGAATGATCTCAAGAACCCAGACGTGGAGACGTCGACGTTTTTGCAGAGCTCTTAAAAATCAAAAGCCTCATCTCTCAACATCATCCGTGTCTTTCGTAATGTGGCAATGAGGCTAAACACTTCACAGTAGCTCCTCCCACAGGAGGCGGAGGCGGCAGGTTCCACACTTTAGGACAAGCAGCAGCGAATTTGCATAAACATAAGCGGCAAACGGGCCTTGCAAAGGGCGTTTGGTGTGGACGGCAAGAATTTGGGTCACCCAGGCCACAGGGAGCTGGTTTCATAGAAAACAGAACAAAAGATCGGTTTTCTTCTTTTCTATTATTTTCTTTACCCTCAACATCTCGGGTAACGACCTAAAGTCCACATCTGCTGATTGTTCAAACTAGGCTTAAAATTGCAGGTTTCTTTTATTTTCTTTTGTAGATCTGGAGTGACTCCTAATGGTTACCCAAAGGTGACGCATACAGTTTTGTTGTTTGTCTTTTGTTCCTGTTTTTGTTTTTAATCTGATTATAGTTTTTTGTTTGTTTGTTGGCAGTTTTGTTCATCCCCGCTTTGGACAAATCAAGTGCATCCGGACACTGAGAGCTGTGCAGAAGGAGGAGGAGCTCACGGTTGCCTACGGTTACGACCACAAGCCCACAGGTCAGAATGACCCAGAGGCTCCCGACTGGTACAAGCAAGAGCTGGAGGCGTTCCAGCAGCAGCAGCAGGAGGATGATGATGCTACTGCTGCTGGACAGTAACGACACATCCGATTGCCTGGAATTCTGGTGCATTGTGGATCTTGAAGTCCTGTTTGAATGGAGGCAACGTTTAGGACAAAGTTGCACAAGAACTATGCAAGAAACCAAAATAATTTGACTTTTCAGATGTTTTTGATGTTTTCTCGTGTAACAAATAATTCAACCTGGCACTTTCAGTGTTTTTCTTTTCAGGCTTAACGTTAAAACTCAATTTTTACATTGACGTTAACTTGATATGTTACCATTATTTGTAACAAATCAACCACTTACTATGTGAATAGGTTTATAACCCCGCCCCCTACAAATACAGTCTATGTACTATTTAATGTGTATGATGTTAACAAAGGTCATGCAAAGTGTTACCTGAAATTTGAGTTTGTTACAGAGCTCTGGTGCATTTTTCTAATCCATTTACACGAGTTTAGCTCAACAATTAAAGGTCAAAACGAACAAATTCAAGTCATTTATTTGTCTTTTGACTAAAACAGATCTCTTTCCGTCATATCTCACAGAACAGCTGTGACACCTTCATAAATCAGCTTTTTGGGATGTTTTCATGTTCAGGGTCGTCATGAAACATTGCCCGGCTTTTCAATTTATAAAATGTTTAATATTTCCTTTGAATTTCAATATTTTTTTCAGGCTTGTAATAGTTTTTTTCTTCTTTTAATTCAATATTTTAACTTTTATCAAAAAACTTTTAATATTTCTTTGAATTTAAAACTGTATTTTTTATATTTACAAATGTATATCAAACTTTCACATTTTTTATTTTAAATACGTTTATAAAATACATTTGTTCAAGTTTACAAATTTTTACAAACATTTTTTTTCATATTTTAAAACATTTTTTAACTGTAATTTCATTCTTACATTTTCTAAAACTTACTGATGTATTTATCAAACTTTAAATGTTTTAATTTTTAAGTTTCAGTGTATAAATATTTTCAGGTGTATATCATTTTAATTTAAAATAATATATGTAATTTTTTTTACAATATTTAGGCTACTTTTGCGTTGTAAGAATAATTTTAAGTTTCCTCTTTTTTATATATTTACTATCTGGGCTTTATTCACTTTAAGGCGATCCTGATTTGTTTTGAAAAGTTAACATGTAGAGCCGATTCCAACAATCTGGTTCCTGAAAAACCTTTGGACTGTCGGTTGCGAAGGGGCGTGGCCTGTGATCCTGGCAGTCCTGACTCAGGGCGTAGAGAGCTCCTCGTTTCACCTGCCGCGGTCCTCCAGGTTAATGGTTAAACTTCCTCCACCGTCACCTTCCTGCTGATGCGCCCAGCTCCCGTTTCGCCGTCAGAGACTTGATGCCCGCCGTCCTCGTATTTGTGAGACCGACGCAGAAACGTCAAACCGTCCAAACGCACACAGTCCCGCAAAGAGATCCCGCATTTCAACCGAGCAGGCCGTCCTACTTCCCCGCGAGAGTTCATGCCGTGGGATGGACCGCTACAGGTATTTCATCTTCAACCAAAAGGGCGTTCTAACCCTCGGCATCCTCCAGATCGCCTGCGCGGGTCTGTGCGTGGTGTGCGGCTGCATGGACGCCGCTTTCCGCAAAAGCACGCCGCTGAGCCGCAGCAGGACGCCGCTGTGGGGAGGACTGGTGAGGCAGTGAACTTTTCCCGCTTTTGCAGATCAGAGCGGTTAATGATTGTCAGGCCTCTGCGTGGGTTTAATTAAAGCAGCCTGCTGTTGTGCTTTCAGATCATGGCCTCTCCGGGGGTTTTGGCTCTGTTTGCCTCCCAAAGGAAAAATGCAGTCCTGGTAAGCGTTAAAGATTGTCTTTAAATCTCTTCTGTGTTTTTATTATTTTATTTTATTTTTTTTTTGGGGGGGGGGGGATTATAAAGTATTTGAAGAATCTATCACCTTTTTCTTCAGAGTAAACTCGAAAAATTGTAAAAATGGATTACATAAAACAAACATTAATCCCACATTACAACACGTGCCATTATTACAGCTTCAATATTATATACCCCGGAAAATATTTATACACTGAAACTTAAAAATATGACATTTTGAAAGTTTGATAAAGACATCAATGAGTTTAAAAAATTTAAGAAAGAAATGAAGTTATTAAAAAATATTGAAACAAATCATAATTGAAAAAACGTGAACATCTGAAAATGTGTATTGTAATAATGTTTATACACAAATTTAAAAAGTAAAGTTGATAAATACATTTGTAAATAAAAAAATACAGTTTTAAATTCAAAGAAATATTGAAATTAAAAAAAAAAGTTTAAATATTGAATTAAAAAAACTATTTCAAACCTGAAAGAAATTCTGAAAATTCACTGGAAATATAAAAAAAATGTCAAAAGCTGAAAGGCAATGTTTCATGAGGACCCTGAACATGAAAACATCCCAAAAAGCTCATTTATGAAGGTGTCACAGCTGTTCTGTGAGATATGACTGAAAGAGATCTGTTTTAGTCAAAAGACAAATAAAAGACTTGAATTTGTTTGTTTTGACCTTTAATTGTTGAGCTAAACTCGTATAATTGGATTAGAAAAATGCACCAGAGCTCTGTAACAAACTCAAATTTCAGGCAACACTTTGCATGACCTTTGTTAACATCATACACATTAAATAGTACATAGACTGTATTTGTAGGGGGCGGGGTTATCAACGTATTCACATAGTAAGTGGTTGATTTGTTACAAATAATGGTAAAAATGTCCAGGAAAAGTTAACGTCAAGGTAAAAGTTGAGTTTTAACAGCAGCCCATAGAAAGTGTGTCAATTTCAAGACTCCTATGTTGTAAATCTTTTCCATACTATGGACCCAGTGCTTCCCTGGTTGGTGCCCATTTTTCGGGGGTAAGCAAAGCTACAGTTCGCTGCTCCTTAAAGTCCCACTCCGATCAAGTTTTGATGTATTTTTAAAGCGTTCCCAGTGGGTATTTTTTTTTAAATTATGATTATGTTTTTAGCCAAAATCACAAAAAAACTGTCATTTTCTAAGACAGTTTCTGCAGAGTTCATTAGAAATTCACCTCTTGAGTTGTGGGCGGGACTGTTGGCACAGAGTAACCCTGTGCTAATTTCCCATCATCCCTTTTTTTTTTACACTCTCTCCCGCTAGCTTACAGCCCTTCACAACCCCACCCTAAGATTAGCGGTGCAACAAAAATGGCGAGAAATATCGGAGCTCTCCAGCCGCTTAGTATCGATCCACATTCCAGTTCAGATGAGGAAAACAAAGACGAACATGGATCTATTGGTCTGCAGGTTGATGCATCAGAATGGAGCAGAGCAGGAAGCTTGTGGCCCCGCCCAGAGTATTTTCCACGTTACAAATGCAACCTTTTTCGAACGGCATTTTTGCGTCTGCTCCTGATTCACTAAAACGGGAATAAAGAAATACTCAGAAATGCAATTTTGATCTTCTTTATATATGTCCATCATTAGAAAAATGCCACAAACAGACGCTAAAAACCCCATTTTCATCAGAGTGGGTCTTTAAGATGCGGCTTGTTGAGAAGTCTCCAAAGCCCCCACCTCAGAGCTGGTGAAAGTCTTTTATTTTGAAAGGTGCCATCATTTTTTTTTCATTGTTCAGTCTAAAACTGTTTTGTTAATAGATACATATTATAAATTCTTCCATTAAAAACTAATTGTTGTCCCAAATTACAAAAAAAACCTGATGTTTCAATTTCTAAGTGAAGATCTATACATTTAGATTCATTTTCATGTGGGGGATGCTTTAAACCTGCGGTGTCCCTCTCCAGGTGAGTGTGATGCTCGTGGCTGCTGGGCTGTCCTGCTTGGCTTCGGTGGTCATATCGGGTTACTGTGGACTGACCCTCACCTACGGCGAGGAAGATGAAGATGTGTTCCACCACTTGAACGCTGCAGAAGTGGTAAACCAACCCGTGTGCATCGTGACCGCTCTTTCCGAGGCAAAGCTTCATAACTTAACTTATAAAACGGCGGCACGCTGTGGTGAAAATGCTCTCATCTCTCCGCAGACCGTTGTTCTTCATCGGATGGTGAAGGGCGCCAACTCCACCATCATCCTCACCTGTGTGATCAGCCTACTTCTCTCGTCTCTCATCGCCTTCGTGGGCTGTCGCAGTCTCCCCTTCTGTGGTTGCTATGACAACCGAACCGGACTGGTAAGAAGTTCATCATCACAGATTTATCTGACTTCAATCATCGTGTATAAATTTTTTTTTCTCTTATAACAAAACAAACAAACAAAAAAAACTGTCTTAAAGTGGATTATAGAGAGTCCAGGAAGTAAAACTTCAAACTAAAAGACAAACTTTGCATAGGTTTGGTTTAATAAATTATGGTTTATTGTACTTATCTGCGTTCTACGGTCGTTAAAGTAAATGAAAAACAATGTTGTAAATTTAAAAAATAATAATTTTGTTGTATTTGAAAATAGTTTTAAATTTATTTTTTATTTAACCTTTATTTACCAAGGAAATGTCCCATTTAGATTAAGAATCAAAGGAGTAAATTACATTTACAATAACAATGTAAAAATTTAAAACATAAAATAAATAAAAATGACAGCTTGTGTAAATGTGACTTTCTCCTCCATTCTCAGCCTGGATTTAAAAATATTATTTAAACTTCAATGGACTCATTGTAAACTGGAAGAAAATTTGAAAAATAAAATAGTAAATTTGAACCAACATGTATTTTGAACTTAAGAAAATATTGAAAGGTATAAAGAAATATGAAAAAAAAACCTGTATAGATCATTTGGAAAATAAAATTGTTAATTTGACAAAATATTTTTTAACTTGAAATAAATATTGTATTTAAAAACAAAGAAACTGTCCTGATCATGATGCCATCATGATCTTTGTCTCCTGATGTCAGTCATGTCCCGGTAGCCAATAAGCCCCGCCCCCACGTAAAATTAGAATCCCATAAACAAAATTTTTGAATTGAAACTGTAAATTGGGGACTGAGAGAAAATCTCAGCAAATTTGAAGAAACAAAACTGAAACTTGAAATAAACAACTAACCTTAAGTTTCAAATTTACTATTTATTTTCACATGTTTAGTATTTTTTTTTCCAAGTATAAATAATATTTTCCCTTCAAGTTTACTAAGTTCAGTTTGGCGTTGAAACTGTTTTCTAATGTTTAATTGGATTATTGTATTCCCCTTAAGCTGATCCTGATTTGACGGCGTACGCTGATGCACAGCCCGACTCATGCTTTACGTCTAATTTTTTTTTCTTTGTTTCAGGAAACCCTGGTTCCCCAGAGCGACTCTGGAGACACGGAGATGGTTTGCAGGTGGCAGGGTAGGGGGTTTGCTTCCTGCGACCATCACACTTTTAACTCTTTTACTCCGAGCAGCCAGGATGTAGACTTCCCCCAAAGCCTTTCCATTCTCCAGTGTAGTCGATTTGACTGAACGCTGAAACAACGTAAAAAAAAAAAAGAATACTTGAGTGAAAATGGGGAGTTTTAAATATTCCAACAGTCATAAGAACTGCTGCTACAATACGTACAGACAGTTGCAGTTGTTGGGTTTTACTATTTTCTCCTTTCGCTCAGATGAAGACGGTTGATGGTGTTTTATCGGGGATGACTAAAGCTTGAATGTGACCGCTGTAAAGCCTGCGTGTCCATGAGATATCAGCGTGTCTGATAACCATCGAAGGAGCAGTTCAAACCAATAAAACAGTGACTTCAGTCTGACATCTGCAGAGTTTAGTACCAGCAGCAACTTTATAAATATATATCTGACTGGATGCGTGAATAAAAATGGCTTGAATGAGTGGCCTGATGGAACAATAAACCTAACAGTTTTTTTCTCTTCTTATCTCAGATGGATGTTAGTTGATTGTTCAGTGGAAAATTGATAAAGCCTGATTTCTTTTTACTACTACTGAATTGTGATGTAGTTGTGCTCTGTTTCCAGCAGGAGGCGACGACAGGATCTTCAATTCTCCAGCTCAGCCAGTTTATAGAGACGCGCAGGAGGAGGAGGAAGCCGCCTCCAGAGCGCCGCCCTACAGCAGGATGGCCTGACGCCTCCGGGTCGGACGCGCTGCTTCCTGAAGCTGCAGAAACGTGAACCACATTTCAAATACGTATCCATGTGTTTGACCCCTGTTTTTTGTCATGTTTACGCATTTATCGTTGGTGTTTTTCATAAATAAAAGCAGTTTTTTTTTATATAAAAAGACGAGTTTCAATGGTTTTATGTGATTTATTGCAAGGAGAGTAAAACATTCCATGTTTCCTTGTGTTGCTTTCATGTTTTTTTTTTTTTTTGTTCTCCGTTTGATGTGCGCTGACAGGAATAAGCAAAGAAAAGGCCTTCGGACAACAGAAAAAAGGACACTTGAGCAGGAAAAAAAAGCAACAGAAACACGACCACAGGACCAGCTGTGGCGTTCTGCTCCTGCGTGAGCCGCCACACAGAAGATCCCTGAACAAGTTCAGGTACAAACATACAAAATGAGCTTCACGGTGAGATTCTGGAGGCAGGGACTGGTTGAACAAGGCGTAAGATTATAATAGAATGGAAACTCAAGGTAGGGACTGACCTATCCTCTCTGTTTATACTCCAACTTATAAATCCCACAATCCTACCGTGTTGAAGACACGGTATCTACAAAGTAAAAGCAGGTTGGGGATCTTTGGTGATACGTGTCCTCCATCAGAAAAATGCCACAAAGACACCGTTTTGATGAGAGTGGGTCACTGACGTCCCTACATGAACATGCAACCGTGATGTCATTATATTCTGATCCTATAAATACGGATTTATTTTGGTCGTTTGGTAATTCAGTCAATAAACTGGACCTGGAGAAACACAACGGCCTAAATAAAGACTAAAATCCCAGAAAATGAAGCTTTTAGTTAAAATTATCTTTGAAAGACTCATTGAAAATAGAAAAACATTCATGTTTATTAAGACTACTTTCAATTTTTGAAGGGTAACATTTTGAATCAAACTAAGGTTTTTGTTTAAGAATCTGCAGCTAATGTTAACATTATTGGTCAATAGTTATTGTTGATGTATAAATGATGTATTTTCACATTTAAAGAAAAAGCTGATGAGATCAGTGCAAATGTTACCGGCACCAGAACCAGAGGAATCTGGACCCGTAGCAAACTGAGCGTGCCCAGAGCTAGCAGCTAAATCCTCGCCGTTGGGCCTACAGGAGCGCCCTCTACCCACACGGAGCTTTAGAAATGTGAGAATGAGACAAAAAGAAAAAAAGCAGTGGGAAATCAGGGTTCCATTCCCACGGAACCCGACGAGCTTCGTCTAGTCTGAGGGGACTCAAGTCTGGGACTCCCTGTGCCCGTCCCCAGCCTGGATGAAATGCAGAGTTGTGTCAGGAAGGGCGTCTGACGTAAATAATTCTGCCAAAACAAAAAGTGTGAGTCGATGACCGCTGTTTCGCCGTGGCGACCCCTGAGGGGAAGTGCCGACAGGTGAACAGGTACGGCTACGTTCACACCGGATCAGAAACGCGTTCCAGCGACCACTTCCAATGTAAACGCTACGTTTTTAAGTCAATCTTTGGGCTCTACTTACTAAACGTTCGTTAAAAGTTAAACCGGTTGAACTTTGACCAATCGGTGACTCCCATTTGGTGATGACGTATGAATGGCGTCCCTTTTAATTCATGGAAAGTACCAACCGTTTGAAAAGGATTCATGGAGGAGAAATGAATAACAGCGGTTCATGTTGGGTTGTGTCCAAATTTCCTCACATCTCAAGGCCGCGGCACACAGCCGCTAAATCGGTTTGAGCATTTTGCACGGATGAAAATTGGTGAATATATGTGGAAAAAGTGAGAAAAGTTGTGGTCTTTAGGTGAAATTTTCACAGATTGATCACGAATGAACCGCGTTAAAACCACAGAAGTGCGAAAAAAAACCACGCAAAGAACACGTAAACTAACGTAGAACATGTGGTCCGTGCGTGAAAAGTCTGTTAGACATACGTGGAACAGCCACACATTCGCGCAAAAATCACACATAATGGCGTAAGATGTACGTAATGATTGTGTACAAACTACGTAAAGTAAGCATAAACAACGTGATTCTCAACCGACCAAAAAATTCACGTAAAAACCCGTCGGCCGAAAAACCCTCGACGGACATCTGCGCACATCGACGAATGACCAACGCAAGAAACACGCCCGAGTGACGTAGATCATGTATGGATCACGGAAGACCGACATTCCAGACACGGAAATGTACGCAGTGGCTGTGGGACACGGCCTTTAGCCCAGAGAGCATTCGTCTTTTTTTTTGGGGTGTTTAAATCTACAATTCCAAAATCCAGGACCGTGAAAATTTCCCAGAAGCATCTGCAAAAAAAACAAATGTGCATCAATGCTGACTAGATTGACAAATGTAGACCACAATGCATTGCATTTGAACAATTGGCCGCTGTTGTTTTTAACATTTTTCCTCATCAGAACACAGCGGATTCATAATTAGTCTTCACAAAATGTTTATCAGGTTTTGACTTTGGCAAATGGGAGAGGTCCGTGTTAAAGAAAAATGAACATGTGGTGGAAATTACGTCATAATCCTGAGCATTGGATAGTCCCGCACTGTATAGTCTTTTAGGGGTTGAGAAGTATTCAAGGAATTCTGATAATAGCCATTTTCTATGTTTTGGTTAAATCTGACCGATCAGCTGTGAGTGGGAGGAGCTTACGTCAGCTGTACAGTGTGATTCAGCATCAGATAGATCCACACGGACCAGAGTCAGTCATTGGTTCTGCAGCTTCTGTTTGTTCGGACCTCTGGGCACCTTCTGTGGATCAGCCCTTCATGCAAACAGAATAATTTCAGAACCGGTTCGGTTCCAATCAGAACCCGCAGAGACTCCCTTTTGAGGGAACTCCAGACACAAAGCTTGATGTTTTCTGCCGCTGAGCCCCCCCCCACCTCTTCTCGGCGGCGGGCAGCCGTTCAGGCTGATGATCCCTTTGCAAGATCATAGAAAACTCATAGAAACTAAAGCGCGACCACTGAAACGTTCCTCTGCAGGTGAGCTCCGGCTCAGCAGCTGCTGCAGCCCCAGCTCCGGGACGCGTCCCCCCCGGCGTCCTTCCCCATGCTCAGGCTGACCGCACCCCCCGAGCTCTCCGGAGGCTGGCTGAGGACCAGCGGCTTCTGAGACTTCAGCTTGTGGGCCACGGTCATAAAAATGGCCTCCACGTGGTCGCTGTCCCGGTGGTTCCCGCCTCCCTGACTGTTGGGGTCCTTGGCCGACGTCTCAAACAGCGGCATGGAGTGAGAGTCTGCGAACTGCTGCGCCACGTCCGTGCCCACCTGCACCGAGTCCTGGAGGTCGCACTTGTTCCCCACAAGGATCCTGGGGACCTCCGTGCCCAAAGAGTGCTGCTTGCACTCCTCGATCCAGGCGGGGAGGCTGCGGAAGCTGGCGGCGTTGGTCACGTCGTAGACGAAGACCACGGCGTGCACGTTGCGGTAATAGTGCTGCACCATGGACTTCCTGAAGCGCTCCTGGCCTGCAGTGTCCCACAGCTGAATCTGTGGGGACGGGGTAGAGAAACATTTGAGGGGGTTTCAGTTACCGACAACGTGAGGCTGAAAACAGAAAATCCTTTAACATCGAAAAGAATTGTTTGGAATAAAAGCATTCAAGGCCCCACAAACTATTTTCAAAGTGTTCCCAGTGGTCTTTTGATTATGATTACACCGGTTTTAACCAAATCCACAAAAAAAAGACCACTTCATCATTTTCTAGGACATAGTTTCTGCAGAGCGGCCGAAGTTCCTTAGAAATTCCCTTCTGAGTTCTGGGCGGGAGCATTGGCAAGGAGTACCCCGCTGCGCCCTCACTTCCCATAAGCCATCTGTTTACATCCTATCCTGCTAGCTTACAGCCCCTCACACCCTTAACTCAACATTAGCCGTGCAACAAAAAGAGTTAGCAATATCGGAGCCGTCCAGCCGCTTAGTTTAGATCCAGATTCCAGCTCAGACGAGGAAAACAAAGACGTTCATGGATCTGTTTGTCACAAGCAGGAAGCTTGTGGTCCCGCCCAGCGAGTTTAGAAACACAAGCTTTTTCAAACAGCAGTTTATCTTCTTAAGTCTTTATGTTTCTAAACACCAACATACAGGGGGTTACTTTCATCACCAGGTTTCCACTTTCATTTGTGTTACTATTTATACTTAGATTTTTATTTTTTTGTCATTTAGTGTTTCATTGTGCTGGGACCAGGAGGTCGGGAGGGTTGAGGGCATTCTGTGTATTTTATAATTTCGATTTTAAAGATCCACTCCAATGAACATTGTCTCATATGACGTTTTTGTCATGATGGAGGACAAGAAAATTCAGCTTAAAATTGCATCAGTGAGCATCTCTTTGTTCAATTTGTGAATCACAAGCAGACAAAAAATCCTTCTTGTGTGTACAAATGCGCTGGGTGGGCCACATGCCCCCTGCTCCACTCCATTCTGATGCATCCATGTACGTAATGGAATCTGGATCTAAACTGCACGACTGGATAGGTCCAATATAGCGTGCCCTTATAGTTGCACCACTATTGTTAGGTTGGGGCTGTGAGCTTGCGGGAGAGGGTGTAAACAGATGGGTGATGGGGAAGGGAGTGGGCTTACTCTGCACCAACAGTTCCGCCCACAACTCTGAGGCAAATTTCTAATGAATTCCTGCCGCGCTGCAGAAACTAATGTAGAGAATAGCAAGTTTTTCCCTTTTTTTGGGCTAAAAATCAAGCTTTCAAAATGGAAAGACAGCTGGGAACGTATTGAAAATAGATCAAAAGATGATTGGAGCACTTTGCCTTACAGTTGCAAGAAAAGTGCTTTATAAATAAAGTTTTATTCGATTAAACAATTGTCCAACACATCGATTGATGGTCCCATAACGATAGTTAAAGGTGGATAGCTAAATGATTAGTTGTTTTTATTACAAAAATATATATATTTATATATAAATAGTAAAAACAAAAAATATTCTGTGATTTCAGTTCAACTATCATTTTGAATCCTGCACAAAAACTTTATTGAAACCACAGAATGTACAACACACACACACATATTCCGTCTGTTCTCTAAGCATCACAACAAACCTAAATCCTGTTTTTCTTCGTCAGAATCCTTATCAGGACAATTGGACCTCGTAGTGATCGTGATCTAAGAGGTTTCTAGCGGTGGGATTCGGTACGGTGGGGGGGGTCGTGTCTCCGCGGCTCACCTTGATCTTCTCGCCGTCTATCTCCACCAGCCTCTCCCTGAAGTCCACCCCGATCGTGGCCTCGGTTTTGTCGGGGAACCT
>CM074496.1:28181133-28210940 GCA_037389245.1 Oryzias sinensis | reverse complement strand
AATCCAGCTGCTCTGCTCCCTCGGGTGCCAGTGGACTGAGTGAGCGTCGGGGGGCACGAAGCGCTCCTTCCTTGCATCTCCTTCGTGAGGGGTGAAAGAGAGGGGAGAGCCAGCGGGGCGAGAGCGGAGCGGCGCTTTTCACGGGGCGTCCGCAGAGCCAAACACCGTCTATGCGTGACGTAACCCAGAGCAGCAGTGACACACGATCGGAATGACCGTTTACATGCTCCACGATCGGAAAAACGATCGGTATAACCCACCTATCTCGATCGGAAAGAAATTCTGATCCGAATGAGTCTGATCGGGGCAGAGTATTCCGAACGGCGCGTTTACATGACGCATTTTCTTTCCGATCAGGCGTTCTTTCCGATTACTTTTGCCCATGTAAACGCGGCTAATGAGTAAGACTTTTCTCAGTGCTTGTTAGGCTTTTCAGGCCATAAACAGTGACTTTTGTTTGGCCTGGAAGTCGTGTCTTTATACATTTTGAAGAGAGGATCATCAATTATATGATATTTGGTCAAATAAAAATTACAATTCTGCGGATTTTATTTCTGGCCCAAAGAGTGAAAAGAATTGGTCCTAGTCCAGAACCCTGTGGAACACTATAATTAATGATGTTGCCTTCTAAGAGTTTTGAATGTGTTCGATGAATTCGGTTTGAACAGCACTCAAAATTTATTCATTTTTTTAAGTTTGAGGGGAGGAGAAATGTATGACTATTGAAGTAAAAACACATCCTCCTTACTGACAGTGTGTTGGACATATTTTACTGTTCAGGGGGTTCTGGGTCTTCTGACACACTAGATGTGTATTTGTATAAACACTTGGTAATTTAGGCTAAACTTTATTTATTTTTCTATTGATTACATTTGTTTCCTTTTTTTCGTTGGACCGGACGGAAAAAGGAGAGGGAAGAAATGAGGGATGTTGGAGACAGGGGTAAAGAAGAAAACGGAAAAGGGGAGTTGAGGAGATCTGGAGGATGATTACAGAGGAGGTGTGTGTGTGTGTGTGTGGGGGGGGGGGGGGGTACAATCATTACGCAACAAGACGATGGGGGATTATCATCATCACTGTCTGTTGTAAATGTTAGTCAAAAGGGGCGGGGCCTGTCCAGACACATAGTCAAGTGGCTTCAAAAATCTTCACATGCAATCACATCAACACAACTATAGTTCACCCGCACACATATGCACACAAACCAACACATGTAATGTGTTTCATTCGGTCACACATGCTACTATTGCTGAACAACTAATTTCAACTAGTTTGTGGTTTTGCAGGAAAACAAAAGAAACATGAAAAGTGTAAATGGCCAAAATTGCAAAGAAGAAAAATCCAAATAACAGTTAGATTTCTTTCAAAACTAAATCTGAAACCGTTTTAGGGTTTAAACGGAATTTTGTAAATGTACCTTTAAAAAGCTTGGATAAATTGTTCCTAAGCTTTCAAAGTTTCTGAACTGAAGAGCTTCCTGCAGGTGTGTCCCGATACATTTGTCTCTTTTTTTTAACCCAGAAACTATAAAAATGTGGGACATATTTTCACCACAAACTGAAGTCTACAAAAACCCAATCTGTCAGCAGCAAATGATTCAGCTTCTGCCGTGTTTGCAGGAAAAACCGTTTTTCCATGTAAAATTACACCAATAGTTGAGTTCTGTTGAGGAAAAGCAGAAGAAGGAAGTGCGGTTGTATGGAGGGAGTTCCAAAACGCCTCTCCTGCCAGTCACCAGCTCTGTGTCCTCGTGGATTTCTTCTCTCATACCTCGGCAGGTTCTCCAAAAATGCTGCTGTCAGAACTTTCATGCTGCTTCCCATGATGCCATGCATTATTCACAGGCCTCAGATTTCTGCTTTGATCCAGATAAATTGAAACGGCAGATTGAGAGGCAGGCTACACGTCTGGGAGATCTATGGAGAAAAGCATCTGTTACATGAGGCGAAAGGTTTTTGCATTCTCCTGAGGATGTGGAGCTGTAAAAAGAAGGAGGCACCTGCCTCACAAAGGAGGCCAAAATAGTCACGTAACGGATCAAAGAAGTCGCAGCCAATTGGAGGCGCTATTTCTGGTGTCTGCTGTAATTACAGCATCCATCACACCCAAGGAGGACTGCTGAACTGCCAGCACCTTAAAGGCAGAGACAGGAAGAGCTGCTGCTAAACGGCGGCTTTAATTACAGACCAAAGCTGAGCCGCACACAAACACAGATAAGACTAGTGCACACGTGAAACACACAAGTTCAGTTTTGAACCCCCTTATTAGGTAGATTAGAAGATGTTCACACGCTGGAGAGCTTCTCAGCTCTAAAAAGAAGTTTTACTTTGGTTGAACTTTGGTGGCACAAAGTCCTCCTCCCATTTCTGTCCATTCAGCAGATGTTCCTGTCTGAGTTCCACAGGTTTTACCACAAACACGACCTCTTTACTGCAAGTGTTGTTTCGGGTGTTTAAGGACCAACGTAGATAAATAAAGAAGGAAAAGAGCTGGACACACAAAGGTCATCTCTACGCTTCTGGGACGATTGGAAATGATTTCAGTGAAAGTGATGCTTTTATTTAATCCTTTCACAGTGAAAGCGGGAATGGATTGCCTGCCTCCAGTTTTCTGGTTTCGGAACATGTCAACATTTTTAATCCGTTTTCTGTATTTAAGTTCTGTCTTTCTTTCTTAACAGTAGTGTCTTATCTTTTGTTCCCCTCTAGGGGTTTTGGAGGAATATTTATCTCCTGTCCTGATCTTAGAAGAACAAAGAAGTTGTCTTGTAAAATCAAATCAGCTTTGTGTGGAAGGATCGCTTAATAAGGTGGAACAAGTAACAGAAACAAGGGGATTAAAGGAAACTAGACATGCAAAGAAAAGCGAATAGAATGTTTTTTAAGAAGTTGAAATTATTTCTTTTGAAAGATAAAGCTTTAAATAAAAACACGCTCTCTTTTTATTGTAAATGTTTGGTTTCAATTTATTTACCTGCCAACAGCTGATGGACCCTCTGATAAATCTACCCAGAAAGATTGGTGGGTCATTGTCCGAAAACATTACAGTAGAAAAGGCAGAATCTAGCGACACACGGAAATCTGGTGGTTCAGATCCAAACCAAAGCCTTCTTTTCTCTGACTAAACAGTTGAGCTGCTATGAACTAAACTCAGACAGAATCTGGATGGATGGGAAATACCACAACCATTAACCTGGAAAGGCCCCAACACGTTAAAAAAAATAGATTAAACTAAGAGTCAACAAAGCTGAAGGCTACACAACAAAGTTTTCAGACCGTAGACTCAGTCAGCTTTAAGCTAAATGGTTCACTTTTGTAGATGAACTGCAAACCCGACTAAATCCAAAACCCATGGTGTAGGGTCCTTTTTAGTGGTACAAACAGGAAACCAGATTACAGTCACTATCCCAGCCTGAACAGGTCCTACATGTCCTCAGCCCACGACCTTTCCCAAATAACTGACTTTTAATATATTAAGTTTACTTTGACTGGCCTCTCAAACGACATACAGATCCAGGCGAAGTATCACAGTTCACCATCACATCATCCAAAGACACGGACCGACCCTTACAGCCATGTTCTTCTTCATGCCAACAGTCAGAAGACCCTACACCAGCTTTAGACCCTGGGCTTGTCTCACATGGCTTAAGGTGGGTCTCTATGTAGAGAAGTCAACAGCCCTTTTGATTTCTACCTAATCCTGCTTTAGAATGATTAAGATTAGTGCTGGGTGACATGGAAAAAATCATATCAAAATACAGATTATTTTATATCACGATAATTATACACAGTGGGTCAAAAAGGTAGTTAGTCAGCCACCAATTGAACAAGTTCCTCCCACTTAAAAAGATGAGAAAGGGCTTTAATCAAAGGTAAACCTCAACTTTGATACAAAATGAGAAACAAAAATCCAATAAATCACATTGTCTGACTTTTTAAGAATTTATTTGTAAATTATGGTAGAAAATAAGTATTGTTTTTATTTTTTATATTTTTAACTTATCTTAGCGGAGCAAGCAGACTGAGAGTATATTTGTATAAACCCCTTTTGTATTTGAGGCTAAGCTTTATTTATGAAAATTATATTTGTATGCATTCCTTGTTGGACCGGACGGAAAAAAAGAAACAAAAGAGGAGAGAAAGAAACAGAGTGGGATGTCAGAGATGGGGGGTAAGGGGTTAGAGTGGGGGTAGTCGATATCACAAAGTTAAAACATAAAAGTGTCGTAAGTAAATTAAATTACGTAACTTAGTTCACACAGCAACAAAACAAAAACAAAACAAAAAAACAATAGTCTGCACACAACTATTTACGGGTTAGAAGAATAATCATGCATCAATGATAAATCTCCCAAAATTACTGCACATACACAGGTACACACAATATTCGCATTACCGTGATTCATGAAGAGGGGTGTAGAAAAAGAGAAAAAAAACAATACCCATGTCTGTATTTGTGCAAAGGTGAATAAGCAGATGGGTTGAATGAGTGTGTGCCTCTTGAAGTGTACCTTGATCACACTGAATGCTCCAGCAGAGGCAGGAGGACCGGCCCCCCACACCCCAGAGCCAGGGGCCCGGCCGATCCAGGCATCCAAGAGCCTCACCGTCAGACAAAGATCCAGGAGCAAAATAAGTATTTGACCAATAACAAAAGTTCAGCTCAGTACTTTGTTATATACCCTTTGATGGAAATGACATTTTCTGTAAGTCCTCCCAAGGTTTTCACAAACTGTTGCTGGTACTTTGGCCCAATCCTCCATGCAGATCTCCCCTAGAGCAGTGATGTTTTGGGGCTGTAACTGGGCAACATGGACTTTCAACTCCCTCCAAAGTTTTTCTATGGGGTTGAGATCTGGAGACTGGCTGGGGAGCGGACCACTTTATCTCTTTTTCATGGTATCTGTTTTTTATTTTACGAACAAATACAGAAAAGTCCTCAATGAAGATTGATGCACGTGTTCCTTCCTTCGTCCTCTGGGCACGAATCTGATGGGATCTGTGGGAGGAAAAGTAATTCCAGTTCCACTATTTATACCCACAGAGCCCACAGGACAGCATTACATAACCAACACCTCATAGAAATGAGATGAAGGATTTATTCAGAGTCAGAGGCTGTCAGAGCTTCTTGTTTGTCTACATTTGCTTTAATGAAGTTTGAGCTTCACATAGTTTGACTAGACGTTTTTTTTAAGAAGATATTTTTTTCCTCACTGAATTGATCCAAAACAGCATGCTTTCGTAGGTTTTTTTCCAGAAACTCCTTGAGATTTGGTGACCAGCTTTCATCCACACTGCAAAAGCAGGTCTCGCTGTATGGCTAATAAAGAGGAGAAGCTAATTGGACATTTCTCCTCAGTTGATAATTAAACTTTCCTCACGATATTCCCCCAAACCACAGCTGCTTATCTCCACCTGCAGATGAGCAGAACCCAACGTTAGGCTGACATTCAGCATCAGTGAGTCTGTTACTTACAGGTGAGAAGGATTTTTATGTCTTTTATGGTCTCATTTATGATGCAGCATTTTTCAAAGCCTCTAAAACTGTCCTGCAGAGTCCTGATGTGGATCTTTGCCTCTGAGCTCAGTGTGATCAGGATTTCATTTGAAACTGGAAAAATATGAATTTACCACCAAGATGGATTTGAACGCAGCAGATTTACATGCTGACGTTTAGTTACTCCTCAGTGCCACAAGTAAGGTTCAATGTCAACGTGTTGAAATTCCCTCAAAACTTTAAAACATGATCAATCAGACGCCATGGAATTCTCGATGAGCTCCGTTCCCCCAAAATACAGGGTTGAATGCTATAGTGCTGAATGAAAATGAAACCTAAAGGGTAATAATTGGCAAAAAAGAAAGAAAGAAAGAAATGATCAATGTTGACCATAAATAAAGTGAAAACAGCACAATAACAAAATAGATATGTTTGTGAAAAATGCCAGAGTTGGGTATCAAACCAGTGAGCTTTTGCACCAAGGAATCCCCCATTTATTTCAATAGGGGCAAAAACCCTGGAATATCTTTAAAAGTCATAGCTGGAAAAAGCTGAAAGAGCTGAACATTGTAATAGTAGAATGGTTAGAATAGCTAAAAAATTGTAGAAGGAGTTAAGCGGCAAAAAATATCTGAAGATACTAGAATAAAGAAAGAGAAACAATGAGTTGAATACTATATAGCATTCAACCAATAAAAATTTGGACTGCAGATAAAGTAATAAGTAAACTTTAAGTAGGACGTCAGAGATGGACACAGCCAGAACATGTGTGTTAAGTCAGCAGGTATGATCTATCACAGCTGGCTTCTACATTGGGATAGATCTTTGCTAGTTTTGCTTTGGAGTAGTGGATGCGATGTACAACATTCAATTGTATTAAGTTTAATTTTGCACAGGAGGAGCTGCCATTTACTTTCAGTAAAGCATCATTCCATATGTCATCCTCCAAAGCCAGTTCCTCCCCCAACTCATTCACCCAGTCTGTCCTTAGTTTTACAAGATTTGTGCTTTGTAACCCTTGTGCTATCTTAAATGACCCCCCCCCCCTTCCATTGACGTGTTCTCCCTACCATGACAAAGGTGGATAAAGGTGGAAAGATTTCATGTAATCCATGGACACCAGTGAAGATCACAAATCATTGAAGAAAAAAGGTTCAGAGCACTGTCTAGTGGGTCTAGATGACCCAACTCCCAATGTTAAGGTGCCCAGGATAGCACAAGGGTTAAGTTAGTTATCTGATCATATATTCTTGAGATAAATTTTCTAAGATGTACTGGAGTTTCTAAAAGCGCTTCTATACCTGAGCATGACGTCAAATACGGAAAGTCTGAGGTATGACGCTGAAGGAAGAAACGGAATAGGCTAGACCGGGGAAATTAAACCTATGTGAAAGATCATCAAAGCTGGCAAAAACTGAGTTTATGTACAAGTCTTTAAACAAATGAATACATTGATCTTTCCAGTGAATGAAACCAGAGTCCGGTCTAGCATGGGGAAACAAATGAGTCACGTTTATGGGACTTAAATGTAGGAGATCCCCACAGTCGAAGTTCAGTCTAAACTGAAACCATATTTTAAGGGTATTTATGATGACGGATTTATCGGTGTATTTTAGGGTAAAGAGAGACAAGTCAGAGGTGACCTAAGCACAGAGAGAAGTTGAGATGCATGAAGCAGCTTCAAAAAGGCACCGGTCCGCATCAGGACTGTGGAGCCAGTGTAAGATATTCTTTTCATTTCAAGCCAAGTAATAGTACTGAAATTTGGGAAAGGCTAAACCACCTTGATTTTTAGACCTCCATAGCAATTCAAGCTGTATCCCAGGTTTCCTTCCATCCCATAGAAATGAGACAAAAGCCTTATCAAGAGGTTTAAAAAATAATTTGGGGATATAGAGTGGGATGCACTGAAAAAGGGAAAGAAATTTGAGGAGTACAGTCATTTTAATACAATTAACCTTTCCTGCCAGGAATAAGTGAAGAGTTCTCCACTTCTTTAGGTCTAATTTTGTCCTTTCTAATAAATGACAGAGGTTTCTTTGATGGAGATGTTGCATATCTCTTGTAATATTGATACCCAAGTACTTAAAGCTATTTGTAGACACTTGGAATGGTAAGGCACCATTTTGTATTTGGAGAGCCAGATCATTAACTGGATAACATTCACTTAATTTGTACCCAGAGAAAGCCCCAAATTTCCTCAAAGCATGAATTATGTGAGGAAGGTTTAGAATGGGGTCTGACAAATATAACAATAAATCAGAGAGACAACAACGCCCCTGTGGATAGTGTGATAGATATATAGCTAAAGCGAATAGTAGTGGGCTGAGAGGACAGCCCTGGCGAGTACCCCGTGACAACGGAAAATATTGTGACCGCTTACAATTACTAATTACGGAGACTTTGGGTGATTTATACCAAAGCTCGATCCAGGAGATGAAGTTGGGACCATAACCAGATTTCTTTAAACAAGGAAATAGATATCTACACTCCACCCTATCGAATGCTTTCTCCGCATCTAGTGCAATAACCCCTTCTGCCTCTGCTGCAGAGACAGGACAGTAAATTATGTTAAAAAGTCGGCGTACATTTTTGAATAAGTGGCGCCCTGGCATAAAACTAATTTGATCATCAGAGATCACATCCTGTACTGTGGCTTCTAGACGAAGAGAGAGGGCTTTAGCTAAGATCTTTGCATCGCAGTTGAGGAGAGAGATGGGTCGGTACGAGCTACAGTCTCTACCATCTTTACCTGGTTTGAGCAGAAGGGTATTTGATGCTTCTGTTAATGTCTGGGGGAGGGAGCCACGGGATAGAGAGTCATTAAACATATCAAGTAGTATTGGGGATGGTTTGTTTGATAATTTTTTATAAAACTCTATAGGGAACCCTTCTGGGCCTGGAGCCTTACTATTTTGCATTGAGTGTATTGCATTAGGGATTTCTTTATGGTCCAGGGGAAGTTCAGCATTGGTCCTGTGTATTTCTGTTAAAAACATTTCCATCTCCGAGCAATCTTCTGTCATCTCTGACATATACAGGTCGGAGTAAAAGGAAGTAAATGCTTTGTTGATTTCTGCTGGGTCAATAGTCAGTGTGCCATCTTTTTTTGTTATTTGGGGGATAAGTTGAGCAGCTCTTTTAATAGAGTTCAGGGGAGGGAGAGGCAGAATACTGAGCATCCACTTTAGATATAGAGTTAATAAGCTCTTCTTGTGTAGTCCTTTTCATTTTGTTTATTTTAGCTGAATATGAGATAATTTTGCCTCTGATAACGGCCTTTAATGTTTCCCAGAGGATAGAAGGGGAGATGTCATCTTTTTGGTTAGTTTCTATGAAGTCATCTATTCTTTGGGAATATCATTTTGCAAAAGCTATCCTCAGCTAAGAGGTTTCTGTCAAACTTTCAGGGGGGGGGGGGGGCGTTCTAATTTATAGTAAGGAAATACAAGATCCAGTAGTACAGGGGCGTGGTCAGATTCAATCATAGATGAGTGTTCAACTTTTGAAACAAATGAGAGAAGATTCTGGTCGATGTAAAAATAGTCTACTCAACTATATGAATGATGTACAGGGGAAAATAAAAGAATATGATTTACTTTGTGGAAACAAACCGCGCCAAGGGTCAACACATCCTATCTCGTTCATAGAATTTGATAGGAGTTTGGTTTTTTGGAAAGGTTTGTTGATTTAGGATTGGAACGATCAAGTGTTGGATTTATTTTTACCTTCTCCTTGTACCCCTGACCCCTCTGTTTTAACGCCCCCACCTGCTATTTTTGACCAGTTTGAGCCTGTCACTGTCTCCCAGATCTCTGAGATAGTTCAACACCTGAGGCCTTCCTCCTGCCCAGGTGACTGTATTCCCCCCAGACTCCTGAAGGAGGTCTTTGATACCATTGGCCCCTGGATAGTTGGTCTCCTTAACTCCTCTCTTGTCTCGGGGTGTGTGCCAGCTGCTTTTAAACATGCTGTTGTGCACCCCCTTTTGAAAAAGCACAACTTGGATCCTAATGTTCTATCAAACTTTAGGCCGATCTCCAAGTTGTCTTTTCTTTCAAAAATTTTAGAGAAGGTGGTTTATCTACAACTGCAGGACCATCTAACAAATTATGATATCTTCGAGAAGTTTCAGTCTGGTTTTAAATCCTGCCACAGCACTGAAACGGCGCTCCTCAGGGTGTGTAACGACCTGCTTCTAGCTGCTGATTCTGGGGCCTCCACTGTTTTAATTCTTTTAGATCTCTCTGCAGCCTTCGACACAGTGGATCACAGGGTTTTATTATCCCGACTGGAGCAGTCTGTCGGTGTGAAGGGCACAGCACTCAGTTGGTTCCGTTCATATTTATGTGGCAGGAGTTTTTCTGTCCAACTAGGACAGTGCTCTTCTTCAGAGGCTCCGCCCAAATATGGTGTACCCCAGGGCTCAGTTTTAGGCCCACTTTTATTCTCACTTTATCTGCTGCCACTGGGGTCCATTTTTAGGAAATATAACGTGTCATTCCACTGCTACGCAGATGACATCCAGATCTATCTTCCCCTAAAATCTGGAGGAGCGGATGTTCTCGACAGATTGCAGAACTGCTTAGCAGACATCAAGTCTTGGATGGAGCTTAACTTCCTCTGTTTAAATGAAAACAAGACAGAGGTGTTTGTCTTTGGAAAGACTGACCTGCTGACAGGCTGCTGTAGTGCTGTTGGCCCCCTGGACCCGTCAGATGCTCCATTCATTAGAGATCTTGGGGTAAACCTTGACAGGCATTTTAAATTTGACAGGCAGGTCAGTGTTGTAGTCCAGTCTAGTTTTTATCACTTGAGGCTAATTAGCAAAGTCAAGCCATATCTTCCTCCTCACGCTTTGCAACAAGTGATTCATGCCTTGATCTTCTCTAGACTGGACTACTGTAACTCTCTGTACAGTGGTATGGTTCAGTCTCTGCTCCGCCGCCTCCAGCTGCCTGTGTCTTTTAGAATTACTTTTAAGATTTTGCTTTTGGTTTTTAAATGTCTGAATGGTCTGGCACCTCAGTATCTTTCTGAGCTTCTGCATGTTTATCGTCCTTGTCGAGTCCTTAGGTCTGAAGATCAAATGCTTTTAGTGGTTCCCAGGACTCGGCTTGTGACTCGGGGAGACAGAGCCTTTTCAGTTGCAGGTCCTAAACTCTGGAATGCTCTCCCTTTTTCTGTGAGGTCTGCCAGAACTGTCAGTAATTTTAAGACTCTTTTAAAAACACATCTTTTTACTCAGGCTTTTAACTCCAGTGAGCATATCTAGTGGGCCAGCTTGTTCATTGTTCATTTTATTAATCTTATTCTTTTATTGTTTTATTGCTTTTATTGTTCAATTGATTTTATTGTTTTATTCCTATTGTTTCTTTATTGCATCGTATTGTTTGTGATTTTAGTTGATTTTATGTTAAGCACTTTGGTTGCCTTGGCTTTTATAAGTGCTATACAAATAATAAATTGAATTGAATTTATGACACAGTTCAAGTCTCCACCAAAAATTAACAGGTGTGAGTTTAGGTCAGGAATCAATGACATTATCTTACCTATACATTTTTCATCATCCCAATTCGGGGCATAGATGTTAACCAAAACCACAGGCTTATGATAGAGGAGCCCAGACACCAACACAAATCGCCATTGAGGATCTGGAATAATGGTGGTTTCTGCAAACTGGAGTTTTTTATGAATTAGTATGACTGTTCCGCAGGTTTTAGAATTAAGATTAGAATGTAATATACTACCAACCCAACTTTTTTTTTAAGTCTAACTTGGTCTTTAACCAGTAGGTGAGTTTCCTGAAGAAAGGCAATATCACATTTCAAATGTTTAAGGTGATTAAATATCCTAGCTCGTTTAACAGGTCCATTTAAACCTTTGACATTCCAAGTGATGAAACGTACAGCAGCTCCTCCTGCATCAGCAATGTTCACCATATAAAAAATAAGGGAGAAAAAGACCCAGAAGTGACAGCCAGGGTGAACAGCTTATTGATTACTTTATCAAAGCAAAAGAGCAGTCCATGCTGCAGAAAAGTAATGACTCACTCCAAAGTCAGTAGATGAATAAAACGGATCATTAAACCAACACATTCAATACATGTTAAAAGACATTTTTTAGGTTTGCTAAATATATGGATTAGTCTTTTTACATTAGGATAGTTTTAAAAAGAGCCTGGTTCTGTGTGTAAACAGCAATGACAGTCATCATGTCTGAGGAGAAGTTTCAGGATTCTGAGGAGAATTCTTTAAACAGAGGAGGATATTTCCACACAAAAAAACTGTTCAACTTTATAAAACGGCATCTTCATCTGATGTAGATCCACGAAGGGTCCTTCCAGAAGGTTCCTCTTGTGCCTCATCAGAACCATGAGTCCAGAGGTTTAGTGGATCCAGCTGTTCCTCTGTGTTCTTGTTCCTCAGCAAGAGGATCCACGTTTGTCCCAAAGTCTCTTTCTGGCTGTTGGATCATGACCTCCGACCTGAACTGAGTCCAGTGAGGTCTGACCTTTTTTCTCGACCTCTTCTGCTTCTTTCATGACCTCCTGGATGAGTCCTCCTTGGGTTACTTTACTCTTTTTTTTGGTTGTTCGCTCCTGTGAAAGTTGGATCTCGCTGAGGTTCTCCGGAGACCCAAAGGCCGGAAACTGCCTGTAACTCTTGAATCGATTTTATTTTGACTTCAGCGTCTCGTGTTCTGTTCATAGATCTTTCATCTGCTGCGTTTTTCTTGCTGATCTGACAGTGAAGTTTGATCAGGAACTGAAGTCAGTTTGTAGAAATGTCAGGTTAATCCCCGTTTAGGAACATGAAAGAGCAGCTTTGTGTGTAAAAGTTCCCCCCTGTCAAAGGTCTGCCCGGCTTGAAGGCAGCGGGTTGTTTCCCTGTGGGACGCCTCCACGGGCTGCTGTCAGTTCAGGCCTGGGCTCATCAACACAGCCAGGAGGAAGACCACGGGTCACTCCACGGATTTAGCTGCAGGGCCTCTTCTCCCTTCGCCACTTCCCTGCTGACGCCTCACTGATTCTGCCTCACCTGCAGCAGCAGCTCTGTCACTTCCTCTGCTCAGGTTCACGCCGGTGCCATCAACCTCCCAGAGCTGCTGGGAACGAGCGGGAAGCTTCCAGAAACCCTCACTTTAAACTCATTTTTATCTCTCTGGACAGACGTGAAGATGATGCAGAAAACTCCTGTTTTTTTCAGGAAATTACATTTTTATTTTGCTTTCACAGATAAATAGAAACGTCTTTATGGGTGAAGTCACATCCCATTTCTGGTTTCCTCCTTCTCCCAAATATTAAGCCTCACAGCGCTCCCGCAACGTCAAAAATGAGGTTTTTACTGAAGAAAATTGAAGAACACATTTTCATTAAACTCTATTGTGATTTCTCAACAATTACAAATCAATCTTTTCACTCCGGTTTGGAGAGAAACAATTAAAAATCCTTCTAAGAGCAGAGTCTGACAGAGGCAGCAGCGTGGGATTACCTCTAATCTGGGCTGAATGGCCTTTTCCTGCACCTTCATTCTGACATTGTTCCACACAAAGAAAAACAATTCACCGTAAGACATATTGTGTTTAAAAACCCTGAGTTTCCAAATGGTCCCAAAGTGTTTTCGTGGTTCTTCACTCCTGTGAGAACAGTTGTGTTCTCTGACTGCTGTCAGAGCTCATCTAGAACATCTTCACCTGTTTTTTTTTCTATTTGGAAAATGTTAGAAACCCGTCTTTTCTACAAATGCCAGATACTTTTTGGGGGTATTTTTTCACACATCCTAAACTGTATCTTCTAAAAAAAAAGAACACAGATGAAAACCTCAGACTTTTATCAGACACTTTAGTCAAAGCATGCCCATATTTGGAGCACTTCTGTTCTCATTGGTCCTTTTGTGCGTCTCCTTTAGAACAGATTATTAAGTTAACATGAGGAATAAATGCAGACTAAGAACGATGAACATCGAGCTAGCAGAAGAAACCTTTGAAGGTTTTGATGAAGTAACTGAAGCCAGGTGCAGTTCATCAGGTGACCTCTGGGCGTCTTATCATACAAACAAGACGGCTCCAGTTCAAGGAGATGGTTAAAAAGTCAAGTGAACAGTTTGCTCTAGATTAAATGTGTAAGACTGATTTTATGGGTAACGGGTCGGGGCGTCCATCCTATCCTGAGACTGAAAATGTGCCCTAATTAGGGGTGTGTGGCTTTTGATTGACAGGTGACAGTTAAACCCTCAGTTCTAAAAGCTTCAGGCCCAAAGGCGCTGAAGCTCATGCTGAGCTCATGAGTTTGAAGTGTAAGGGTCGTCCTGTGTCTTTACATGAAATCTTTCCACCTTTATCCACCTTTGTCATGGTAGGGAGAACATATCAATGGAAGGGGGGGGGGGTCATCTAAGATAGCACAAGGGTTACAATGTGTGTGAGGGACAACCAATAAAACCTGAGCTGAACATCTCAGAGCAGCAGATGGTCTACGGAATCTAAGACGCTCAGACATTCAGTGTGGAGTCTGATCACGAAGAGCTCTGAAGGTAATGAATATAGAAAAAAAAAATGAACTGGGAGTAGAGTACAGTGATGCTTCCGCTGGTGAGAGAAGGAGAGTTCTGATCAGCCTGGAGGCGCTGAAGCTCCCTTTAACTGTTACAATAGCTTTAAGTAAGGTAGTTTGCCCTCTCTGGGTGGGTGGTGTGCTCCTGCCCCAGGTGAAGGAGTTTAAATGTCTTGTTCACGAGTGAGGGAAGGGGTGATTGATTGATTGGTGTGGCATCTGCCGTTATGCGGTCGCTGTACCGGGCCGTTGTGGTGAAGGGAGAGTTGAGCCAAAAAGCAAAGCTCTCAATTCAACGGTTGATCTTCGTTCCACTACTCCCCTATGGTCGTGAGCTCTGGGTCATGACCCAAAGAACCAGGCTAAAATGAGCTTCCTCCGTAGGGTGGCAGGGCGCTCCCTTAGAGATAGGATGAGGAGCTTGGTCACCCACGGAGAGCTCAGAGTAGAACTGCTGCTCCTCCACATCCAGAGGAGCCAGTTGAGGCGGCTCGGTCCGTCTGGTCCGGATGCCTCCTGGACGCCATCCCACAAGGCGGAGGCCGCGGGGAAGACCCAGGACACGCTGGAGAGACTATGTCTCTCGGCTGGCCTGGGAACGCCTCGAGGTCCCCCTAGAGGAGCTGGAGGAAGTTGCGGGGGGGAGTCTGGGCATCTTTGCTTAGACTGCTGCCCCCCCGAGCCGGTCTGGGACGAGCGGAAGAAGATGCATGGATGGCTTTAAGTTCTACTCTAAATCTTCAGCTTCAACCAAACTCAGGTTTGACTCGTTGATTTTCAGTCTTATTGCTGCGGTTCGTACATCCCGCCGTCATCTGGATCTGTGACCTTCCTGCTGTGCGCCAGCGTTCGTCAGCGTCACACTAACCGCAGTATCCGCACAGTAATCAATTTTATTTGTTTGTATGAATGGAGTCCTGTCGTCGCTTCCTAAACATTCAGAGTAATCTTTTTCTAAAACAAACTTTGTGATTTCTTCTATTTTCACGTTTAAAAAATAGTTTGTTAGAAAAAAAAGCTTCAAGCGTCACGAGGAACCGAGAGTTTAAACCCACTCACTGCTGACGGAAACAGAACGTCTCCATCCAAATATGTAAAGACAGATCAGTGTCCTTTTCTAGTGGAGGGGGGGGGGGGCAACAAGAGTTTAAAGTGTGGCTGCTCTGTTCTGCCGCTAATTGGAATGCAAATCAGAGGATGTTCTGCCAGTGAAATGTTCTGTCACATCCTGCAAAGAAGAAAGTCCTTCCAGTCTTCAGTCTCAGAGCAGAAAGAATTCAAGATGAAAGGAGATAAAGACAGTCAAAGTAATTCATTTATGTCCCAATGTCTGAGTTTTTCTTCTGATAAAAAAGAAAAAAAGATTTCTGTTGCATCCTCTTGATTAACCATAAAGACACGGAGATGATGTAAACACAGGGAAATCCTCCTAAAATGAAAATATTTTCAAACTTTCAGAACAACTGAAACTGTTAAAACATGGAAGCAAACTTACCAGCAACATCAGCTGATCAGTGGGAAACTAAAGACTAAATCTGCACATCAAAGTCTGGCAGAGAGTCCAGATCCTTCCGGTTACGCCCAACTGTCTCTACTGTATTTGAATAACTGTTATTATGGCTGACCAGCAGATAAAATTAGAGCTGTGGGTGAGATTCTCATTTGAAACAGACAACAGCAGAGAGGAAATCATCATGACTGAAGGAAGAAGGAGAAGAGAAGCGGCTGGCAAATCCATCCCAGAAGAGCAGCTCCGATCCTCAGAGCTGCAGCATGAAGGAAAAAAATGGTTCAGATGGATTAAAGGGAAATCTTAAGTCATCGGCTAAAATTGGAAGTCTGAATCTTCCAAACTCTGACTCTGAGCCTGAAGGGCAGAGGAGGTGGTGAGCCAGTAAGCAGGTTTACAAACTCCAGAGGAACCAACAAAAGACGCAAGATATCAACTCATAAAGTACGAGGGGCCACCGAAAACCGAGACGGGTTTGACCGACAGTCCGCCTGGAAGCAGGTTCATTTGAGGTCGGCACAAAGATCAACAACGAGGTAGCCAGTGACTATACGATTGAGAACTTCAGCTGAAGTGAGACGTGGGGAGTGGGGGAAAAAAAACACAGCAGAGGACGGAAATCTGCTGCTGCAAACTGCAGCTGCAGCAAAAACACAGCAAGTAATTTATTCAGGCAGAAATGCGACGGCAGGGAGAGAGAGCGCTCACCCTTGCGGGGGTGGAAGTATTATTAGAAGTACAGGCGATGGAGGTCAGGTGTGATGATGGCGAAGGTTCATTATGTTTGGAAGAAAGGTTTGGAGATGCACCATGGCAACATGGATCAGTTCCCACAAGTGGCAAGAGGAAAGGAACCAGCGTCCAGAAAAGTCCCATCGACTGTATAAGAGAACTGGACCGAGCGAAGGCGATGTCACCCATAAAAAATGGTTTTCTGCTGTCTCCAATAGAACAAAGTCCATCCAGTCGCCATTTTTCTCGATGCGGACGCCACCATTTCGGAGCCAGATGACGTACGTGACCAGTGAATGGTCCGAGTCAGTCTGAGTCAACGTTTCTATGGCAACCAGTCTCATCAAACAGGAATGAGCTTGTTGGAAAGCCACACACACTTGAAAGCAAGCCACACGAAATCTATCAATCAAATGTTGGGAACGTCAGGGCCAGCAGGCTCCACCTACTTTTGTGGAGACGTCTGATAGGTCAGTTTAGAACTGTTAAGGTATCAGATCAATAAGTGTTTATTCTGACCAACAGAGTTACTGAGGAACAGCTGTTCATTTCTTTATAGAATTCTATAAGATTTTGGCTTCCTGTTTGGAACGCCAGGGGGGAGGAGTCACTCAGTCCAGTTCTCTTATACAGTCAGTGGTTTAAACCTAAGATGGAAAATATTTAGCATCTGTTTGGGGGATATAATCCCTATGTTTTAAATCTCTCATAAAAATCAGGGACAAAGTCAAACAAAAGCAACTGAAGCCAAGTCACTTCACCAGGTCACCACTAGGTGGCTCGTATTCACTCCAACTGCTGCACCTCCATAAATGATGCTTCATCTAAAACTGAGGGTCATTCTGGAAGTTGTGCACAAACTGCCTTCTTTTTCCCTCGTGACAACACATTCGGGGGTCTAGGAGGTGGGCTTTAGTTTGTTATGTACCCCCCCACACGCACACACACACCTTGGTTTTACCCCCCTCCCGTCCTGCTTTTAATTCCAGTTCAAACGGGCAGGGAGGCTTTGAGTGTGAGGAGAATGACGGCAGCTCGCTGAAATTCGCTGTAATAAAGGGATTTATTTGACTTCTTTTTTTTTTTGCAGGCAGGCATAAGCTTTTTGATGTGCAAGACCGCCCCCCCCCCGACCCCTAGCCCCCCTCCTGACTGACGGATCTGCTGCTCAAAGGCCTTTATTCGGTCTCACCTCCGATAAAACATGCATTATTCCTGTAGAAGTAAGGTGTGACCACATAAATGCATGTTATTCTATATTTTCATTTGTTATAATTCTTCTGTTTTTTATTTGAATAGGATATATTTACAAATGTCTTTGCTTTGCATTTGACACTTTTTTTGGTAGACATTGTTAAGCAGTGTTGCCATGGTGACATGTGATCCATCAGGAAGTGGCTCACATGTTCTTTTTTTTTTTAAGTCTTTAGGATAAAATCATTAAAAGAAATGACTTTTTATACAGAGAAACTGCATAACCATTAAATGTGGAGGATTTCTTTATTGAAACTAAATGAAACCAAAATGAAAACCCATCAATCTGCATTAAGATGCTGCCTTTTCTGCTCAGAACAGACACAGGCTCCTTCCTGGTTTAACGGATTTTCTCCTCTTTCTGTGTCAGGCGGTTTGATGTTCATACAGCTAGGGGGGCCGGCTGCACGGGGGGGGGGGGGGGGCAGGGTGTTAAAGGGAAAGGCCGCTTATACCTGTTTAAACGCACCTCGAATTCCTTGGTGTGTTTTTTTTCTTTTTATAAAGAGATTTCTATTTTGATATAATAGTGAAGAACTTGATTTGTTTATTTTATAATGTCGCCACGACGGGGTCCGAGCCCGGGTCTCATTGTGCTGGTCTCAAGCCCGGATGAATTCAGAGGCTTGTGTCACGAGGGGGATCCAGCGTACAATCTTTGCACTGGCCAAGTCAAATGTGCAAATCAGACCTCAGATTAAGCTGATTTGCTGTGGAGACCACAGACGAGATACACGGAAAGGAAGAGAAGATGAGTTTTATTTTGAAGGGGCTTATTTTTAATTCTTTCAATCTAGCACTTCCGATTTTGTTGTCAGTTTTTCAAACCAAGGAGAAGATGTAAGGAGGTGATATGAGGTCCTGCGGCACGGTCCGAGTGCTGGTCACGGCGCGTCAGTCCGGAAGCAGCACCTTTTGAGCAACGCAGCGCGATTCGGGTGTCAGACACGTCGCAGCAGGAGTCAAAAAATCTGACCTTTACAGGCACGGGTAATTTTCAGTGACTTGATCAGTGGGTAGACTACAAATCCAATATGGCCGATGGATGCCAGGGTTCCTGTCCTGAACTTCCGTCCATTATATTTTTACCTGCTGGTGCCGTGGGGTTGCCGGAGACGGTCCCGCCAACTGATGGGCGAAGGTTTCTGGCTGACCGGCAGAGAGAGAGCCGCTGCGGGATGGGGAGGGCGCCTGCTTGGGCCTCCTAAATCTTTTTCATCAAAACAATAATAAAAAAATATCCTCCAGTCTGAATGACCCAGCTGGGTCCGAATGACCCCAACACGGACACATGATTACCGATGTTTTTGTAGAGCTTTAATCTCCAAACATCCTCTGTGTCTTCCATGCATTGTAATGAGATAAACACAGATACAAACATTAAGCAGTAGCTCCTCCCACAAATATTTGGGGCATCGAGGCGTCAAGCGCAAATTTTTGGACAGGCGTCGAGCAGCAAATCTGAAGCGCGCCAAAAGGGAGGCGCACTTTTGAAAATTTGACATGCGAATTGCGTCCGGTGTGAATATCGTTTTAGTTTACGTATTGGTTTACATTTTAGTTTACGGGTTTGTTCCTTTACGTCATTTCAGGATGTTGTTAAAGTAAAAATTAAAAATTAAATTGTGCATTCTTGTCTGGAAGTCCAACTTTGTCCTCCTGATGTGACGTGAACCCACCATGAGGTGGTCCAAATGCTTGTTGGTGGAAAAAGCCTCTGTGGGTTTGAGACAAACGTTAACCCAACAGGTTCCACTGTCCAGCTCAGAACCACACCCCATTCTACGCAATGCTGGTAAAGCAGCACCGCCTTTAACGTCATTTTCTCAAATCTGATGGAAAATCGGTCGGGTTGAAGAACGTTGCTATCAGTTAGCTTTAGAGCTCCACAGTACATCAACAGCTTTTTCTCTCCTCAACAAGAAGTCGTTGTTCTCAAACATTCAGTCAGTGTTGAAGTCCTGAATCACTAAACTTCTGTTTAGGTCCAACCATTGGGAAACCAGCCGCCTGCTTGGGTGAGAAATGAGAACTGCTTTCTGCTTTTAGGTCAAATATCTGCAGGTTCTGCTTTTAGGTCAAATATCTCGACCTTTCGTCTGTCCTTGCTGTCTTTAGCTCTGCTACTGTTCCTTTTAACAGCTGCTCAGCCCCTGAGCTTCAGCCATGTGTGAAGCTCAAGAGAAAGTCTTTTTTCAGTGGTGACACATGATTATGTTGCTTTTCGATTATTTAAGAGCGCGTGTCCCTGAGAAGAGAAACAAAAAGCTCCTTTTTTTATTTAAAGACAGAGGGGTCAATAAGTATTCAGTTACGTTTCATCTAAAGCATGAACTCTGAGAAACAGGTTAACTATAAAAGTGTAACAAATCCTTCAGACAGATGTGGACATGGTCTGCATGTTCTGGACTTTCTAGTCCTCAAAGTTCTCTTCACTGCTTCTCAATCCACGCTAATGTGGGAATGGTCATGCTGCCTTATCTGACTCACCAAACGCAACTACAGTGTCTGTCCCGAGGACATGTCAAACTTTAGTCACATGAACCCCCTACGTGGGGTTGACCCGTACGGGTGCTGCAGGTCTTTGGGTTGTCCCGGTTCATGGAGGTTTGTAGAGGAGCGACGGCATCTTAAGGAGAGCGCAGGTGTGTTTTGCAGTTCTTTTGAGGATCGTACGGCCACCTCAAGGAACGTCTGGAAAATGAAACGTGCATTTGTTGTGCGGCTAAGGGACAGTGTCGTACGGTGTCCTTAAGCCATACTCTAGTCATTAGTAGGATGTGAGTACTGGCCCCTTACTCACACTCACGTGTTATTTAATTGTTCACTATGACCAGTCAAACTGCAGCACTTCCGCAAAAAGCATATTCCCTACTGGAGGGGTCTATGACCTTAATATTTCGTGCATCGGCCACCGACAGCCCGTAACCAACCGTAGGGGCAGTTGGGACTAAAGCTTTACTGCAATAACAGGAATTGAACCAGCAGCTGTGTGGCTACTGTTATTCCACTGAAAAAAACAAAAACACCTTACTGTCATTGAGTTGGCTACATTCTTGAACAGTTGGTGGTCTGTGGACAGCTTTCAGCAGAACCTGTTGAAGAGCAAAGAAGCACCGTCAGCACTCTTACAGACGTGGTTCCTTTAACACATCTTCATCTAGTGTTGTTCTTAATACGTACTGAAATCTTCCTACAAACAAGATTATTTACCAAAGTCTTGAATGAAACACTTCAATTCAATTTTCATTTCAATTTTATTTGTATAGCCCAAATTCACAACAGTCGTCTCCATGGGCTTTCGTAAAGGTAACTGAAAAAGTTCAACATAAAATCAAAAGGATCATGAATATATAGAATTCAATAGGAAAATACTAAAATGAACTAACAAACAGACTAAGCTATACTGGCATCCCTGCCCTTAGACCCCCCTTCGCGGTTAGGAAAAACTCCTAAAAAAACGGATTCCAGAAAAACCGAAGAAACCTCAGGGGTGCCCACATGAAGGAGGGATCCTCCCCCAGGACGGACAGGCGATTTACCAGAACTCTTAGAGAAGAATGAACTTATCTAACACTACAACTACATATTTAAAGTCCAGAAGACGAGCTTCATCCAGACGGAGTTGGGGGGGATGGCCGGGGGCGAGTCGAGCCGGAGACAGGACGTCACTTTTGAGCACGGATGAGCCAACTGGAATCTGCAAGCACTCCCACTCCCCAGGAGGGGAAAGAGGGACAGTACATGAATTGCACTGCACCAAACAGAGGGAACTAAATGATGAATAATAATCAAGAATAGAGAAGAGAGGAAGGGGAGAAGTAGATGAGAAATAAGGACAGAACCCCAGTGCACCATAGTTACCCCAGCTTCAACTTCTAGCAGCCTACTAACAACAAATTGTTATTGTTATTAAGTTTAATGTAAACACATTAACATTAAGTTAAATATTCTCTAAATACTAACTAGTCTGATAATTCTGTCCAAAGAGGAATGTTTTCAGTCTAACTTTGAATGTAGAAACTGAGTCGGCCTCTCATCCATGAGCTGGGAGTTTATTCCATAAAACAGGGGCTTGGTGGCTAAACGCTCTACCTCCAACCGTACTTTTACAAAATTTTACAAAACGGGAAAATAAATCCGTTTTGCTCAGAGAGACTTTCTTTGGGTCAAAAATGGTAAAACCTGTTGGATCTGTGTTGGATTACAGAGCAGCTTTTATTCCGTATCATGTATTATGTATGTACATATCATGTCACGGTTTGGGTTTCTTTGCCTTTGCTTCTATTTTTGTTCTGTCATGTTTTGAGTTTCTGTTTCCTGTTTGATTTTAAAGGGTTCATGTATTTGTGTTAGTTCTAGTTTTACTTCCTGGCCCCAATCTGTCCTGATTGTTCTCACCTGTTTTTTGTCTGACCGGTGTGTATTTAAGTCCTGTCTTTGCCTGCTGATCCATACACTCTTGATTCCCTGTTTGTATGAAGTGAACCGTCGTGTTTCTGTTTGTCCATACTCGCGTGAGGAAACCCTGGTGTTCTGTGCGTTCGTTCCCTCAGAGGTGGACCTTCAGAGTCGCTGAAGTGCAACAACAACTTTCCTCTTTTCATCCCATAACTCCACAAATATTTGTCAGCATCCTCCTTTTACTGCTGTTGATTAATACCATCTCCGTCAAAAGCAGACACTTTCATCATAACATTTGGTTTTCTGCGGCACAGATTTAGATCCAATTCAAATCCTGAAGATGAAACATTTGGAAAAGTTGAGTTCCTGTCGTGTAGAAACGCAATATCTCTGCTGTGATCTGCTTGCTTCCTGCAACATATTGCTGTTCTGTCCTGAACCCACAATAATCACGTTTCTGCATGTGGAGGTGATGCTGTACAGCCAAATTCACTGATCAGTGAGAGAAAACAGTTATGGAGGAGAAAAATACACTTTTACTGGAAAAACTCAAAACAGATTCAAGATTTCTGATTCAATAAAACCTGTTTTTAATAACTCCTAAAGGTTTAACTTCTTATTATTACAGTTCACCAAAAACTAAATTAATAAAAGAATTCTTCTGCATAACACGCTGGAATAGAACATGGTCATGGTAGTCACACTGCAAAAGCAGAGAGGGGCTTCTTCTTCTTCTTGTTTGTCTTTTCTACTGCTTACAATCGCACGTCCGCCACCTACAGTTGAAAGGCGCTTGACGAGAAATGTTAAAGAGGTGCAAATCAAGGTTATTATAGTTAACGAAAACGAACGAAAAAACTAAAACTAGAACTGAAAAAACATTTTCGTTAACTGAAATAAAAATAAAAACGAGAGTTTTAAAAAAAACGAAAACTAACTAAAACTGTTTGTTGTGTGTATAAAACGAACTGAAACTAAATAATATTAACCCCAAAAAATACTTAGTTTTCGTCTTTGTTCATACATAAGTCTTTTGGGTTGAAATAAAGTCTATTTACTTCACCCTGCTAGTTTTACTGTGTATCTGAACCTTACGGCATCACGTAGTCTGTGACGTCACATGATGTCCGTCAGACACTGCCGGCTAGCGTGGTCATAGACATTTACATGAGCGTGATGGCTGCATTAAAAGTTGGGAGAAAGCGGGAGAGTCCTATTTGGGACTTTTTTGAATATAACAGCGTCGGAGACTAAAGTAAGTGCCTTGTAGTCGAAGCAGGAGACAACATTTGTGGAACGCTCCTCAAAGGGAAAAACCCTACGAATCTAAAAGTACATTTAAAAAGCGCACACAACAACGCAAATCAACAGTACCTAGACAAGCTAGCCTGTCGCCCGCCCTCCCCCGAAAAAGAAGCGAGAGCAGATAACGTAATGCTGTTATCGGCTGTTGTATTTTAATTTAAGGACGGTTGTCCTTGTGTCCTCTGAATAATAAGTGTTTCAAAATGTATCTTTGATTTAGTTTTTATCATACAATACTTATTCTGGTGATTTTGAATCATGCACCTGACAAATATCCTAATTTACAAAAAAAAAAAAAAGAAAAAACTAAAACACTAAAACTAATAAAAACTAAACTAAAACGAAGCAATTTCAAAAAATAAAAACTAATAAAAACTAGTAAAGCAGCCTCTAAAAACTAATTAAAACTAAATAAATTTAAAAACAAAAATTCAAAACGAAATAAAAACTAAAACTAATAAGAAATGCGAAACTATTATAACCTTGGTGCAAATCTCACAATTTGGGCACGAAACGTTTCATGGCTAGCTTCCTGGTAATAACAAATATATGTTACCATCAGGTTTAGCTTTATTTAGATTCATCAGGCTCATCCCAGTTTCTGGGTTCATCATATAAACCTATTCCATACGTCACTGTCCCTGAGGGTCAAAGGTTGATCTGGTGTAACTGCTAACGGGCATTCAGTGACCGCGTGTTTTGTACGTAGATCCTGAAGATGGTCGTAAAAACGTGCGTAGCTACACATGAATGCAAGAGTTTTGAAGCTCGAAACGCCAAGATGCGGTTTGAATGCAGGTTTAAACCAAACTTGATTCGGCTGGGTAGCTCGGTTGGTAAGGTGGGAAGCTACCATGCAGGAAACCAGAGTTCGATTCCTGGAGGGGAATGAGCAATGGTACTGGGGGGCAATTATCATATCAATGGCAAGCAATTAACATCACCCAAAAACAAACTTCAAAACTCAATCATCTCAGTTACATTACATTACAAGTATTGAGCTGAACTTTAATTATTGACCAAATCCGTATTTTCTGTTACAATAGTGCTTTAAAGGGTCTATATCACACAAAATCAACTTTTTTTTTTCTTTTAGCTTTTGAGTGTATTATAGGGTTAATTCCTCACGAAAAACACCACAGAGCAGTATTTTGCATGCATTTTTTTTGTTTGTTTTGTTTTTGTTTAAAAAAAACACAACAATCCAATACAATGCAGTGCAATACACTAATAGGAAAAGAACAAACACCCTTGCATTTATATTTTATACAAAGACATTAAACTGACGCACAGAACGAGTGTTTTATTCGCTTTCTTATCGTCAGAATGTTTTATTGTATTGTTGACAGATATGTATGTATATATGTTTATGTATTGTTTGACCTCATTGACAAAGATAGAGATATAAGGGGTATGATGTGAAAATTTGGATTTATAAGTGTGAGATTAGCAAAATAATAATATGAGATGAATTAAACATAATTGTTCTTTTTTATGATATGGCCAATGAGTGAAGACACGCCCCTAGCACCGCCCCCAGGATAAACACACACCATGTGCATTTCAAATTCCAGATGTGACTCTGGGTCAAGAGTATAAGGCTCCACAATATGCACATCCGTTCTTGAAAACTTAGGATGCTGTTTGTTTTGGTGGGTGAAACACAGACACGCTACCGAGGCCAGCTATAGGATGACGTCATGAAATGGGCGGCACCCACACAGAGCAAAAGGCGGAGCCTCAGAGATCCAGTCGTCTTACTTTCAGATAGTAAAATGTGCAGGATCACCGACTGTAAAATACTTTTTTCTCTGATGTGCATAAAGTATAAAGTGCATTTATTCATAAAAGTCATTCTAAATCAATATCTGTCCTTTTATTTGTGTTAGAACTTCTCACGATTATTTTTATTGATGAGAGGTCTGAAGCTGCAGTGACCTTTGAATGAACCTCAGTCACAGAAAATCCACGATCCCATATTGATACAAGAGACCAACGCGCCAACAGACCATAATATGAACTTTTCCTCCTTAGAAATCGTGATTTATTTGAGTTTATTGACTAATGCAGAGGGAATTTTGAGAGAGTTATAGAAAATAATCTACACAGAAAACTCTAAATAAATAAGTCAGCAGTTGAGTTTAACAAAGAGTTTTGGTGCTGAAGAGAGAATAAAAAAGAAAACAGTAAAATATTAAAATTAAATTCCCAAACTGATCTGTAAAGAAGCTTTTTAAAAACAGATGAGACTCAAAATTCAAAGTTTGGTTAAATAGAGAGCTGAAAGTGAAACGTTCTTTATAATCTGATGGTTGAAGAAAATCTGCAGTTCCTGTGGCTGCACTTTCAGAAAAGCCTCATATCCTTTTTGGTAAAATCCTGGACTGCACTGACTTCATATTCCAACACCCACCTGTTCCCGGTGGATTTCTGACCATCAACACCACCACCCACTCCCACATTCTGACTGTTCTCGCAGTAATTCCATCCCGGCTGCTGCTGCTGCTTCTGTCTTTCAAAGGAAGTTTGAACTCATTCCGGCTTCATTCCGGTTCAGTCTGATGACTTTCAATCATTAAAACCAACAGTTTCACTCAAATCTGCCTGAAACTCCTGCAGATCAGAGATCTTCTATGTTTAAAGCTGTCATTTATAGGGCATTTGGAAAACTAGAGTCGCACAGGAATCAATGGTTGCTAAGATACCATCAGTGAAGATGGAAGCAAACAAGTTTAGTTTGGAGGAAGTGGAAAAAATGAAAGAGAAATTCACAGATCCTAAAGTACGTTAGACTGTCAGACAGCTGCCATAATTCCGTCAGCTCACACTCTCGGATGTGTTTGTCTGAGTTTGTGATTGGTCGGAAAATGGATCTTCACCCTGCAGGAACGACCAGCGACACCAAAATAACACACCTGACATGCCGTGACTCAATCAGCTGGGTCGATATCCTTCTTTTCTTAAGCCTTCCAGAGTAAACTATATCCATATGTATGATCATATATTACCTTTGACACACCGAAGAACACATTTTTATTGAAATGGGAGTTATACTTTCACAGCTAATTTACCTATGTAGAAGTAAGACGACTCGATTTCCGAGGCTCCGCCTTTCACTCCTTCTGGGTGCCGCCCATGTCATGACGTCAACATAGAGTCGGCCTCGGCAGCGTGTCTGCAGCAACCGAACTTTTGCGAAGATGGATGTGCATACTGTGCATTGAAAATAAAAGCATTTAGCCGATCACCGCTAGCTCCACGGAGAAAGTGTGTGTGTGTGTTAGCCTGGGGGCGGGGCTGGCAGCGCAGACTCTTCCTGGAAGGGGCTGTTCCTAACGTTGTGATGTCACAACTTGAGAACCCACTTGTTTTTATGGATTGGAAGGGCCTGGTGCTCAGAGAGCAGGTTTTTAGAGGAGGGAAGAGGGTCTTGAGGGTAGGGATGCCCAGTTTAGCTCCGTCTGTGTGGTTTAGTTTAGCAATTAACAGTTGAATTTTATGAACTTTATTTTACGTTCTTATACAATTGCCGGTATGAAGCCCATTGAGAAAACTATTGTTGTAATAAATAAAATTGAACTGAATACTCAGAATTGCTTGAATGAATCAAAATCCCACTTTGGGATTGTTTTGTAAGGAATTAACACTATAATACACTAAAAAGCTCAGTTAGTTGATTTTGCATGATGTAGGCTCTTTAAGATGATAGCGTAACACCTTACTACTGAAAAGTGTCGCATATCAGCGCAAAGCTGCTCTTCTCTGCTTCAGAATCCTTTGGAATTGTGTTAATTGTGTAAATAGTTAACGCTAGTGGATAGAATGTAAGCACTAGAGCTGAAGCGCCGGGGTTAAAGGGTCAAATAAAGGATCATTTCGCTTCTCTTCAGCAACAGTTTCATTGTTTAGCTTTCAAATGAAAATATTTAGGATTTTTCTTATTCAAACGAGTGAGTGCGAGTGTGAAATATTGTCAAGAATTACAGTCAATGATTGGGATCAATGACGGGTTAATATCATCCTTAGAGCTGCCCGACGGCACAGCTTCATCTCACTGTAGCAGCAGCCAAACCAGACGATGCAAACGTCACGGATGTGAGGATCTGATGCAGTGGAGAGTCGTTTCATTCCTTCTCCTCGCTCTATAGGAGCACGTGCTGGAAGCGTCACAGAGCAGCCAACGTTCACGCAGACTCCCCCAGCTTCAAACTGTTCTCCTGCAATTATGCAATGCAGATGCATTTCTAATTAACACCGCCCACACCCCACGCTCAACCCCCAGGGGCAAAACCGGCCTGTTGGGGGGGGGGGGGCTCTGCTTGTGGATGAGAGGAACAGCATAAAGCTGCGATTGTGAAACGTTGTTTCTTTGCAGCAGCAGAGGATTTAATGAAGATGTCGGAGGCTGTGGTAAAAAACGTTCACATGCTGCAGTTTGTGAGAGGTTCTCCATGAACTTTTCATTCCTTCACCTGGGATGAACACAAAAAGAAATTCATGCGCTGCAGAGATCCTTGACCTAAAGAACCAAATATCCTGAAGAACCTTGTTTAGTCCGAGGAAAAGCATTCCCACTCAGAAACATCTGGATGTTGAAACAGGAGCTAAAACACCACAAACAGGTCAGGTAGAAGCCGAGGTTGGTGTCCTTTTGTCCCTGAGGACAAAATAAGGAACTTCTGGATCTGCTGTGAATTACTAACATAGGTGGACAGGTTTGACTGAAAGAACAAAAGATGATTATAGAAACAGACATGATGCCATGTTCCTCAACACAATGAGGCAATTTTCCTCATTTCATCTGAAATCAGAACAACTTTGATGGTCGTGTCTTCAGCAGCTCTGGGTCATTTCCCCGCCTTTGTCCTGGAAAATAACCTGATTCTGAGCAGACTGAGGCTCAAACGCAGCTGTGAGCAATCAGCGCCGCCGAACCACAAGAGCAATCAGGACAAACGCAGCAACAGGAAGCAGGGCTGGCTCCAAACTACAAGAAAACTACAGGAGAAGACATGAGAGGGGGACAACCATTGAAGAAAAACCAATTCTGTCTAAATGTGTGAAGAAAAGCTGAAAGGTGTAACCTTCATCGCACAGTCCAGCAGAGGTCAAAGAGGAAGAGAGCAAATATATCTAATATAATAAAATGTCTTAATATGCTGCTGTATAATAACACAGGTACTAACAACAAGAGCTAAAATAGCTAAATAGAAAAAGCTTTGATAATCTAAGCACTAAAAAAATATTTTTAGTAGATTTCTACTTTTTCTTGCAGCAGAAAAATAAAAAAAATATTAACAAAACGACTAAAAACGCTGACATGTAGAACAAACGCCTTTTTGACCAAAAACTGTTTCAAAAAAAAGCATTAAAGACGGACTCTGGTCTATTTTCAAAGTGTTCTCAGTGGTCTTTTAATTATGATGATCCCATTTTTAGTCAAACTCCACAAACTGTGTCATTCTCTAGGACATAGTTTCTGCAGAGCAGCAGGAGTTCATTAGAAATTCACTCCTGAGTTGTGGGCGGGACCGTTGGCGAGGAGTAAGCCCAACCTGACATTGCAGCTCCTAATTGGCTAAACAGACCTGATCCACGTAATCAGCAGCAGATGCAGCAGGGTTTCTGGAAAACCAGCAGGACACCGGCCCTCGAGGCCTGGATTTGGGGACCCCTGGTTTTTGGGTTTCATATGAAACTGTCTAAATGAATTCTGCATTAGAACTTAGACATTATGACTAGGGGAATAGTCATTTGACCAGATGTTGGTGGTTGAATCTGTGGATCTGTCAACAATAACAGCAGATGTTTGCTTGTTCTGTCTCCACAAAACCATCAATAAATCAAGAAGAACTTCAGTCATAACTGGACATGGTTGTCTTTTGGAAGAGAACAAAGAAACAAAGAACTGAAATAGTATGTATGTAAGAAAGCTGCTATCAGAAAGTTTCTGCAAAAAGGAACTTGAAAGAAAAACCAGAGATTCCTTCCTTTATTCTTAACATGTTTTTGATTACTGAAAAGCAAAAGGATTCCCATCAGAACAGAGGATCTACAGCCTGGTGAAAAACATTTTTGACAGATTTTAGACTTTCAGTCTTTAGAAATAAAAAAAAAATAGGAGCAGAGATCTGATCCTGAATGATTTATGTCCTGAACTACTGTGATGCCCCAAGTAAGGAATGCCACTCAGAACAAACGATCTGGATTACGTAAGAACTCCATAACCAATTATCCACATAACCGCCGGTCTGCATGATGAACAATCAACAAATCCCAATACTATCTGGATAAGCAACAATCCATTCAACCAACAATATGCATAACGGATAATCTGCATAACCAAGATCTCTGGATAAGCAACAATGCACAAAATCAACAATCCACACAACCAACGATCCACACAACTAATTATCCACACAACCAACGATCCACAACCAACGATCCACAACCAACGATCCACACAACCAACGATCCACACAACCAACGATCCACAACCAACGACCCACACAACCAACGATCCACACAACCAACGATCCACACAACCAACGA